>OU342743.1:156751703-157179796 GCA_910589775.1 Avena eriantha | reverse complement strand
TCTTTTACTAACAACAACCAGAGTCATTGATGTGTGTCCCTTTTCACATACCACATATGGATCCACCAGTTGTCTTTGCATGTGTGTTCTTTTCACACTCCACCTATGGATCCATCAGTGTCATTGCATGTGTGCTCTTTTTACTAACAACAACCCGAGTCATTGAAATGTGTATTCTCTTCAGAGACCACACATGGATCCACCCAGTGTCATTGCATGTGTGTTCTTTTCACATACCACATATGGATCCACCAGTGGTCATCGCATGTGGTGTTCTTTTCACAATCCAACTATGGATTCCACCAGTGTCATTGCATGTGTGCTCTTTCTACTAACAACAATTAGAGCGATTGAAATGTGTGTTCTTTTCACCTACCACATATGGATCCACCAGTGTCATTGCATGTGTGTTCTTTTTACTAACAACAACCAGAGTCATTGAAATGTGTGTTCTCTTTAGAGACCACACATGGATCCACCAGTGTCATTGCATGTGTGTTCTTTTCACATACCACATATGGATCCACCAGTGTCATTGCATGTGTGCTCCTTTCACAATCCACCTATGGATCCACTAGTGTCATTACATGTGTGCTCTTTTTACTAACAACAACCAGAGGCATTGCATGTGTGTTCTCTTCAGAGACCACACATGGATCCACCAGTGTCATTGCATGTGTGTTCTTTTTACTAACAACAACCAGAGTCATTGAAATGCGTGTTCTCTTCAGAGACCACACATGGATCCACAGTGTCATTTCATGTATGTTCTTTTTACTAACAACAACCAGAGTCATTGCATGTGTGTTCTTTTCACATACCACATATGGATCCACTAGTGCCATTGCATATGTGTTCTTTTCACAATCCACCTATAGATCCACCAGTGTCATTGCATGTGTGCTCTTTTTACTAACAACAACCAGAGTCATTGCATGTGTGTTCTTTTCGCATACCACATATGGATCCACCAGTGTCATTGCATGTGTGCTCTTTTCACAATCCACATATGGATCCACCAGTGTCATTGCATGTGTGTTCTTTACTAACAACAACCAGAGTCATTGCATGTGTGTTCTTTTCACATACCACATATGGATCCACCAGTGTCATCGCATGTGTGTTCTTTCACAATCCACCTATGGATCCACCAGTGTCATTGCATGTATGTTCTTTTTACTAACAACAACCAGAGTCATTGCATGTGTGTTCTTTTCACATACCACATATGGATCCACTAGTGTCATTGCATGTGCGCTCTTTTCACAATCCACCTATGGATCCACCAGTGTCATTGCATGTGTGTTCTTTTTACTAACATCAACCAGAGTCATTGCATGTGTGTTCTTTTCACATACCAAACATGGATCCACCAGTGTCATTGCATGTGTGCTCTTTTCACAATCCACCTATGGATCCACCAGTGTCATTGCATGTGTGTTCTTTTTACTAACAACAACCAGAGTCATTGCATGTGTGTTCTTTTCGCATACCACATATGGATCCACCAGTGTCATCGCATGTGTGTTCTTTTCACAATCCAACTATGGATCCACCAGTGTCATTGCATGTGTGCTCTTTCTACTAACAACAATTAGAGCGATTGAAATGTGTGTTCTTTTCACATACCACATATGGATCCACCAGTGTCATTGCATGTGTGTTCTTTTTACTAACAACCACCAGAGTCATTGAAATGTGTGTTCTCTTCAGAGACCACACATGTATCCACCAGTGTCATTGCATGTGTGTTCTTTTTACTAACAACCAGAGTCATTTCATGTGTTTTCTTTTCACATACCACATATGGATACACCAGTGTCATTGCATGTGTGTTCTTTTCACAATCCACCTATGGATCCACCAGTGTCATTGCATGTGTGCTCTTTTTACTAACAACAACCAAAGTCATTGCATGTGTGTTCTCTTCAGAGACCACACATGGATCCACCAGTGTCATTGCATATGTGTTCTTTTTACTAACAACAACCAGAGTCATTGAAATGTGTGTTCTCTTTAGAGACCACACATGGATCCACCAGTGTCATTGCATGTGTGTTCTTTTTACTAACAACAACTAGAGTCATTGCATGTGTGTTCTTTTCACATACCACATATGGATCTATCAGTGTCATTGCATGTGTGCTCTTTTCACAATCCACCTATGGATCCACCAGTGTCATTGCATGTGTGCTCTTTTTACTAACAACAACCAGAGTCATTGCATGTGTGTTCTCTTCAGAGACCACACATGGATCCACCAATGTCATTGCATGTGTGTTCTTTTTACTAACAACAACCAGAGTCATTGAAATGTGTGTTCTCTTGAGAGACCACACATGGATCCACCAGTGTCATTTCATGTGTGTTCTTTTTACTGGCAACAACCAGAGTCATTGCATGTGTGTTCTTTTCACATACCACATATGGATCCACCAGTGCCATTGCATGTGTGTTCTTTTCACAATCCACCTATGGATCCACCAGTGTCATTGCATGTGTGTTCTTTTTACTAACAACAACTGGAGTCATTTCATGACTATTCTTTTCACATACCACATATGGATCCACCAGTGTCATTGCATGTGTGTTCTTCTCATTAACCACAGCTAGAGCCATTGGATGTGTGTTCTCTTCAAAGACCACATATTTATCCACTGGTGTCATTGAAATATGTATTATTTTCAACTACAGCCGTTGGCCACAAACAATCGGGACGCTGAGCTAACCAGCAACCGCTCTAGGCTTTTAGAAGACCTGATCCCCAATTGTTAGGCGCCGTTGGATCAGGGTGCATGGACGATAAGGATGTCCTTCACGAGAAGTCTGTTCTGCGAAGTGGTTGGCAGTGGCAACGACGATGGGACTACGTCCTTGCCCTTATCCCCTTAACCCCGAGGCCGAAGATCAGATCGTGTTCCTTCATTGCCATGGAGAGGGAGAGGCCCAAACTCAGCTTGCACGAGGCTCAGATGTTCGCCCACTATGACATACTCGCGTCGCCGTTCGCGAGGCTTCCAGCCGGCTTCGAGCTCAGCTACGCCAGGGTTCCTGTCGCGCCGCTCTTGCACGACAATGCATTGGCGAGGCAGATCGAGGAGCGCCACCGCCAGCTGTCGGAGCGGAAGAGGGCAATGGCGTGGTACTCGCGCACGAGCGTGTACTGGCGAAAGTTGTTCAAGAAGGAGCGGGCTGTGTTGATTGAGCTGTGTGAAACCCACTGGTGGGAGATCCACCCGGATCTGCGCAACCTCGAAGGGAGGCAGCGCTTCTAGGAAGTGCCTGGGCGTACGACCTACACCGTTATCGATGCAGTGCACCGTGAAGAATCCATGAGGAGTAGGAACGCTGCCGGGAACGTCGGCATCGATTCCGATGCGGAGGAGGCTAGCGGCGACGCGGACAACGTCGTCAATGATGGAGACTGCGGGAGCGTCATAGTCGATTAGGGCCACTTAAGCATAAATTAAATCTATGTACGGTATCTTAATGCGCTCTTTGGATCTGGGTCACTTGAGTCATGGTCGATTATCGTCATAATCTATATATGTTGGCCATGTTTTAGTTGTCTTTGTCTTTGAAACTAGTCGATCGAAACTCGTTCGATCCTGAAAATAAAGTTCGCGCGTTCCTGACATATCTCATGTGACAATATGCTGACTCTGCTCCCAGCACTTGATGGCACAGCCATAATTTGGAGTGCGCTAGAGGAGAAGGGATCGACCGTGTTGTAATAGTGTACTACTCCTATCTAGATATAACTGACTTAGTTTTTTTTAGATATTTAATAAATGTTTCTATACCCAAAACATGTCTAGATACATGTTTTAGGTTTCTCCGTCTTTCAAACTAATCAAAAGTCGTTAAATTCTGAACAACAAAGTCATTGCATTCACATCTGATGGGACAATACGCTGACTCTGCTACTTGATGACACAGCCATAATTCTAGAGTGCGCCAGAGGAGATGGGAATGCAAGGGAGATGGGAACTAGTAGCCGCGTCCAAACGCATGTATAAAATTAATGTAATAATATTTAAAAAAAATTGTAATCTGGTCCATATGACCCCATCAGAGACACGTTGCACGCGCCAGATATAAATAAAGACGACACGGCTAGTTTAGTTTCAATGATATAATTCAACATACGACGTTACTGTGCCCGCATCTTTCTGCTCCTCTTATTAGTCTGCTAGCCCACGCTGCATTAAGCATTAGTTGATGAGGATAAAATGATAAAATGGCAAATAAAACAATTTTTAAGCTTACCTTTCATCCGAAGAATCGTACAAAGATGAAATTGGCAGAGATTTATTATTTCTCCTGCAGTTAGCCGAAAGATCCTCAAGAAAATCCTCAATCATCCCTGCAACTTCTTCATATTCTAATACACCTCCATTATTTGCCCTTTCCTCCCCGTTCCGCTTACCCTTTTGTTTCTTTTCACACCCTTTTCTCACCGGCACCTCCACTTCTTCATAAATTGGCTGCTTACGTACGTTTTCCTCTAAGTGCTCATCACCGTCTTCGCGCTGCTCTTCCTCCAGTTCTGGCTGAGAAGCCTCATTTTCTGCCACCGGGGTGTGAACATGGACAATATCATGTGTAACTGGGTTTTTGCACAACCTCTTGATATGGCCGAATCCACCACAACGTTTGCATTTCCTTTTCTTAGCTCCCAGCCTTGAACCTTTATCGGTGGAGGCTTCGATCCTTGGCTTTCTAGGCCTCCTAGGTGGCCTCCTAAGAACTGGTGGTTGAAGTTTGAACCCTGGATCGACAATCTCCCAATCATTTTCATCAGCCATAGGTGGTACGTTTTCTACATAAGTTGCAGCAAACTTGTCCACGGAGAAATAGTTGTCGACATAGTTCTCTATTTTAGCTCCGCTACCTCTAAGCTTTAAGATGAAGTAAATTGTATGGTGACATGGCAGACCAGTAATCTGCCACTTCCTGCATGAACAAGTCTTGTTTCCAATGTCTACAGTGTACCTATGTTCACTTCCACGCTTGTATTCTGCATAAACCTTAGGCAATGTTCTAGAACTTCTGACCATCCTCATCTTTATCGTTCTCATTGCGCTGGTTCTTGCATTCAGTAACATAACCACCTTTGGAACTATTTTATGGCCTAAAAAATTTCTTGCACAAATTCTTTGCCTTAAATCTATCTTCACCATTATGCATTTTCTTATTGCATCCAACAAAATAACAATTCCAAGTGTCTTCATGCCCGAAATCTTATCATTGAAACTCTCTGCCAAATTATTGCAAACAAAATCCACCTTGCTTAACTCACCAAACTTGCTTTTGGCCCATAGCTTGGTGTGATGTTCTTCAAGGTATTTTTTCACCTTTGGCACTACATACATGTTCTGCAAGTAAGTAGCATGCGTGCTTGGGGTGTATGTGTATGCTGATCACCACAAGTCCTCTTCAAAGATCTTTCCGTTGAACTTCTTCGTGAAGTTAGTAGCGAGGTGCTGCATGCATTCCCTATGCTCAACCCCAGGAAACATAGCATCAACAGCATTCTCAAGACCCTCGTATGCATCGGTGTGTATCACCAAGCCTTCAGGGTGACCAATTACTTCCCGTAGTCTCTACGTGAACCATGTCCAGCTTTCATTTGATTCACCATCAAGAACAGCATAAGCTACGGGTAGAAGCCAATTATGCGCGTCCAAAGCACAAGAAGAAGCAACATGTCTCCTGAACTTCTCTATTAAAGAAGTTGCGCCTATTGCCAAGTATGGCCTGCAGCCGTCTAGGAACCCCTTCTAGCATGCCTTCAGGCAGACAAAACATCTCCTGAAGCATATCTTATCTACCTGCTTATACTTGACCCCCCTCGAGACCTTTTCTCTTCCTTTCACAACCTCGTAATTGATGTCAACAACACTACCAGGTGATGTTTTCTCTACCTGAGCTTTGAAACTATACAACATATGAAAACTGTCATTCGACTTGCCTTGAATGAAGTCTAGAGCCATCTCCTTCCCATCAAAGACTCTGTGGTAAGGAATCAGAACGTTAAACTTTTTGCTAATCTTTGCTCTAAGTTTAGCAGGTCCAATGTTATTATCCTGCCTCACCTAGTCAAGTACAGTAGCAGCAATCCACTTGGTAGTCGTCGGTCTAATTTTACCCCTTAAACAAGTATTAGGGTAGTTGTGTTTCTTCGTGTTTACTTTGATCTGCATTCGATAAGAATCCAAATAATTCAGAGCTAGTTATCAGCAGAATAAATATGAGAAAGACTGAAACTAAATGTAGCTATTGCAACCTGAAATGGGTGTCCACCCCGCATTGGAGATGCATGTAATCTCCATTTACACACATTATTTTACCTATAGTGCACCCTAAATCTCTTTTGGTCGCTCTTTTCAATGATAAATTCAAACCCAACTCTGATCGCATAGGTTGCAACTGCATATCTGCAGTCCTCCACATTATCAAAGACAGTCCCCTCATCAATTGTAGGATTGTCCCTGTCAAAGTGTATCACTGGCCTATCCTCATCTTCGTCATCGTATCTACATCCCATTTCCACATCTTCACGTTCCTCTTCCTCATCAGTCCCATAGTCAGGCTCAAAGTTCGAATCAACCAAATATTCCCTACTCTCCATCCTATCAGGGTCAGCAGCCACGTCTGGATATGCTTTCTCATCATCATCCGCACCGCCACACATTTTAGTGCCTTCATGCTCGCTTGACAAAGCATCATGCTCAAGGACAAGCTGTACAAACGTCCTGCTGTTACCAACACATATCCTTGCCATCACCACGAGACTAGAAATGCTAATTGGGGTATGCAGAAAAGGAATCACAGTTCTTACCCTTCAATGTGGACGCATAGCACCTTCTCCGGGCTCCATACCTCCAAAGCTCCGCACCCCGCTTCCTCTCCCCATGTTTCGTTGTCCTCTGTGCTCTCAAGACTTGAAGGAGATTCCGTGCTCTCCAGCCGCGCAGGATCCACATCCGTGCTCTCAAGCCTCGCAGGATCCATCTCCGAGCGAGATCCGGATCACCAGCGTCGTTGGGGCCCTAACCCAACGGCCGACTCTCGGTTTTTGTTTCTAGACGCGCCTGGGCGGTGGACGGCGGCAAGGAGACATGGCAGGGAGGGGAGGGGAGGGGACGTGAGCGGAGGGCGGGAGGACAACGACCCAAGGGGACGACAAGAGCGGTGCACGACTGAGCGGAGTGGCGGCGATAGGAGCAGAGGAGCGGAGCGGAGCGGAGCTGGTTGCAACAAAGCATGGAAAATTGCACAATAATGTGTTCGTGGGCAGCACCAGCCCTCGAACCTAGGACGCGCGCCGTCGAAGGCGGAGGAGGCAGGCCCGCCAGTCAGAAAACATGCCACCTGTCTGCGCACTATGCACGGTAGCACTTCACGGAATTTTTTAGCAGGTCCCACATGTCAGTCTGTTTGATCAAAACTTGCATGCAGTGCATGGCTGGTTCACGCGCTAGTTCCCAAAAAAAAGCCCGTTGATCCAAACTTGAAGTGGCAGTTCCGCTTCTTCTCCCTCGTCTCCTCGTCTCCTCGCAGTGGCAGTTCCACTTCGTCTCCCTCGTCTATTATCCTCTTCTTCTTCTCCTCGTAGTGGTAGTTCTTCTTTCTTCCTTGATCAAAACATTCCCGCACGTAAACCATGGCCAGTAGCCGGATGAAGAGGAACTGGTCCGATCTCTCGGCCGACCCACTTCGCAAGATCGTCAACTACTTGTTGGAGAAAGTGGTGTACGTCGACACCTATGCTGCTTGTCGGGAAGTCTGCACCGATTGGCGCCACACTTTAAAGGTACCCGAATTCCATCTCAACAACTGGATCATGATAGATCACACACTTCCAGACGTTGGCGACTTCACCTTCCTCAACCTCGCCACTGGTCGTTGCTTTAGGACAACTCTAATGGACGTCCATCGCATGTTCACATTCACATCCGATATTTATTGGTATTTTCCATTGTAAACATCTTAGTGCTAACTAATGCCCTCTTCTTCCAAAAGATTCTACTTCGTTGGTGTTTCTCGTGGCGTCATCATTCTTGCTCAAAGGGTGGAGCCATACCAGATTCGGCTTCTGAACCCAATCACTCATAAGTCTAACACTGAGTTTTAAGCACACATACCATCTGATCTTCTGCAATATGTCATCATGACAAAGTCCCTAACGATGGTATTCGTTTGCACTGATTATCTAGATCATATTGCATGGGCCGATGAGAGCACCCCCAATGGGGCAAATCAATGAATCATTTGGAGAAGGATTGTATTCGCCACCTCCTGCTATGCTTTTGGACTGCATGACGGTATTCCGAGGGAAGTATATGCATTACTTGAGAATGGAGACATCTTGTCGACCAACATCAAGTTAGAGCAGCGCACGAGCACTATCATGATGGCCAAAATAATTTTGGCCCAGTCTTTGAACAGGTACACGGAACTTACAAATTTTACCTTGTGGAGTCAGATGGTGATCTGCTTCTTGTGTTGAACGGGGATTTCGCGAAAGGGCAACTGGTGTTGTACCAGGAGGACACAAAGAACCACTCTCTCAAGGCCGTCGGTGACATTGGAAGTCATGCCCTCTTAATTGATTACAATCAGTCTATCTCCATTGACACCAGGTTACACCCCACAGTCAAACCCGATTGCATATACTACAGGAATTATATCGGACTGTACGATCATGAGGTTCAAGACTAGGAAGAGGAACCAACAATGACGTATGGCTTAAGTCTAGAACATACACCAAGGCCTTACCCTCTGGACGAGATACTAGCAGCACATTGCAGACGGAGAGATTTCTCTGAATATGTGTTGCAGCACGCGGCAGCCGCCGACGACGAAATATATAGGGGAGAATGAATCCTATATTCATCCTAGGTTATTTGCTAGCATTTTCAGGTCTATTTTTCGAACTAGAAATTTGTACTGTATTTATATTATTTCAATCAGCAGTATGCGTATTACCTTTCAGACAAAATTATAATGTATTTAATTTTAGTACTTTCAGAATTCAAAGTATTTATTTTTTAGTAGCTTCTTTCAGAATTCTCTGTGTTCGACATGGGCATCAGCTCAGCGCTGGAATTCAGGTTCCACATGGAAAATTGCACAATAATATGTTGGTGGGCGGCACCAGCCATCGAACCTGGGATGTGCACTGTCGAAGGTGGAGGAGGCGGGCCTGCCAGTCAGAAAACATGCCACGCCGGCATCCCATGTTTCTAATGCCCTTTAAAAAAAGAAAACACGCCATGTCGGCATCCCCTGTTTCTGATGGTGTTGCTACAATCGACGGTACATGGTGGCACATAAATAATATCGTATAAACATAAGGGCACAGTCATCAACATTTCTAAAATGAAACCCGGTCCCGTCTCCTACCTGTCTTGGTACATTGCCCGATGAGGTGGATAGCCACGACCGATCTTTTTAATACGTTCGCACTCTTATGCTGAGAAGGGAAATAAAGATTGAGCAGTTAATGCAACGAGTGTCGAATTATTACCCTCTAAGGAAATGGGAGATGGTTATTTTCACGCGTGCCCGTAGTCCAAACCTACTGTCAGTCTTGCACTCCCCTTCTCCGACAAACGCCAGTTCACCTTGCGCAGCTCCTCCGCGCTGCACCAACTAGGGTAACATGGCCCCGCCTAAGCAGCAGCCGCCGCCGCCGCGACAGCCGCCGAAACTGGGGTATTTAGCCCCTCTCAGGTAGGCCATGAAGCTCTACTTCAAGGCCGGTCTCCCATTGCCCTACCAGGCGGATGATTTCCCCGAATGTGCCGAATCGGCCGTGGCGGCGACGGCGGCATTGTCGGCGCCAGATGCGGCAAGCAGGGCCAAGAGAGCGATGTGGAGAAATCGCGTGGCGGCATTACGGCATGCTCTAGGCAGTGGGAACAAGGTATGTATCAAATCGTTCACTAGAGCATGCCGCCGAGGATACACACCCTCGAACAGGGCAGTGCCAAGGTCTAGGAACTCTCGCATCCATGCTTCGGCGCGGACTACCTTACCGCAGTGGGGGAGGCTGGGAGCACGCCGTCTGCGCCAAAGACGCTCCATCCTACGCACCGTCGGAGGCTATACTGTGGCGGTGACCAAGCGTCTACACTCAGCATGCTGAATTGTTCGACAGCCGAAGCCGGCGGCGGGCATCAGCTCAGCCCCGGAATTCAGGTTCGAGCTCACACGGACCTACGATCCCGAGAAGGAGATGCCAAATTTCAGTTTCGAAGAAATCATTGCGGCGGCGCGGATGGTCCAACTGAACCGGGACTGGCGCACGCAAATCGCTCGTGCATGAACAATGCAGATTTCTTGTAGTTTGGCGGGAAGGCAATAGATCAGTTTGGGTTAAATGATCAAAGAACTTATGTCCTCTCAAGGGAATTGGCCAGCCAACTTTTCTGGTGGAGATCTGTAGTTTTTTCAGTGTAGAATAGTTAAGTTCAGACTGAAGAATGGCTTTTGTAGATGAAATGCTGACGAATTGTTCTATAAACTAGTAGGAAGTTTAGCCCACTTTTGTGCAGGTATAAGACCCTTTTGTACGAAAGTACTACTGTTGTAAGCAAATACTATCAAGTATCTATTTCCTTCAATTACTAGTCATGGTTTAATCTAGTTAACTGGCATCTTTTTATCCCAGACTACAGATTTTGCGTCTGCTGTCTATGCTATAAACCATTTTTCCTTTGTCTTATGTTGCCTGCAAAATGGTCATGCAGTTCAACGTGTTACAAATGTAGCTACCTTGTACTTGAAGAGGAGATGGACTACATTTTCCTGGCATCCATAGAATTGACATTTCTCATTGCCAGACCACCCTCTTTTCATGAGGTTGTCCTTGGTTATTCACAGAAATTATAAAGCACGGTGTTCAACTACATCGATTCAAACTATTACACACACACTACATCAAATTCATTACCCACACATACTACATCAATTCAAACTATTACACACACATACTACTTCAAACTATTACACACACGTACTACATCGATTCAAATTATTACACATTTTTAGTCGATGCTAACTTCCTGCTACGCTCTCCATACTACAAATTCATTAGCCACACATACCACGGCAATTCACTAGAGCTTTGTCTTCACTCGAGGGAAATCAGAAGCACCAGCTCGTCCAAGCCCGGTTCCCCCACCGAAACTGTGTGCGTCGTCGCGAAACGGTGGTGGTCCTGTGCCATCGATCCTTCCAGGCCAACACTACAGGCGACGAGGACACTTTCTGGCAGCCTCTTCGGGGCCCTGAATGCCATGTACCGATTCCAGAACCTCCTCCAGGTGGATGATGACCGGGTGCTTCCAGCAAAGCTATCGCCCTACCCTTCTTGGAATCTGCACCTCGTACATCTTAGGAACGGCGTCAGGATCTTTCAGCCACGCCTTTAACTCGATGACCCATCTGTCGCTCGGTGGCACGATTTCCACCAGTTCGCCGCCAAGGCTAGTGACGACCTGCTTGAGGGCCTCCGGCTCCCAAGCATCTAATGGGAGGCCGTCAAAGCCTAGTTTGGAGAAGAAACGAAGCTGCCCCAAGCGATCGTCCCACCCAAAGGCGCGATGCCAACGCATGAAGCTCATTTTCTCCCCGCAGCACTCGGAAGAACGGGAAGAATGTCGACTGTGCTCGGTGTCTGAGCTGTGCTCGAACCGGACGAAAAAATAGAATGGCGGTGCGCATACCTCAATGTTGACCTCATTCCGTCTGATCCCAAAATGAAACCTAAAAGCCAACAGCAACTCTGCCGGCGACACGGCAGGACAGACGCCCAGCACGGTGGCCATGAGAGCGTGGTCGTCGAACTGATGTGCTAGGGCTACCATGCCTGGGGTGCACAGCAACACGCAACTTCTCGAGGTCAGTCACCGGCCTGGATCACCTGATGAGACGCGCTCTGTCGTGCGAGAAGGACTAGCCAGAGGCGAGATATTAGTCCGAGACATGAAGCTCCGATACGGCGGACGATGCAACGGCGACAGCTGCGAGCTTCGATTAGAGGCGTGGGAGGTTGACCGGACATGGTGGGGACGCAATTTAGAGCAAGTGTGAGCTCTAATCTGAGACGAGCAGCCGGAGTTGAGCAAATGTTATGGGAAGGGGAGCAGGGGAGAAGACCAGAGCATAGCAAAGAAATAGATCTGGTCCACTCAGGGATCTGGTCCACGCAGGGGTAAGCTAGTCCACGACCGCAAAAGATAACGGGGAATACTGACATGGCAGGCCAAGAAGAGTTGACCGAATGGCGGTATTTGACTTCAACCGTTTTTCGCCTGGTTCAAATGACCGTTTGGCCATTAGATTTGTATTCACCCCCATTTGGCCCTTCTGGACAATTGGCGATTCTACTACGGCCCCTCGCGCGATTGATGACAACTCGGGTACCGCGGTGCGCTCACCCACGAAGTTTGGTATCGCAAATGAACATTCCCCTTCTCGAGGGAAGTAAAGCGACGGAGAAGTTTGTTATGCTCACCTACAAAAGGCAGAGCACAGAAAGTACATGAGTCTACAAATTTCAATACAAAGGAGAGAGAAGAGACAGCGATTAGAACAAACCTTTGACTACATGATGGCGGTTGTCCAGCAAGGCGTGCTGTCGACCCATAGCAAGGACCTGCTCTGCGAGGCGAGTGGAATCCTTCACAATAGGCTACATCCAAAGAAAACAAAGCTTCAGTGTCGACAAAAGGCACAAGCTCCACAATTCGACTGCCAACGACAAAAAAAACTCACATATTCCTCTAGGGACTCCGAAGATGCCTAACGGGTAGGCGTCCATGCAACCATCTGGTGTCCCCCGGCATGGGGGGAATTCGAAGAATTGGTCCCATAGTGGGCCGCCACCAGAGGAGAAGGTGACTGTACAGCCACCTCCTTGTTCTTGGAGTCTGCAACTCCAGATTCTTTCACAAATTGAACGTCATCAGAAGATGACGACGCCGTTTGACTACAAAACATGCCTGGCACCACTTCAGAAAAGAAACTTCGAAGAAAACAAGACAAACTCGTAGATATGAAAACTCACCAGTTAAATTTGTCGAGGTCAAAGGAGTCATCCGACGACTCCTTCGGCAACCGCAACTTCTTCCGTGTGGGAGGAGCCATGGCATGCACAGGCACGGCGAGGATCAGCTCCTCCGCAGCAATAGAAGGACCCTCCAGCATCGACAGCGAGGAAGCATATGAATCCTTGCTACGGGAGCGTTTGCGAGTCCCGCGGTCACCGGACTCGGGGGCTTCCTCTTCTTCCTCCTCGGGGACAGTGGAGCTCGACTCGTCCTCTTCCTCCGCTTCACGCGGGATAACTCCTTCGGGTAGAGGAGGCAAGCTAGCAACCACGTTCCAGTCCTACAATAAGAAGAAACATCATTATATATCAAGCACCTGACAAGCAATCGAAGACATATATACATTTAATCGCGAAACTCTACCTCAGGTGGAGGATTGTTGGAGTCGATAGGAGGCACGGCTGATTCGCTTGGGAGATCCTCCTTGGCGGTGTACTTGGTCACCAGCCGCAACCTCCTGTCCATCGCACCCGAAGAAATGCCCTCGACAGATATACGAGTGACATCGCCAGTACCAATCCAGCGGTACATCGGATGGGCTCTGGCCTGCAGAGGCTGAATGTGACGTCGCAACCAGGTGCGAATGAGTGCAGCG
The DNA here is from genome assembly GCA_910589775.1 of Avena eriantha. Classification (NCBI taxonomy): domain Eukaryota; kingdom Viridiplantae; phylum Streptophyta; class Magnoliopsida; order Poales; family Poaceae; genus Avena; species Avena eriantha. Next base: position 157,166,077 of record OU342743.1, on the reverse strand, counting down.
CCACCTTCCTCTTTGCCTATACGTCTTTCGAGGTCGCGGACACGCTGATACAGCATCTCTGTCTCCTCGGACTCGCCAGGCATCACGACATTCTACCAAGAGCGCCTCCTCTTGCAGGCCGCCACGGGATCGAAGGGCGCGAGTTCGTAGTGCTCTCCGTCGACCTTCTGGTCACGGATGTAGAACCACTTATCTCTCCACCCTTGGACAGATGCGGTGAGTTTGATGTCAAATTAAGTGGCGGAGGAGTCGATGTGGATCCCGCAGCCCCCTACATCATAGACTACAGAACCCGACCCCGACTGACATTTGAGCTTGAAGAGTTTCTTTAAAAAAACAAAGTGCAGCTCGATTCCGAGCCAGGACTCGCAAAATGTGATGAAATAGGCGATGTGGAGAATCGAATTTGGGGACAGTTGGTGTAGCTGGAGCCCATAGAAACAGAGAAGACCCCTAACAAATGGATGCAGGGGGAGAGAGACCACGAATGATGAACACAAGGAACATCACTCAGAAACCTGCAGGAGGACGGGGGATTACCTCTTCACCAGGCACGCGAGAGTCATCTTCCATGGGAGAAAGCGCTCCATCTTGATGAAGAGTGTGCAGCTCGGAGGATTTGATGATGGATGGGCTCCAGGACCCATTAGTGATGCAGGTGCCCACACCCTTCTTCTTCCCAGCGCCGGCGGCGCTGGTGCCCATGGTAGTGGCACCTCATTTCTTCTTGGCGACGACAATGGTGGCCGTAGATCCAGCGGCGGCGCCTCCCTTCTTTTTCCCCATATTACGATGGCGGTGAGAGCGTAGAAAATAACTGGGGAATACACAAAGCTGGTCCAGCGCCACGAAGAGGAGGTGCGCAAGGAAGCAGCAAGAACAGCAATGGCGGAGGAAGCGCGAGCAAGGAGAAAGATGAGGAAAATTACCGCATCTGCGCTGCTACTTAACCTCCTAGCGGATGTCATCCAACGGCCAGCAGAAAACCCACTGGACATGTGGCGTACATCGACATCGATGCGTGAAGAAGGTGAATCACGAACCGTCCCCCACTACTCCCATTACGTGCGGAAATCGAGGAGACGCAGTTAAAACAGAAGATTACGCATGCCCAGTCAAATCAAAGTCAGAAAGTGGGACCCACTGCTCATCACGTCCCGTCAAAGCCGCTCACGCGGAGTCATCTCGTCGTTAGCACTGACGTCATCGATTCCAGCAGAAGAACATTTTGACTACTTTAGTTCTTACTCGAGTCTTCGACTCAACCAAGCACTCAGGGGCTACTCCTAACAGGAGCGCTGGCCACGCACCGAAAAAAAATTTATGCAGGTATATAAACTTCACGAAAACCCTTCACTCGAATCAACGATTCGATTGTGGACTACGGGTTACTCCCATAGGGAGCGCTGGAAGCACATTCGACTGAAACAAGCAGCAAAAGACGATAGCAGTCGCAAAATGTTTTTTAGTCCCCACTCGAGTCTACGACTTGAATAGGCACTCGGGGGCTACTCCCATAGGGAGCGCTGGTCGCGCATCCTATGATTATTTTTCTTGTATATCGTATTGTGTGTTGATAACATCCACACTCAAAGGCTATGGCGAATCCTCCTCATATTTTCCCTACAAAGAGATTACGTCTCCTGGGCCACCCGAATCATCTCCGCGATGACAAAAATTGGGATGTCGCGCTTACAGCGTGAAGATAAGACCTGAATAAGGCCCGGCAACGCATTTGCTGCGCACTATCAGAAATATATCCGTGCCTGCAGGTATGATGAATATGCCTTGACGAACGCGTCGAGTGCTCACATTTATACACTCGAATTCGACTCATGTAAGACTGGCTTGAGTCGAATTACACCAGCACCTTTCCGATTTCGAATCTGGGGACTCGAGTTTGAGTAGATTGCGTTGTCTTTCCCTAAGGCAGCTAACTGATACCGATACATCGGATAAGTCAGACACGTATATCAACAATCCCTATGACGCAGACAGAACACTCAAAAATATGCTCAGTCATGCACTTGAAAGGCTTCATAAAGTCTCCAGTCGAATCTACGATTCCATTGGACACTCGGGGGCTACTGACGTGAGCATACCCTACAGGTACTCGAGTTTGGCATATACGGTCCAGATACGGCAGAAGCCCACGGTGTTGCAAAGGCCCAATACAGGATTTGGGTGACTCACGAACACTCTGATTGCTTGCAGCGCAAGAAGAAGCTTAAGATAGAAAGTTTAAAGGGACGAACCCTAATCTGTAACCAACTCGACCTGCTATCTGAGACCTAGCCTATCTATATAAAGGCTAGGAGGGGGCGGCGAGGAGGATAATCACAACCCTAGTTTCCACAACCTCGCCAGATTGCATCTACGCACCCCTATAAGTTTCGACTCACTTGATAATTCCAAGAGCAGACAAGCAGGAGTAGGGACCTCTACGAGGCCTAAACCTGGGTAAACCTTGCATCCCTGTGTGTTTGTTTGCTAGCCGATTGATGCCTCCAGCTCTTCCTCCTTCTCTAAAACCCAAGTCTATAACAATAGACATTGACGAGTTAAACCCACGTTACCGAGTGTTCAGCGGCATTGCACAACATGAACGGATCCTAACTTAGAGGAGGCGAGGTGGCCACGTGGGACGTGGACTGCTTCCGATTACCTAATAGAGCATAAATGGATGAATAATTTTTGCACACATTGCAATGTATTTTGTGAGAAAATAAAAGTGCTAGAGTTTCATTGCAATGTATTTTGAGCGCACAATTATCATGGTCCAGAATCACAGCAAGAAAAAGCTACAGCTGAAGGATGGTGCTTACTAACAAATAAGGTATAATAGTTTGATTTATAGCATGATCTTTCAGTTGGTACATTGAACTTGTTTCTTTTTCATAAGGCGTGAACTGGAGCCTGAACCATGCTTATTTTACAATTGAATATGGGAAAAAATAAGCAGCTGTAATTTGTAAGATCAGGTTTTGAGTAAGAAATAACAATTCAGTATGAAATCTTGTGCGCATTCATAACCAAGGATCTGTCTTACAGCTGAAACATTTGCCTTTCAAAGCAGTGGAAAGCACAAATACAGTTTCAGAAATATTGAAGTCCCTTCCTACCCGACCCATTTTTGTGATATTTTCTTCAAACCGATTGCAAAAAAAAAAAGTAGCATACTACAGGATCCAGCAATCGTTTTATACGCAAACATCGAAGTATGACACTAGATTGCGCTTATATGCAATTTAATGGTTCAATAGTATAGAACACTTGGTTACTTAATTCTATGCTACTTTGATGCAACATCAACCGATGAGCCTTCCTCTTAAGTTGGACTCCCCGATTTCATAGTGCACAAAATAGAGCACTAAACTCTGATTGCTACTTTACTTAATTAAGGCTCCAATTTCGATTCCAAGAATGAACTAGAGACCCCTGGACAGACTCCTTGTAGAAATTCAGATGTCTAACAGATCCTCAGATAACCATACTCACCTGATGCGAGCACAGCCACGGCGAGGGCGCCATGCGGGTCGCCATCGACGTGGGCGTCGTGCGGGTCGGCGTCGGCGACGGCACTATCGGATGGGTGTGGAACCGGTAGTGGAGACCGGGTCTAGCATCGACGGAATCAAAGCGGGAGGCGGTGGCGTGAGAGGCGCGAGTCCCGGAGGTGGCGGCGCGAGTAAGGGACGCGACGGCGCGAGTAAGGGACGCGACGGCGTGAGTCCCGGAGGAGGCGGCGGCGCGAGTGAGGGGAGGCGGCATGACCGCGGCCTAGAAGCTGTGTTGCATCGTACCGATGATGTTTTTTTTCTGTTCCTCGAACTAGTCAAGCTGGTTACATTTTTTCCCAAATAATTACTAATTGAGCCTACTGGGCCAAAATCTCTCTCAGTCGTTAGATCAAATTATGCTAGTCATGTTTTAGGAGTTGTAAAACGTACCGTAAAAGTTGTCAGTATTTAAGTATTTATATCCTCCTTCGTACTTGGACTATACAGTTTGTGAATGTTTGTTGAGTAATGCTACACATACCGAAATCACTTACGAAAAAGTTCTATGGACTCACGACGTGCATAGGAGCCAGGAAAGTGTTTACAATTTTTAAAGGAAGAATCAAAACTGAACCAATCGGTGCACTCCAGGTCAGTCCGTAGGCATTTTCGTAGCCAAAACAGTCCGTAGGTCTAGGATTTCCGATGTTTGTTTGATCTAATTCAGTAGCAAAATGTATTTTTTCACGTCATTTCCCACTACTGTTGTTTACCTTAGCTAATTCTGCATAACATGCTTTTTCACCCTCGAAGACATCAGTTTGCAAAGAAGTTTCTTCCTATTTCATGTCACTTCTTGGATATCTGGATGCAAAGCCAACTACTGTCCGGAGCAACAATTACCACTGTAAATGGAAAGCTAAAAGCTTCAGGACACATGGTATTCATGTAGGCAGCATACATGATGGTGTAATAAAAAGGTAGAAGCATTTATGTATATTTCTTTTGACAGTAATATCAGGCTTGTTTGGCTAAATTACTATGGCTGATCACATATCCATGATGTGTGGAACTGTTCTGTGATTTTGACAAGTCGTATTTGCACTTCTTGGAGCATGGGGTGGATAACTTATTCCTATGTAATTTCAATGAAAAGTGGGGAGTGTTGGGGATATACTTTCCGGATATCCGCATAGTTTCTCGCTGACCAGGGTGGCCCACTTCGGGTTAGAGCTTTGCTTCACGGGCGGCCCAGTCAGAGAGAGAGAAGACGGAGTTCAATCCGGCTACGGGAAGGCCTAGAAGACTTACCGACTTAGGCCCATAATGTTACTTGTAGTTCAAGATGTACTCTGTAACCAACTCTTAGTCGTAGCCGGATTGATCTCTCCTGTAAACCCTAGGCTGGATATATATATAAGCCGTCATAGGGAGAGCCTTTAGGGCGAACACCTGACAACACAATAGTCTACAATCTTAACTCGCACAGGCGAAACCCTTGTAACCCATATTCCGGCTCTGCCGTATTACTGGATTGCTAGCAGGAGTAGGATTCGTCCAAAGCTGGCGGATTCGAACCTGGGTAAACTTGTATGCTCACCGTCCCAGAATACCGTACGTCTCACACCCCTCTCTTCCGCACGCCTCAAGGACCCCCTCATGGCGTACTTGTCCTCAATCCGACGACAGTTGGCGCCCACCGTGGGGCAAGTGAGCTACGGATCTGCGTTCCGAGCGGAATCTGCAAGAATCGGAATCGGCGAAACCATCGCCGTCGGTCGCATCCTCTACGCCAGCGACGTCCCTCTCATCGTTCTCGACGAGACTTGGATTCCGGCTAAGGAGACCATGACTGCTTATACAATCATGTCTTTTGGCGAGATCGATGTTTACATCGGTTTCGCTGAACCTGCCCAACCCACCCCAGCGGTGATGATAGAAGCAGAAGAATCTTCTGGGTCCCCTTTGTCCGCAGAGGCGGCAGAGTTCCGGATCTCAGAAAACCCTAATCCCACCCAACCCGCACCAGTTGCGGAGATAGTGGAGAAATCTGAGCCTGAAGAAGACCTCACGGTCCAAGTTGAATCTGGAGTGGATCTCCCTAGAGAAGCCGGATCCCATATCGACCCACCCGTGGAAGTCGAAATCCAGGAGGAGCATATCAACGACACTGATTCCGGCTCTGATGATGCCGGGACAGACAGGCCTTTCCTCAGGTACACACTAAGACGTATGATACTGCAAGGCGCTAGCGCAGATGCAATCCTCGAAACCATTAAAAGTTTCGATATGGCTGATCGCGAAAGCCGCAGGTACCTCAGGAAGCACGCGTCGCACTTCGTCGGGTATGTCGAATCCGGATCCAGCTCTGCCGATGCTGGAGAAAACACCGACTCGGTGCTGGAGGCAATTGGAACAAACGCCGACGTTCCCGCATCCTCGGATGAATCCATAACGTCGGCAGATTTCCGAAAGTTCTCCGCGGAATATGAAGAGGAGTACAACTCCAAAGCTGCAGAAGAAGGAGAAGCCATGGATGAAGCATCCGGGGAACACTCTCCCAAAGCGCAGGATGACATGGACGTCAGAGATAATCCCGAAGTCCAGATATCCGAAAGTACCAATCAGAGCTTGACTCTGGGAAACGGACCCAAAGCCGTCTTTGCTACCGGCACTGCCAAGAAGGCAAAGAAGAAGAACAAGAAGAACAAGACCCCGGCAAAAGACCCCCTCACAGAGGAGGTAATCGCCGAGGAATACGAAGAAGACTCGGACGGAGCACTTATCCCAGACAAGCCGAAAAAAGAAGCATCGGTGGATGGACACGTGATCACTGAAGGTGCGCGTAAACTCATCGATGCCGCTTTAACCACACATATCCCTACAGCTGCAGAACTTACTGTAGATGAGCTGGACGAAAGGGCCCAGGCCCTAGAAGCGCGTCGTCAACAACTCCTTGATGAAGCCAAAAACATCGAGGTGGAGAAGAAGCGCATGTCAAACAAGGAGTACATGTCCCGTCTACATCAGAAGACACGGAAGCGTCACATAGATGACAACCAATTCCCACATGTCCATGCCATCCTTTTCGGAGATGAGATGGGGAAGCCACGGAAGGATAGCAACGGAGATTGGGTATACCCAACACCAGTGCAAAATACCGTGGCAGCTCGTGAAATTCTATCAGCTAATCCAGGGCCAGAGGAGATACACTTGGGTATCAAGCTACTCAACAAGGGACTGGAGCAGCAGAAGGTCGCCCTGTCCGGAAGTCAAAAACTGGTCTCGGATTCTGACCAATGTCGCACAGATCCGGCATGGGCTGACATAAGATCCCATTACGTTCGGGCGCAGTACCATCACCCCGAACGCAGGGAAGACAATTATTTAAGAACCGGATCGTCGGGACAGCATCGCAGAGCTACACATAACTGGAGCAATGTCGCTCCAGCAGCCGAGAAAGACGCGATCGTTGCACTAAATCCGAGTAATCCTCCCCGACGAGAATTCAACGATCGAAAGGGAGAAGATAAGGAGAAACGTCGGGAGGAGGATCGTCAGAGAATGCCACCTCCTAGACATGAGAGCCGTCCGGCTGAGCCTCACCATGGTGGGAACGACGGACGAAGGAACGACAGAAACCACGCTGGAACAAGCCGGCAGGGGGCTCGTCATAGTCAAGAACCTCCCTGGAACCGGAATAATGATGCTCTGGACGGAGGCCGGCGATCAGCCGGAACCTATCCAGCTGCACCACCCTCTCCACCACACAGTTATCACAACGGCCCCTAAGGAGGTCAAGGAGGACGACATGGCGGAGGAGGTGGTGGCAGAAGCCGAAGTCCGGCTCTAGGGCACCGTAGCCGCAGCCGACATTCGGGACGATCTCTATCCCCGAATAACGGAAGGCACAGGATCAACTCCAACATAGAGGCTCGGCGCTATGAAAACAATGACGTGTACGTGGGCCCAAAGTGCTTCGGACCACGCATCAGAGCTACAAAATTCCCAGAAGGATTTGCTATCTCAAGACATATCCAAGCCTACGACAGCATTGCTCGGCCAGACACCTGGTTACAGGATTTCTTCCAAGCTTGTTGCATCGCTAAAGGCGGAAATAGCCTAGTCGCAACCCGATATCTCCCACTTATGTTGCGGAAGATGGCACAATCATGGCTCAATGAACTTCCGGCAAACACCATCCACAACTGGTATGACTTGCAAAGTGCGTTCTTTCGGAATTTCAAAGGCACATATCGGAGGCCCTGTACGGTTGGAGACCTACAGCGTTGCACCCAGAAATCCGGAGAAACTTGCCGGGATTATCTCGGACGATGGACCGACACAAAGAACTCCTGCGAAGGAGTAAACGATCAAACTGCAATTGAAGCTTTCATCGCAGGTCTCCCAATTCGTTTACTGTGCCATCGCCTGAAGTGTGACAAGGTTACTGATCTGGGAGAGATGATAGAAACAGCGAGCAAGTATGCAGATGCTGACGATGATGCAGAGGGATTACTCAATGTCCTTGTTGTGCCTCAGTCGGCAAAACAACCAAAGCAACAAGCTCAGAAGCGCAAAAATACCTCGGAAGAAAAACCCAACACGGAGACAGCAGTGATCACTACTGTTTCCGGGTCTGGAGGACGAGGAGGACGTGGCAGAGGCCGCGGGCATGGCCGTGGGACGTCAAGGGTCCAAGGCAGAGGAGAGCAACAACCAGGCAAAACCTACACTTGGGCCGACATTGCCAATAACCCATGTGTGCATCACTTAGACGCCAATGGGGGCTCGTCCCACACCAACGCTGAATGTCATTTTAATGACGACATCAAGAGAGATGATACCGCGGGCTACAAAGCTAAGCGAAAGAAAGGAAAGAAAAACCCTGAAAAAGGCAAGGAGACCAAGGAAGATTCTGACATGGAGGAAGCTGATGCTTCAAATCCCAAGCCGGAAGGGAAGAAGACTTTTCCCACCAAGAAGGACACTTACGGCACCTTCCTCGGATCTCAACCAGCAAAGGTCAAGAAAGCAGTTCTCCACGAGTTCAATGCAACAGTTTCGGCTGTCCCTCGGTATCTGGACTGGTCGGAAGTGGCAATCACGTTTGACCGCGCTGATCATCCGCCTAAACTACACAGGCGAGGAAAATACGCCTTAATTGTCAATCCACTTATTGACGGTTATGGTTTCTCCAAGACCCTCATGGACGGTGGTAGCAGCATCAATATTCTCTATGTCGAAACGCTACACCGGATGAAGATCTCGGAAACACAGCTGAACCATAGCTCTGTGATCTTTCACGGAGTTGTCCCAGGAAGACAAGCTAATTCTCTGGGAGAGATCACTTTGGATGTTACTTTTGGAACTCCAAAGAATTATCGGACGGAGGCACTTTCCTTCGAAGTAGTCCCATTCAAGAGTGCATACCACGCTATATTCGGACGTCCGGCTTACTAGGCTTTTATGGCTCGTCCATGTTACATTTACAATATGATGAAAATTCCAGGTCCCAACGGCGTGATCAGCATCATGGGAGACCCGAAGAAGGCGCGAGAGTGCGAAGATGGAAATGCCGCCTTTGCCGAAGCCGTGTTGCACGCCTAGGAGTACCAGGAGATCAAGAAGAGCATAGATCCGTCCGAGATGCCCGCAACGAAGAAGGAGGTCACAAAGCCAAATCTGGAGTTCAAAGCATCAGAAGAGACGAAGACGACGTTGTTGAAGGATGATGACCCCTCCAAGGTGACCCAGATAGGCGTAGGCCTAAGTAGCGCATAGGAAAGCGCGCTCGTTAAGTTCCTCCAAGCAAATCAAGATATCTTTGCATGGCAGCCATCTGACATGACCGGAGTACCTAGGAAACTTGTCGAGCACTCTCTAAATGTAAACCCGAACGCTAAACCCGTCAAACAGTCCTTACAATGGTTTGGCGATAAAAAGCGTAAGGCAATAGCTAAGGAACTAGCGCGGCTCGAGCTAGCCGGATTCATAGAAGAGGTCATCCATACTGATTGGTCGGCCAACCCTGTAATGGTCCAGGACACCACTGATTTAAGGATGTGTGTTGATTATACTGCCTTGAACAAGGCTTGTCCAAAAGATCCGTTCGCTCTGCCTAGAATTGATCAGGTTATCGATTCTACGGCAGGCTCGGAACTCCTCTGTTTTCTCGACGTATATTCTGGTTATCACCAAATCCGGATGAAGGAATCTGACAAAGTCAAGACTTCATTCATAACCCCCTTCGGAACCTTCTGTTTTGTTACGATGCCCTTTGGGCTGAAGAATACAGGAGCTACGTACCAGTGCACGATGCAGTATTGCCTCCTGAAGGGTAACGGGTAGGCTACACTAGCGTAAAATCAAAAATTTCTACCGCGTCAACCAGGAATACTATTGTCATAGATCACGGGATTACCGCTAGACGCGCAGGTGCGGAACTCGATGAAGCACGTTGCGGCAGTGTAGATGTTCTACGTCTCCTCCTCGTCCTCGTCCCACGAGCAGCTCCCCTTTGCGCGGCTCGTCCAAGTGCTACAGATGCAGCACCTCCGAGGTATCCACACGTCCGGAGTGGAAGTCGTCACACGCCAGACTGCTAGGTCTGCGCGTGCAACACAGGCGAAAGAGGAGTGGCGGCTGGGTGGAATGCTCTCACGTTTTCAGCTCGCCCCACTCCCTCTTATATAGGCATCCCTGGTGGGCTTCTACATTAGCAGCCCATTAGCAGCCTAAGCCTGGTCTAATTCGGATCCAATCCTCATTAGGCTTCCAGCCCCTAAAGTGTGTGACCCTATAGGTTCATACACGTATAGACATGACGCGAGTACACTTACTCCGTCAATAGTTGGTAGCGGCCTCTAGCAAGACGTGCCAACTCCTAAACGCATATAAAGATCATTCGGACGAACCATCACAAGGTTGAGTACATGTCTTTCCCTTTGCCTCACGATATTTGGTCTAGCTCTAAGCTGACCTCTCTTTCTCGATACTGTGATTCAGAATCCCTTTACTAGGTTAACTCTTAACCATATGTAGCACGGCCATGCATTTCTGGATCCGATCACTCGAGGGGCCCAGAGATATCTCTCTCAAGTAGAGAGGGGCAAATCCCATCTTGATTGACCGATGCCTTGCAGCATGTATCAGGACAAACCCGAAAGCTACCTTTATAACTACCCAGTTACGGAGTAGTGTTTGATAGCCCCAAAGTAGGTCGATCCACATCTCAAGTACATGCGACAATCTCAGGTCTAAGGACAAAACGTACACGATGTGTAGAGAGAGCTGCAAGTATTATTGCTAGTCTCATGTTGGGTCAGTCCAACCCCATGTTCATAACATGTGTCCACATCATTGGTTTGACATCTCCATGTCAATGACTTGCGAAACATAGTCATTAACCAATCGATGTGCTAGTCTAATATTCACGTGTGTCCTCGCATGAACTCCGACTAGGGACAATTATTAGATAACCATACAAGTAAAGAGTTTCACAAACAATTCACATAATTGCCAATCAATACAAGTTGCCTGGTATATGGATATTCAAGAAACATTATAATAACTCATGGATACACATGAAATACAATCATCTCTATGATTGCCTCTAGGGCATATTTCCTTCACCTCCATGATCAACTCAGACGCAATGTACATGTATATGTGGATGATATCGCGGTCATGTCCAAAAAGAAGGAAACGTTGATTTCCGACTTGGAGGAGACGTTCGCCAATCTATGAAAATACAACATCATGCTTAACCCGAAGAAATGCTTCTTTGGAATACCAGCCGGAAAATTGTTAGGTTTCATCGTGTCTCAAAGAGGCATAGAGGTGAACCACGACAAGATCAAGGCTATTCTCAATATTTCCAGGCCAACTCGCCTGAAGGACGTACAAAGATTAACTGGTTGCATTGCTGCGGTCAGTCGATTTGTAAGTCGGCTTGGTGAAAGAGCCGCACCATTATACAAATTCCTAAAGAAGACCAAGGATTTTGTCTGGACTGACGAAGCTGAAGCTGCACTATAAGACCTGAAGAAAGTACTCTCATCTGCTCCTATCCTTGCAGCGCCGGTCAAACATATGGAAACAAAGGAATACTACAATTTTTAATAACGTAACTCCTACTGTTAGAGCTTGGTCCTATTCTTTCAAAAGGGACCTCTTCCTTCTTTCTTACAGAATGAATGATGATCTGAAAACCTCTCTCGTAGCTTGGTTAGACACTCTGTAGTTTCCTTCGGGCTATGCCCTGGGCTAAGACCTTTGTACATTCCCTCTTTCTCCTTCATATTGTAAATATTTGTTCTCTTTAATAAAAAAGATAGTGTCGGGGCCTCTCCTACAGTTTTCAGCTCAAAAAAGACAATGAGGAAATAAGCTGAATTTCTGAGCCACTTTATTTGTCAGTACTGGCTTGTTTGTTCCATTCCCTGCAGTCCAGGTCAATTCACATAGTTTTGCACAAAGAACTGGAATATTGCATCTCCTGCGAGTAATGAGTTTGGAAAATTGTGAGATGCATAATTTTCAGCGAGAAGCAAATTTCAGTTAGTTGAATTTGGTCCAGCAATCTGGTTCAGTACCTGATAACAATAACTGAATAGTATGGCACTTCTTTTTCCATCATTGGCAAACTATCTCTGAGATTATATTTGGCTACGACGCTACGTGCATCGCACGATGTAGAGGGAGAGCCCACGAGGATAATCTTTCAATTATGTCAACGAAAACAAACTCTGTAATCATGTGTTGTTTCTATGTATTGCAAGAGAAAACTGCACTGCTGTTCTGAAGAAAATTGCTACCGTTGGCAGTAAGCTGCAAATTAGGGAATCAGCCACCAGCTACTACTTTACAAACTGCACTTTTGGGAGCATAAGGGGGTAGCTTATTCTTCTGTACTTGTAATGAAGAGTTAGGAGGATGACAAGCACATAGACTAGTTAACCGAAGAAATTATTTTAGCACACTGTTTTGGATCATTCCAGGAATATTTAGTTTTTTTTCTCTCCACTACAATGTGTCAAATGTGTTGCCTTGAACTTGGTTAGAACACCATATTGGTATGTCCAGGAACTTGGTATAGTATTTGCATATTATCCATAGTCCTTTGCATCACACATCATGCCTTGATCTTTGGCAGAACCCCTTGTTGCCATGTCCAGGAGCTTGGTATTAATATTTACATTATTAACCGTAGTCCTTTACATCAAACATCTTTTGACGTCTGCTAAAGATGTTCTAATAACAGTTTTCAGCTAGGGAGAACTCTGCCTCCATTCTTATTCTTCTTTTGTTTGATCATTTTCTTAGGAAACCAAGTTTTTTTTCTTGTGCACCTATTACAAATCTACTAGGCCTTCGCATGGAGATATGGCCCAACAGAGGAGTAACTGTTAACACAAACCTGTTAAAGAAGAAGCAGGCTTCAGGAGGAAGTGAAATTCTTCAGACATGACCAACCCAAGCGGTTTCTTCCCCAAAAAGCCAAGCATTTCTCTTGAATTATTTCTCTTTCACATTTCGTTTACAGGAAGCAACAAAGTACAGTATTCTTTGGGTAGATAAACGATTGCTCAGGGGTTGAGTGTGAGTTCCGATGGAGTTTCACAACAAATTGTACTCACTCGGTGTACAAATAAGTGTCCTTTTAGGCTTTGTGCTAAGAACAAAATTTTGATCAATTTTATAGAAAATTGTATCAATATCTATGACATGAAAGTAGTATATTATGAACTACATTCCGAGATGCATATAGTGGTACTAATTTTGTGTTGTAAATATTGATATTTTTTCTATAAAGTTAGTCAAACTTGGTTCTTTTTACTTAGGATAAAACCTTTTTTTCCAAAATGGGGATACCCCGGCCTCTGTATTGATTGATACATACAGCCTTTATTACTTTATTGAAAAGTGTCGTTTACACATTATTACATCATGGGTCACACAAAGTGTCTACATGAATCAGCCAAAGAAAAATACAAGACCGCCTATGATGCATCTCCATCAATGAGTTATGCGAAGATCAAAACGCCAGCTGAACCGGCTGTATATATCCCGTGCCACCAATTCTAGCTGGTTGCACCCAATATCCATGCATTTTCGTTTTTCCATAGACTATAGGTACAACCACAAACGGATCCAGTGTGTTGCTCCAGACAAAAACATCAGGCTGATTAGATAAGTGGACCTCCATGAGGCGTCCAACTAGGTGGAGCCATCTAGTCCATTTGTTACGGGTTAAAACCCGTCTAAAATTAATACTCAACAGCGTGGTCGACAAAACATTAGAAACGGAGACTTGTTCCCGTTGGACAATGTTGTACAGGGAGAGGTACTGTTGGGATAATGGCTCATGACCCAACCACGTGTCCTCCCAAAAATGAGTGGTGTCCCCATTACCAATTTAAAAAAGGCCCCGCTCAAAGAAGTCATCTTTAATTTTCATAATCCCTTTCCAAAATTGGGAGTCTGAATGTTTGACCTTTACTTGTGACAGTGATTTAGAGTGCAAATACTTATTTTGTACCAGCTCATGCCATACACCATCTTTGGATAAAATTTTAGAAGGCCATTTACTTAATAGGCATTTGTTTTTAAGTTCCAGCACTTCCACGCCCAAACCCTCCTGATCCTTAGGTCGACAAATTATGTTCCATTTGGTAAGTCGGTATTTATTTTTGTGTCCATCACTCTGCCAAAAAACCTAGATCTAAAGAAATCTAATATTTTCCTTACCCCTATAGGTATCTCAAAGAATGATAACATGAACGTGGGGATGCTGGTTAATGTCGAACTAATCAACACTAGATGATCACCATACGATAGGAGCTTACCTATCCAGTTAGATAATTTTCTTTCAAATCTATCCTCAATTGGTTTCCACTCCCCATTCTTTAGTTTTCAATAGTGAATTGGTATACTCAAATACTTGAATGGGAAAGAGCCCGATTCACAACCAAGTATGTTTATGTATTCGGCTACAACCTCTTTGGCTTGACCAAAACAAAAGACTTCGTTGTTATGAAAGTTTATTTTAAGACCAGATAGCCTGTCAAATATACACAAAATTAATTTCATATTTAAAGCCTTTTGCAAATCATGTTCCATAAATAAAACTGAAGGATGGACACTCCGCCATCAACTAAATGGGGTATGAGACCCTCAACTTGTCCATCCTTCTTGGCTCTAGCTATCATAATGCCAACATATCCGCAACTATATTAAAAAGTGAAAGTGGATCTCCCCACCTTAAACCCTTTTGAGTTTTAAAATAATGATCTATGTCGTCATTTACTTTAATACCAACACTACCGTGAGTCACAAAATCCTAAATCCATCTACACCATTTTGGGTCAAAACCTTTCATTCATAGGACTTGTTGAAGAAAAGGCCATTGCACTTTGTCATAGGCTTTCTCAAAGTCTATTTTAAGCAGGACCCCGTCAAGTTTTTTTGTATGGATTTCATGAATCGTTTCATGTAAAATTAGGACAACCTCAAGAATATGATGCCCGGTCATGAAAGCAGTTATGGTCAGTTGTATCACCTTATGTGCAACCTATGTTACCCTATTAGTTGCCACTTTGGTGAAAAAATTGAAGCTTACATTTGGAAGGCAAATGGGGTGTTGTTTCTGAATTTGAATGGCATTTTCTTTTTTAAGGAGTAATATATTTGTACCATAGTTTAAATAGAATAGTGGCAATTCCCCTCGCTGAAAAGCAGCAAACATATTCATGAGGTCTTCTTTCAAGATAGAGTAAATTCCAGTTTTTACCCCCTAGTTTCAAAATTTTGACACTAATTACCCCATTTAGCAAATATTCATCCTAATTACCCCATTTAGCAAATATTGTGTCAATTTTTACCCCATGTAAAATTTTGTGACTGTCTTGACAGGTTGCGTTTCACTTAATTTATCTTTTTCCTAGTTTTTTTGTTTCTCACAAGAAGCGATCTGATCATGAGATGTACCGTATTGTTTTTCGGATGGCCGGTCTTGTCGGTCTTGTCTGTTCTTCAAACCGTGTCTTACCTCAACAAAAAATGTGTCTTTCTTAAGCCAAAAAAAATCCTAGTGCTACGTCAAACTAACTGAATACGACTCCCTGTTGATCTGCTGAGTAAGAGCTTGTTACTCTCAAACATTACGAAGCTCTTCTATTTCTTATTTAAACCGCGGCTAGCAGCACTAGTTCTTCATATAGCGCAGATTAACTGGAGAAACACAAAAGCCAGATGGGAGATTGGAAAGAAAAAAACATGCCACAGGAAAACATCCACAAGAAAACTAATATACTTGGCATGCCACTTGTAGTTACAACATGGACCCACTTGTCAAAACACTTAAAAAATTAAAGGGGTAAAAATTGGCACAACTTTTACTAAATGGGGTAATTAGTGTTAAAATTTTGAAACTAGGGGGTAAAAACTGGAATTCACTCTTCAAGATATCCCAAAAGTTTTGATAGAGTTCTGCCGGGAACTCATCTGGTCCCAGAGTTTTGTTCTTTTCCATTTGCATAATAGCTTTGTCGACTTCCTTTTCTATAATGTTTGTAGTAAGGATGTCGTTTTCTTCTCTAGAGATCTGCGGGATGTCCTCAATCTGAGTTTCTATCAAAGAGAAATTCTTGGTAGCCTGTGCACCAAATAACTTCTTATAGAACTCCGAAATATTAGATTTTAGATTTTCTTGCCCCAAAATAGTTCCTTCGTCTTGTTCTAGTTGGAAAAATTTCTTGTGTCGGTGTTTTCCATTCGCTATTAGATGGAAATACTTTGTGTTGTTACCCCCTCTTGTACATGTTTAACTTTTGCACATTGCGCCTATTTAGACTCTTCATCTCTTCTAAAAGACGCTAATTTCTTGTTTGCTTCTCTCATCTCCGCACTTAGGATAAAACCTAAAAACACACTTAGCACGCTTTCTTTCCCAGCTGCAGATCTCTTACATCCTTTCAGTGATTCAGCTGCATACACGTAGACCTACAAGACTTCTGAAACTACATAGCACAAAATACAGCTCTATTAATTGTCCCCTTACCGCTCATAACGACACACATGACTTGATCACACAACCAACTGAACTGAAAGCAACAATCGCAGTGTACGTCAAATTCGTAACTGGTAGTTGCGAGAAAAAGGATGGTTGCGCCAATCGCTAGAAGCGTATCCTACCAAAGCAGTAAAGCACCAGTGAATATATAGATATATAACCTGTTCTTCTTTCTTCTCCTTTGAAGGCTACGAATTTTTTTGCTTTTGTGGTAGTAATGGTTGCTGTTGCTTTGCCGCTTCCATCTAGCGAGGTGCAGCTGGTGGGGTGGCCTTATCCAGCATTAGGTGAGAGGTTGGAGGCTAACCCATACGTACAAGAGAATGCGTCCATCCAAAAGTTACCTTTACATGCTAATAATGTAGATGTTAGAGTACAAGACATAAGTTGACATTTGTCGGCAAAATATAGCGCGGAAATCTGCTTCTTCATACAAACTCCGTTGAAATGACTTGTATGTATGTTTTTTATAATCCTCTGGCAACAAAATAATGATGCAGGTCCCTATAAAACCATATGTACAAGTCCCTAGGAAAATATAGACATGCAGGATGTGATAAGTACTAGTATTATAGCTAGGATCATGTGGAAATTTCAACATCAAACTTAAGTCTCATTCTATGTTTCCTAAAAAACTCAATCGCATTCTGAAGTTAAAAAGAAATAAGTCATGCATGAATAATGATTATTTATGATCTTGAAATCTTCCGGGCAGAGAGTAAGTATGATCCTGAAACCTTAGTGGTTTACAGAATACATACCACGTGGCTTAGTACATGATGCTAAAGGTTTCTAGTATTCGCAGTTGGTGGTTATCGCTCGTGTCTGAGGTCTTGAGCAACGCTGAGCCAGAAGTACAGCAAGTAGACGAGCTCACAGGTTAACCGGAAGATGTCAAGGGGGAGAAATAATGTGAAATCACTTGAAATATTTTGTGCTCCGTCGAGATAGACGGAAGCCGTGTCGCTTGGTTTCAATATATTCACGTGGAACTTTTTGTAGGAACGCTTGGCCGTTTCTTCCACGCATCCGTCGAAAGGGACTCAGCAACAGGAGGACTGTTTGTCCTGTTCCTCAACTTTTTTAGACGTGATTTTCCATTCGGGGTTGCTACGCGTGCTAATGCAGATCCTGTCTGTGATCTCTTTTGGCACCTAGTCCTGCTTTTAAACGCATGAATCCGATCGTCGTTAGCAGCTAATGCGAATAGCCATACTTTACTGACGATGGTGTGGTACAATTTCCCCCCATCGAGATGTAGTTGTACCTGTAGATCTATTTTGACCATTTTACACGAAGCATGACACGTCTTAAAATGAAAAATAATAATTCTGGCACGACTATGCTTGTATGAGAGACTAAGAACGTTACTACTATATATAAGTCTCTGTCCAACCGAAGAATATTTGAACCATCATATCTACTCGCGACGTTGCTCTGGAACATAACACTTTTGCTTGTGGAACATTGAAGATGGTTAGCCTCGATGTTTCTTTCCGGGTATGTTAGTTGAAAAGAGCCTATCTCCAACAATTCAAAACCATTTCACATTTCTCACCCACTAACTCTATGTCTCTATCCTACGGAACTTAATAACACACACATGCAAACCAAGTCCGATCCTCCGTGGGCCTTCTCCTTCTCCGTCTCTTTGTATATATACCGTGGCACTAGCGTTAGATGGTTCAGAAGCAAACAAGCATAGCAGGACAGGACCGCCGTCGGTCGTCCCCATGGAGGTAGTGACGCCGGAGCAAGGCGCGAGGAAGGTCTCCGAAGAGGAGCAAGAAGCGGCTCTTGTCCACAGCCAGGTCAGGAAGATCAAGCAAGAGGACGAGAAGGCCAGGGAGCTCCTCCACCGGCTACGGCTGAGGGAGGCAAGGCCCACCACGGTCATCGTCGATTTCCGTGAGCCAGTGCGCCGCGCCCCACCTTCGCCCCTGCGCCGCACCCGGCAGGCCATCTCAGGGCTGTCCATGTGAATCACTACGGTGCTGTGAGGGGAAGAGTTCTCTCTTTCTCCAGTAGTAAATACGTATACTCAGAGTTCTGTATTTTCCTGAGCCTTGTTTGCCATGTCATCTGGATTTGGTTTTGCTCGTCAAATCTTTTTCGGATGTTCCACAACCTATTTTAAATGATTGCCGGTTTTGACAGCTTGTTAATTTGCTGTTCGTCCATCATGACAGTTAAGCCACACAGGTGAAAATTAATGGGAATACGAGAGCAGATACCATGCTGACCAATTTCTACCACAACCGCATAATAACAGAATAAAGAAGCACAATGCCATGAAGGAACATCTAACGCTTATTAAATAAAAATCTACAATACACAATTTTTCAACCCAAACTTACTACTCCCTCCATTTCCCGAAAACTAAAACATCTTATATTATGAAACAGATGGAGTATTTCTTAATTATGACATGATAACAAGCCATCGAAAACTCAAAATTTCATCTCTAGCTTGCTTGCTACTTTTACTTAACACGATAATCTCTAGGGCAACCATACACAAAACTAAAATCTAAGGTTGACAACTGCAGATAAACAACCAGAGGCGGAGTTGGTTTCAGAAACCAGAGTAGAAAGATGGTTTATCTGCGACCATAAAGACCGTAACGCAAACTGGTACAGACGATCATGAGAAAATCTTGCAGCAGATGCAAAGTGCAGCACCCATGGCAAAGCCACTGCCATAATGAAAACTTGCAGCAATCAGTCGGTCTTCATCGCCTCAGCATGATAGGATTCCAGGTCTTTGTCCAGTTCATCTGCACTCTTCTCTGCCTGCTTCCTTCCCCGACCACGGCCACGGAATTGACCACGGCCCTGGAACTGGGCCTGGAACGGGGTCTGGAACGAAGTACGACCCCTGCTTCTACCTCGGCCAGTTTGGAAAGCACCACGATTAAATCTATTGGTGGGATTACTGAAATGGCAGATTGAGAGTCATCAGAAGAAAAATAGATAAAACAAATAACAAACTGTTGTAATTTTCAAGGGCATCAATCAACTCAAAGAACCACCAACAAGACCCCATTATCACCAAACTCCAACATTATAAAAAAAGACAGAATAAACAAGGGAAAATTTGCTACGGGACACCGTTATTTTCTGTCATTTGCTGAAACACATTGTTCAATTGTGTCTTTGCCAGCTACCATTATAATTTTGTGGCATATTTGCCAGAACACACCACGCAGCCAAAAAAGGAAAGTTTTGGCACTTTTGCCCGGGTGACCATGTTATGCCGGGTTTTAAGAAAATGTGCTAAACTTTCCCTTTCTAGCCGTGCGCTGTGTTTTGGCAAATGTGCCACAAAATTGTAATGGTACCTAGCAAAGACACAATTGAACAGTGCGTTTCAGCAAACGCCAGAAAATAACGGTGTCCTACAGCAAATTTTCCCAATAAACAAATAGTGAAAAGCTGTCTCTTTTATTTTTGTTTTTCTACTGAACTAGAAAAGGGTGTCCTATGGCAGTAATGACAGACCGAAACATGCATGTTTTCATGCTGGAAATTTAGCAGCTCGCGATTGTAGGTTATCACTAACATCTGAGCTACGTGTTGGCCTTTTTTTATTACAAGAAAATGCTCACTATTTATTGTTGATCTCGCAAGTTGCAAGCAGAATGCGTGGAAAGAAATTTATTTACAAATCCTAGTATCTTTTCTAAAAGGGGGTCCAAACTTGTAATGCTAGTAATAGCCAGTAACAATACATACGAGAACACAAGGATACAGCTTGTAGTTGAAAACTACACAACCAAATAATGGCTAACTGGCTACTGTCTACACCCTCTGTTACGGAAAAGAAGGCGTATAATTTTTTTCAAAAGTCAAACCATGCAAAGTTTGACCATAATTTTAGAAACTCTCAACCTCTACAATGTTAAAACATCTTGTTAGGTAAGTCATCGAGTATGTTTTCATATTGTATCTATAGTGTTATCATTGTTGATAGTTTTTTTCTATAAACTTGGTCAAACTTCACCACTGTTTGAGTTCAGGAAATATTTATACACTTCCTTTTCAGGAACGGAGGTAGTACCTAGTAACCGACTAGGTTGGCACATTAGAAGCTAATGATATCATTAGAAGCTTTACCTCAAAGGCATGTTGCTGGAACCTCCACGTCGAGCTGTTTCAGGCCTGAAATGTAATACAAAAATTAGATTCACCATAGCAGCGTACCCACACACAAAAAAACAAGAAACTCAATATAGCACTTCATAAAAATCAGGTTCTCACTTGGAAGTTATCTATGGAACTACAAACATGTGCCAGCACATTTGAAAAATAAATATGTGCCAACACAATTGGGCCCAGTTTAGAATAGTCATTTCACTGGAAAAGCGGAAATAGTTCAATTCTGACGGCATTCCGTAAAATCCCGTGTTCCAAACATGGGTCATAAGACAATTTTCCTCATATAGGCTCAAACCAAGCTACTGCAGTCCTGTAGAAGTAGAAATTTGCATACAACATGTTACAAAGAATCTGCCATAATGTGCAGAAGTACTCGCAGGCCAATTTGCAACTGTGTAATCCACCTTAAGTAAATTTGACAGCTACATGACTAAAATATAGGTATCTAAGAAACATATTAACAAATAAAGTTGCTGGTCAGACAGAAGAAGGCAGATTAGTTTAAGTCGGTTGACAAACATAATAAGGGAAGTTTTGTCAGCTGGCAACCAATTAGTGTTAGACTTTGGACTAAGAAACAATACAAATCGCAAGTCACGTCCTAGTGGATTATCCAGCCCACGTTTTACGTCAGTTATTGGGTTCTCTTAAGAAGTGAAGATAGAGAAACAAGCAAAGTTTAGGCATCTCGGGTTGGCAAATGTAGAAAAATGAAAAATTCATAAATGGTAAAATACGCAAATATGAAATTATCACTCACGTCATAACAACCGTTCTCGTAGGTCTGCCATTAGAAGCCCCGACAACATTTATACGAGGTGTCATAGGCAAACTTAAGTCACTTCCAATAACTTCAATCTTCATAGCTTTTCCATCAAGTAGAACATTATTATAACGTTTCAATGCAGCAACTGCATCACTCCTCCTTGTAAACACCACCTCTGCTGTACCCTTCAAAAAATGAAAATCAAATAAAACATAAGTACAGCAAGCTTCTAGATTAATAATCACTACAGGCTTACAGCAAACACGAGCAACCAAGTAAATTTGATATAAAGTTATAAGCTGATTGTCTGTAATAATGGACAAGCATGCATTCAACCATCCCTTTGCACCCAAGGTAACAATATGAGAAGACACTAGCTACACATGACACTACTAGACCTATATCTATACATAAAATTTTCTTTTCTGCCCTTTCCTTATCCACCTGATATCAAATGCAAGATGGTAGATATTCTAACAGGAAATCATGATCGGTAACATATAATTATAAGCTGCAATTACGCATTTATCTAGAGCAAACAGTAACTCAAAAAATCTAGAGCAAACAGAAACTGCTGAAAGGACAGCCATATTTTCACTTAGTATCAAAATAAAAAAAAAGCAAGCCATTTGAGTTGTTATATAGATCAAATGATACACACGATTTTTTTTTAAAGGCATGCCTAACATGCTCAATACTTAAACTGAAATACCAGGAAAATACTAACATTTTGGCGACCATAACCATCAAAGTGAACAGCAAATCGTTTCAAGTGACCAACTTCGGAAAACAGCTCCTGCAGGGAAAATTGAAAATATGTTAGTTTGTTAGCTATATATATAGCTCAATCTAGGAATGGCTAATCAGGTTATCAATTTGCTTCACCAACCTTTATATCCTCATTGGAAACACGATAATCCAAGTTCGAAATGTACAATTTTGTACCAGTTTCTATTCCACTAGCCGCCATACTGTCACTAAACAGATCAGGTCTCCAGGTCATGTCTTTGGTTCGGCTAAAAGACTGAAAAATGCCAAACAACCAGCATGTGAGGACGTATTGTCATAGAAGAAAGCCACCTCAAACTGTTTGATATGATCATGACAACTATTAGGAACCACTTAGAATCGGTATCAACCATTATCGTAGAGTACCCACAAGTTACTTAAAATCAGTTAAGCTACGAAGTACTGCAAGAAGTTAACAATGGAAAGGAAGAGAGTTCCAACAATATCACCAATATCAAAAGCCAGATATATTAAATGGCTTGAGCTCTTGTTCTGGAGACAGCCTAGAAGCACGCCTGAAGCAGAATCCAGAACTGTCTGAAGAGCGGCATATTGCAGTTCAAAAATCCTTCAGTGCCTCATGTCTCATGTACCGTACACATCGATTGTGGAACTCCATAAAGATTCAAACATATTGGCAGAATCAGTGGAGACTCTTTTCTTCAGTTCCTCATGTACCAGACACATACAATTGCAAGAAGTCCAGAAATTTCCTTTTTCATTTATTTCCTTCCATGTGTTTGATGAGCAGATAATGTCCTTCAAAGTTTCCATTATAGGTACTCATCACAGTTACTTCTGCCTCTCCGGAAATGAAAGCTTAGAGGTGCTCTACCAAGAAAGTATACATCAGAATACCAAAGTTACTTCGGCCAATCCATATGATCAATGAGATGCTTTAGCCAACAAAGCCCCATTAGTTGTAAACATCACTGTTATTACTGCCCCTCCATATAATAAAATCTTAGGGGTGCTCTCCTCACTCAATTTTCTACTTTATTCAGGAACCTGACCATGAACAAAAACATAGTGACAGTTTTTGGCCTTGCCTTAGCAATAATGTGTGCAGATGGTCGGGCATTAATCCCAAGTGGTCCTCGAGGAGGAAGCCCTGATCTTCCACGCATGACATGTCCACCTCGCCCACCTCCTCCTTGAAAACGGTCACTACCCCTGTCTCCACCCCTTCTTGCATAAAATGACATCTCAAGTTGTTTCAGTCTACAGCAGATAAGACAAGTCTCCAAAATGCAATGACAACCTGCAGAACAGATAATAGTTTAAGAGTTTGAGCTGACCATCGATCCATAAACCATACTCATAAGTAACTAAACAAGCATGCAAGTTGTAACAGGAGATGCAATTATAATGCTGCCAACTATAAGGAAAATAAATGCATACCACAAATCTAATACATTACAATAAATCCATACATATATACAAATAATAATGTAGAACTTAAGAAGCAGCAGACGCAGATAAATAAAGGGACAGCAAGCAGCAAATGCAAATAAAAAAGAACAGGCAGAAAATGCTAATTAAATAAAGAACAACAAGCATCAAGAAGATTGTTAATTATATTAAAGACTTCAGTAGAAAGATTCAATCCAAAGAAATGACGTTGAACCTGACCCTATCAAGACAAATTACTCTTGGTACCTTACGAGTATAATTCCAATCTTACACTCCTTGCAACATTAAATTCCCATAGGATTGCTAAAGCACTCACGATTTCTGGTAGGCTAGGTTGGATCACACTGTCCATAAGCATCGATTGGAAAGAACTAGTGGACACAAATAATTCCCCATTCAGGAGATACTATTTGGGAATGGTCGTTTCAAATATCCAGGAAAAATGAATTCAAATATTCAACCCACCAATGTCGTGTCCGGACTGAGATGAACCATAACGTTGTAAACAAATGTCCAAGATTCTGCCTCTCTAGGTCAATTCGAAACAAAGTAAGAAAAAAGTATCCTTGTCGCACTGATTCAAGTCATTTACATCTATAATAATATTCCCTCCTGTCTAAATCTAGAATTTAACTCACAAGCGCAAGGGCGTAAGAAGCGACGCGCATGTTGCGGCTCAGTGACAAGCTAGTGCACAACCCGCAAGGTTCGAACTGTAACCTAAATTTCCCCAACCCAGCCAATTTCCTATGAATCCTAACGGGCAATGGTCAACTAAACCGGATCGAAGGAGAAATCAAGAAGAGCACCGGGTGAGTCGAGCAAGGGGAGGGGGCGGGGGGCTTACTCTTGCGGCGTTCAGGTGGTCCGCGCTCGGCAGACGCTCAGGACGTTGCTGCACTGCGAGGGGGGAGGGGGGAGGGGGGGGGGGGCGGGGACGCTTCCGGGACGGAGGAGGGTAGACCTCGGAGGGGGGGAGAGAGCAGCGGAGGCGGCGTGCTGGGGGTTTCGCTGGAATCAAAACCCTAGCCCTCGTATGCTCTGCTGTTTTAGGCGAAGCATAAAACGGCCACGGCAATCCACCGTCCTACGGATCCACGATCTACCACCGTCCTACGTTTTTTTTACCCGGTTTCCCTACCGATTTTCAGTTTTTCTCCTATAGATTTCTAATCTTCTTTTTTATAACATTTTTAAAAAAATAGTCCTTCCGTTTCAATATGATTTTTTTTTACAAAATTTCAACCATCTACTAATAATCATCAACAACAGTACAAAGATACCTAAAAGTAATAAAAATTATAAATAGGTCAATGGACCACCTAGCGACGACTCCAAACACTGGCACGAGCCGAAGACGCGTCGCCATCGTCGCCCCTCCATCACCGGAGTCAGGCAAAGCTTGTCGTAGTAGAGCTTATTATAGTAGACAAACGGGAAGTCGTCGTGCTAAGTCCCCATAGGACCAACACACCAGAGTAGCAACCGTCGCTGAAGAGAGAAAATGACGCAGAACTACCACATTTGGGGCAGAGGTGTCACAAAACTACCGACATAGAGGGAGTTGACACATAAAGAGGGTGTTTGGGGCATGGTCATGACAGGAAGCACTGATTCTGTGTTTGCCCGCTCCTAACCCGTGTTATGACAGCTCTTACCCATATGTCAGGTCTACGTGGCAACGTGGTTGACGGAGGGAGGGGTCGGCCGTTAGGTTTGCGTTGGTTGAATCGATTCTCAATTGATCTGGTTCCCAGTCCACTCTAGTCTCCCTTTTTCTCACGAGCTCGAGACAGAAATGGCGACGGGAAGTGGTGGCGGACGGACGCGACGTCGTCTTGGCGTCGACGGGAGCGAGGCCAACAATGAAGGGCGCGGGGATCTTGACTGGGAATCAGACCAGCAGGTGGCGCGCTTGTCGTCGGAGAAAGGCTAGACATCGGCTGGCAACTCCTCTTGCGCTGACCCGATGAGCCACTACCAGTCGACAGGCGGGTAAGTTTTTGTTTCTCTGTGAGATTAGACTAGGTATTCGATTGTAGGCAACCTTTTGACCCCGTAGATTTAGAAACAAAGTTGAAATATTTGTTCTTTCCGATTTAGGGAAGAGACACAGACCTAAGACCTTTATTTCCAGTTTGATGGAGCTAAATTTGTGCACAAAAGAATGTGCAGAGCAGACATAAGATATCTGAATTTGCTAGCTGTTATGGAGTCAGAGGGGTATGGATTGAGTGACTCTTTGTACTATGTTAAACATGAAGGGGAAGGGTTGAATGGGCTAGAACTTATAAGATGGAAGAAATGGTTAGGAAGTATGATTTAGCAAGGAAAGTGGTCTTGACAGTGATGAAGGACAAAAGAGCACAGGCAATTGTGATGTCCCCATTCAAGAGGAAAAGTGGAGTTCACGTTGTTCTTGATCCAGAGGATGAGGCTATTCCTTATACTCAAAATAGTGTGTACTGTCAGAATGTAAACACACAATATGATGAGCACGTTCTAGTCTAGTATCTGACTCAAGAGAGTGTGCAGTGTGACAACCAGCAGGGTGAATTTCATAGGGCAGAAGAGGAGGCACCATCTGATGATGACTGGGTTTATCCATGCCAATATAACACAGAAGAAGGTGAGAAGGAAGAAGGCAAGAAGATGAGGAGCTGAGGAAGAAAATAGCTAAGATGAGGAGGAGGGGGAATGATCCATTGACCCACTTTGAGGGTGAGACAGATGTAGAAGATATATTTTACATTGAAGAAGATCCAGTAGAGGTGGCACTATAAATTCCTTTGAAGAAGAAAGTGAAAAGGCCAGGACCAACTATCAGATCACACTCACAGGTACATAAGGAAAAAATACCATAGTGGGTTCCTTCTGATGATGAAGGAGAGCAAGGTTTTCTGAGGTCAGATGATGATGATGGCTATGAGCTAGCTCCATTCATACAGCCTAAAGGAAGGAAGAGCAGAGCTAAGAAAGTAAAGGAGAGAGTTTGGTATGATGAGACTAGGGAGAATCAACAGTTCATGCCCATTCTTTGTTTCAGAGATGTGTACCAGTTCAGAGAAGCACTTGCCAGGATAAACATAGTGCATGTTAGGAACTACCATTTTCATAGGAACACTCCAAAGAGTATTATAGTTTGGTGCAAGGAGAAGGAAAAGTTTGGTTGTGAGTTTTACATGACTGTATCACAAATTGGTAATGAGGAAACCTTTTGCATCAAGAAAATGGTGTTGGAACACACATGTCCAACTGAGCCATCAAACAGCAGGGTTAACTCTAATTGGTTGAGCAAAGCATATGTGGATGATTTTAGATCAGACATTAATACTTGCATAACTACATTACAAGATAGAGCCAAGAAAGATTTTGGAGTTGAGGTGCCCAAGAGGATGGCCTATAGGGCTAGGACAAAAGCTAGAAACATGGTACTTGGAGATCACAAGAAGCAGTATTATAGGCTTAGGGATTACCTGCAGACTTTCATAGACATAAATCCAAGATCCAGGTGCATTGTCACAACTGTCACTAGACCAACTGATGAACAAAAGGAGGTAATGAAGAAAGGACAGGTGGTAGAAATCAGCTAGACCCCAAGATTCCATGGCCTTTTTCCGTGTGAATGCTGCAAGAGAAGGATTTCTAGAAGGTTGTAGGCCATTCATTGGCTTGGATGGTTGCTTCATCAAACTAACAACAGGAGCTCAAATTATTGCAGCTACAACTAGAGATGGGAACAATAACATCTATCCTCTAGAATGGGTAGTGGTGGCTAAAGAAGATACAGAGAATTGATAGTGGTTTCTAGAACAACTGAAGGAAGCACTTGGTGGAGAGCAAGGGAAATTTGGGTATTACACAATAATGTCAGACAGACAGAAAGGTTTAATCAAAGTTGTGACCACTGTTTTCCCAAATTTGTGGCAAGTCAAAAGTGGACCAGCTACTCATAGTGTGAATATGAACACTAGGAGTTGTTCTTGCAGAAAATGGCAACTGATAGGTTTGCCTTGCAATCATGCAGTGGCTGCTATCTACAAAGCCTCACAACATCCTGAAGACTTTGTAAGTGATTTCTTCAAAAGGACATTCTATCTAAAGAGCTACAATCTTGTGTTCTATCCTATGCCAGCACAACATGGGTGGACCAAAACAAATACTCCTGACATAATGCCTCCAGCTTTCAAAGACAACTTGAAAGGAAGAAGACAGGAGAAGAGAAGAAAAAGGAAATTTGAAGTTCCTAAACCTAAGGAGACATCTAGGATGGCTACAATTACTTGTAGTAACTGCAAGATGCAAGAGCATAAATACACTAGCTGCTTTGTCCCTTTAAGATCAGATCTGCAAATGAGGAAAAATAAGCATAAGTGAGCACTAGATTAATAGCCAAACTTGTATTTTTCATCACAAACTGACATTTTCCATTTTATATCTTGCATGCAAATAGGGCAATGTCGGATGGAGCTAGGCCAAGTGCTTCTTCATCACAACCTACACCAACACCAACACAGGCATCTCCACAAGCTGCTACAAGGGCACCTCCAGAAGCTGAGCCACCTAACAGGGGTATATGGACATACCTGACAGCTGGGGCAAATGCAGGTGCTGGGAGAGATCGAAATGTAGGTCCTCTAGATGGTAGAGAGACATGATGTTGGTCCTCTAGATGGTAGAGTCCTGATGTTGGTCCTCTAGAACAGAACTTGTATCATTTAGTGGTGTAAACTGTAGTTTGTGACCACTATAAACTCTATCATTTTGTGGTGTAAACTCTAGTATGCTGCATGTTGAAATTTGGTACTGGATCTTCTTAACATACTACATTTGGCTGGCTGTTGGAATTTGATTGTTGACATGTGAATCTATGGCCTCACATGTGAATCTATGGCCTCACATATGAAACAATAATCAATTGTTTCAATATAACCAACAAAGAATTAACAATATACCAATATATCTCACAAATAAAATTCATAATTCAAGTGCTTCTTCATCACAACCAATTATAGATCTCAGAATATTATCCATTACATCTCACAAATATTATCCATTACATCTCACAAACAGACTTCAGAATTAAACAATAGATCCAAATATTACAATTAAGTACTAGTTCTGGCTAACAAATAACAAACAGTGCTACAGTACTTCATTACACAAATATTACAACACTAGATGAAACAAATAATTCAGAGATAAATTTCATCACAAAAATCCTTGATCTTCGCCTTGCCTTTTCCTTCTGGCTCAGCAGATCTGCAATCATGTGCTCTAGTTTTCTCTTCTCATCGTTATCCATGTCCTTCTCTGCCTTCAGCCTCATGCACTTGTGCATGTTACTAGTTGATACATCCAGCTTCTTTTCCTCCGATTCAGCCTTTGCCTCTATCATAGCTTGCTCTGCTTTCGCCTTCAGGGCTAGTGTCACGTGATTTTCTTCAACCACAACCTTAAGCTCATCTTGGGCCTTCTTTAGGTCAGTTTGGAGCTTCCTAATCTCACCCTCATATTCAAACTTTGCTTCAACATGGTTTAGTGCATCTCTAACTCTACCATCTTTAGCTTTAGAATACATGTCCCATAGCTTTGATAGTGATTTACAAAGTGAGTCAAGCCACACATCATCAACCCAATGCACAAAGCCACAAGATTACCATCCTGCAGTTTTTTTGATAGAGCATAATATCTTAGCACATTGTACATCAACATTC
Organism: Avena eriantha; assembly: GCA_910589775.1. NCBI lineage: Eukaryota > Viridiplantae > Streptophyta > Magnoliopsida > Poales > Poaceae > Avena > Avena eriantha. Next base: position 157,136,660 of record OU342743.1, on the reverse strand, counting down.
ACATTAATATATATAAAAATAGGTCACAAATTACACACACACCTCCCCTAGACAGGACAAAAATCTCTTGTCGGTCCAACATCCCTCAAAGGCCACATTTTTTACAGCCACGGCATTGCATCTGCAACGGATAGGATTAGGTCCCTCCTTGGCTACTCCGTAGTAATCTGAGTCATACATGGTTGTTGGACCCTAACATTTTGATTGGCTACAGTCACTAAACGAAATCTGTGCACAGATAAAAAATCCCCAAATCTCTATGAACCCTAACCTTAGCTATCGGAGGGGAATGGAATACTTACCTCCGAGTCACCGCTCAGATCAGTGCAGGACTCCTCTCCATCGCCCCAGGAAACCATGGTGTTGGCGAGCGGTGATGAAAGATCAGCAGCGGTGGGCAGCGACGAGCTAGAGTAGGGGGCGAGCTCGTGAGAAAAAACGGGAGACTGGAGTGGACTAGGAACCAGATCTATTGAGAATCTATTCAACCAATGCAAACTTAATGGTCGTCCCCTACCTTTGTCAACCACGTTGCTACGTTTTGTCAACCACGTTGCTACGTGGACCTGACATGTGGGCCAGAGCTGTCATAACACGGGTTAGGAGCGGGCAAACACAGAATCAGTGCTTTCTATCACGACCATGCCCCAAAAACCCTCTTTATGTGTCAAATCGCCCAATGTTAGTAGTTTTGTGACACCTCTGCCCCAAATGTGGTAGTTCTGCGTCATTTTTCTCCGCTGAAGATGACCAACATAGATCAAAAGAGACTGACCTCAAAACACACCAATGAATATGAAAAAAGACCAGATCTCAAGGAATATGCCAGACACACGACTCCACACGTCCTCCGTGGATGCTAGACGCACCAGCAGAGCGAGGATAGAGCGGAGATGATCTTATTCTGACTCCAGGACATAGCCGCCGCCTCAACATCCTGAAAAAAGCACTAAAATAGTCTAAACAAAACACTGAAACCTCTCGCCTATGAGGGGCCGTGGTCCGCCACACCTCCAAGGCCTTAAGGCCACTGGAGGCATGACGGACCGGTGGCGTTGTTGGTGGAGGTAAGGAACCCTAGATGGGTTTTGTCGCCGCCTCTCCTATTTCAATACAATTTTATATAGCATAAACTATCACTTTATAGCTAAATTTATCATTTTATACCACTTTATGTTTTTGATAGAATTTTATCCATTTACAATATATTTTTTGTGATTTGGGCAAATGACATGTTGAGAATGAATTGTCAACAAAAGTGATACGCGAACTCATTTGTCAGCAATGTCATGGTATAAACATGTGCAATTTCTTGAGGTGGACTAGGTCTAGATATCAGCCGAATTAAAAAAACTAAATAGCTAGAAGAAAAAAGCTTAGCGTCGCAACAACTTTAGTGACGGAAAATGAAATTCCACTGGTGGTAACGTGAACACAACGAAAAAACAAAATACCGTCACGTAGTAGGCAACACTGATCGTGCGTGGCTTATAAAAATGTGTTGTTACTTCGTCTTTTGTGGGCGGACTTATGGCCAAAAAAAGTGACATTCGATTTTTTGCATTTGTCACGGTTCTAGTGCATAGCGGTGATGACAACGTAAAAAAAGTTTGTCGATAGGTTATAACAAAAACTAGTGGTATGCGTGTTTGTCACAAGTTATAGGTATAACTATTAGGCTACACGCAGGGCCATGCCAAAAATAAAAACTTCTGCTCTAGCTAGGTCTCCGGCGAGCCACTCGAAGATCTAGTTAAGGTCAAAGGCAATAGCTTATACCTCTGCACGCGCAGGTGCGGAAGCTGAGGAAGCACATCGCGATGGTGCCTTACACTCCCCTCGTCTCGTCCGGCTCCGGCGAACTTCTCGATCCTGGGACCAGCTCGTCGCCGACTCCATGCTCCTCCTCGCCTCTGACTTCGCCGTCACCCAACGTCGCCAATGAGCATTGCAGGTGTGGTGCCTCTACTGTCACACACATGTACAAGGTGGAACAACATCAAGAGATATGCTAGTCTTGATCTTGCCGCAGCGGGACAGGAAGGTGGTTGCCAAGTCTAGCGAAACCCTAGGAAGCAACACTAGATCCAAATCCGTGTCTTATCCGCTGCACCCACCTTATTTTATATAGGCGAGTAGGTGAGGGAAAACAACACTTGTGTCCCTCGGTCCAAAACTCTAACCCTAGTCAAAGTGGGTCCAACCAATTGACACATGTCCCTTTCCGAACAAGTCCAACTTGCCGGCTTGTGATAGTGAGATCAACGTCCGCCTAGTTCTCGTAGGCTAATGATAAGCCGTAAACAACTCGATAAGCCGTAGGCTAATGATAAGTCGTAAACAACTCGATAATCAGTCAGTCAGAGCAGTAGCTCAGTGAATTTCCAACTAGAGCTGATAATCGGTAGTGGTCTTTAGCAAAACTTGTTGAACTCCTGGTTTACGCAAGTGCCCTCAATGTGACGATCTGTCTGAATCCCTTTGCCTCATGATATTGGTGATAAACCGCAGGGGAGATTCTATCATCCTAGTGTCGGTTTACTCTCTTCTCGTTACAGTGATAATTGATTCCCTCCGGCTTCACTAAGTCAGACTACCTCAATCAACACTTGATCGAGTAGTGCATGGCCATGCTTCTGAATAATATCACACAAAAGGGCCTAGAGAATATCTCTCCGAGATGTAGGGGAAAATTTCGTCTTGGCTGATCCACGTCACGCAGCTTGCTTCGAAGTCGGCCCAAGACCACCCTTATGACTCCTAGTTACAGTGAGCGTTATATGAAGTCAAAGTAGGCTTTTCCACAACTCGGATGTGATCCCCTTTGGTCTAAGGATTTCATTGTGTTAGTCAGAGCATATGACAGTGTGCTCATGTCCTACTAACCTTTGGATCGGTCCGACTATCATACCTCTTCCGACTAGCCAATGCAAGGCGGATAGCATCTCCATGCTCATGACACGTGAAACATTGTCATCTTCCGACTTACAAATTAGTCTCGGCAGTGGGTTTCCCTCCCAACCTCAAACAACTAAGGACAAACTGGCTAGAGCTAGATACAAGTATGTGGTTCTACACCTGCAACAATTGCAGTGACACGTACAACTATCTCTAAGCTAGAAACTGGGTTACAAATACAAGGCGGAATGTGAGCCTCTAGGGCATCATTTCTAACAGTCTCCCACTTGCACTAGAGTCGAATACTCAGGCATCTCCAGGCCTTAGGCATCTCATGCCCATCGCTCTTACGTGCGCCACAAACTTAGTTTGTGGAAGCAGCTTGGTCAATGGGTCTGCAACATTTGCATCCATGTGTACCTTGCATTTAATTTCTCCGCGATCGACGAACTGTCATATCAGGTGAAATTTCCTGAGTGTGTTCTTATTCTTCTGATGTGCCCGTGGCTCCTTAGCTTGTGCGATAGCACCAGTATTTTCACAATACACGTCTAACGGACTGGACGAGCCTAGAACAACCTTGAGTTCAACCAGATTTTTCTGATCCAAACCCCTTCTTTTGCTGCCTTTGAGGCAACAACATACTCAACTTTCGTCATATAATCGGCCACTGATTCTTGCTTGGAATTTTTCCAGCTCACTTCACGAACACATAGCCGGATTGCGAGCGCGAGTCACCAGGTCGGTCTGAAAGCTAGCATCTGTGTAACCCTTTACACCTAGCTCTTCCTCACCGCCATAGACTAGGAACTCATCTTGAGAATGTATCAAGTACTTAAAGATATTCTTTACTGCTATCTAGTGGCTTTCGCCAGGATCCAACTGACATCTGCTCGTTACACTTAGAGCATAGGAAATATCCGGCCTAGTACATATCATCGCATACATGATCGATCCTACTATCGAAGCATAAGGGATCCTCTCCATCCGACTTTGCTCATCAGCCGACGCTGGGCATTGAGTCTTACTAAGTCGGATTCCATGCGCCATTGGCAAGAACCCCTTCTTAGCCGAATCCATATTGAACTTCTTCAATATCTTATCCAGATATGTACTCTGACTCAAACGTACGAGTCTTCGGGATCTATCTCTATAGATCTTAATTACTAGTTTAAATGATGCCTCACCCAAGTCCTTCATTTGGAAACACCTTTCCAAAGAATCCTTGGTTTCTTACAATATTGGAATGTTGTTTTCGATTATCACTACATACAGTAGCAGAAAAACAACCGAGCTTTCACTAAACTTCATGTATACACAACAATCTTGTTCGCTTTTGATGAAGCCAAACGATTTGACCACTTTATCAAAATGAATGTTCTAACTCCGACTTGCTTGCTTCAATCTATAAATGGATTTTCGAAGTTTTCAAACTTTGTTAGGACTAGCCGGATCGACAAAAACCTCAGGTTGTATCATATACACGCCCTGAGTTAAATTTATATTAAGGAAGGCCATTTTGATATCCATCTGCCATATCTCCCAATCGAAATATGCAGCTAGTGTTAACATGATCCTCACCGACTTAAGCATCGCTACTGGCGAGAAAGTCTCATCATAGTCAACTCCTTAAACTTATCAGAACCCTTTCGCGACAAGCCGTGCTTTATAGATAGAAATATTTTTTTCTTTGTCATGTTTCCTCTTAAAGACCCATTTGCACTTGATAGATCTTGCACCATCTACTAGATCAACCAAGGTCCAAACTTGATTGTCATCCATGGACTTTAACTCAGATCTCATGGCTCTAAGCCATGACTCGGAAACAATACTTCCCATCGCATCCTGATAGGTAGTCGGCTCATCGTCATCTAGCATAAGTACGTCGCCATGTAGTCTTGTTGATCTTCATGGCTCTAGTGCATTTACCGGCTTAGGCACAATGTCCGACTCAACCTCCAAGGTTGTCGACTTGTCCTGAGTTGGTGAATACAAAATTTCTTTGAGGTGCACCCTATTCCCATAAACTTTCCGGCTAAGAATCTCTTTCTCTAGAAAGACTCTGTTTCGAGAAACAAACACTTTGCCCTCTTCTCGGTTTTAGAAATAGTAACCCAAAGTTTCCTTAGGGTAGCCTATGAAAACTACCTTATTTGACTTGGGGCTGAGCTTGTCAGATTGTAATCTCTTGACAAAAGCTTCACATCCCCAAATCTTAAGAAAAGCCGAGGCTGGCTTCTTGCCCATCCACATATCATGTGGTGTATTCTACTAATTTCTATGGTACTTTGTTTAGTGTTATCGCTGCTGTCTCTAGACAAAACCCCTAGAATGATAAAGGTAGATCCGTCTTACTCATCATTGACCTCACTATGTCTAACAAGGTTTGGTTCCGCCTTTCTGACACACCATTCCTCTAAGGTGTTCCCGGCAGGGTGAGTTGTGGAACTATTCCGAAACTCCTGAGATGGTCATCAAACTCATGGCTCGTATATTTACCTCCATGATCTGATCGCAGAAACTTAATATTCTTGCTGAGTTGGTTTTGCACTTCACTATGAAACTCTATGACCTTTTCAAAGGTCTCCAACTTGGATTTCATCGGGTAGACATAACCATATCTACTGAGATCATCCGTGAACATGACAATATACTCATAACCACCTCTGGCTATCATGCTCATTTGACCACATACATCACTATGTATTAGTTCTAGCAAGTCGGACGCCCTCTCGCAACTCTTTTCGAAAGGTGTCTTGGTCATCTTTCCCAGCAAATAGGATTCGCATGGTTCAAACGGCTCCAAGCCAGGCGAATCCAGGAGTCCATCACCATGGACCTTCTGCATGCGTTTCCAGCTGATATGACCAAGGTGACAATGCCATAGATAAGTAGAACTAAGATCATTCGGCTTCAACCTTTTCACATTAAAGTTATAGACTGATTTACATTCAAGATCAAGCACAAAAAGTCCGGATTAGATAGATGCATAGCCATGAAACACATTATTTAAATAAAAGGAACAACCATTGTTCTTAATACTTGATTCATAACCCTGCTCCATCAAACATGAGGCGGAAATGATGTTTCAACCTAGTACAGGAACATAATAACACTTATTTAGTTCTAGTACAAATCCTGAAGGTAACTGGAGTTGCATCGTCCCTATGGCTAACGTAGCAACTCTTGCCTTGTTTTCAACTCTGATGTCAATCTCCCCTCTCACCACGTTTCTATGCCTTACTAGTCCCTGCATCGAGTTGCACACACGAACTACCGATCCGGTATCGTATATCCAGGTACTCCTAGGAGTGTCGGTAAGATAAATGTCTATAACATTCACAACAAGTGTACCTGAGGCAGAAGTCATACTTCCACTCTTGGCTTTATCTGCCTTGTACTTGTCGCAGTTCCTCTTCCAGTGACCCTCCGCCTTACAGTAAAAGCATACTGTACCCAGAGTTTTTGCCGGCTTGCCAGTCATTGAGCCAGCGTTGGGACTTAGATCTAGCGTGCCGTCTCCCTTTGGCTCGGCTTTCTTACAAGATTTCTTCTTGATCTTGGAAGCGTGTTGCACCATCAACACTTGACTGATGCCGCCTCTCTTGATGTCGGCCTTTGCTGTCTTGAGCATCCCTTGAAGTTCTGCCAGTTTCTTATCCATACCATGCATATGGTAGTTCGAAATGAACGGACCATAAGCACTAGGAAGAGAATTCTGGAGAATGTCGGTAGTGAACTCTTTGCTCAAGGGAAAACCTAGACGATCCAAGGACTACACATATCCGGCCATCTTGATCATGTGCGGTCCCAGTGGATATCCGTCTTTCAGCTTGCACCCAAGCAAGGATCTGGAGACATTGTACCTCTCGTTCCTAGCATGTGTCTCAAACATGCTCTCGAGGGCAACGATCATACGTACGCCTCAATATTCTCAAACTGTTGTTGCAGTTATGGATCCATGTGAGCGAGCATGAAGCAGTTGACTTCCTTAGACTCATCCTGAGCCTGGCGAAAGGCGGTTCTTATAGCATTAGGCTCATCATTGCTTGGCTCATCTATAATCGGATTGTCTAGGACATGTTCCTTCTTCTCTTGCTTGAGAACGATTCTCAAGTAACGATATCAGTTGGTAAAGTTTGTTCCATTCAGCTTGTCCTTCTCAAGGATCGTACGCAACGCGAAACTGGAAATCTTAACGGTGCTACTTGGTGCCATCTACAAATGAAAGATGCAAAACACTTAAGACAATGTATCTGTAACAAGAGAAGGCGGATTAAACTCTTTAATCGTGCACACTCCCACTCAGACTGATATCCCTCCGATAGTCGATAGTGATTCAGGATCCCAGTTAGTTATCCGACTAGTGAGCCTTTGCATCACTGCTAGCCGGAGAACCTTTCGAGTAGGCAACACCTTGCTAATCAGATCTCTATCTGATTCCTGTCAGATTGTTCGACAACCCTCCTTACCCCTAAGCCAAAACTATTGTGATATGTCTAGCTACCAAGTGCCTTGCTTGAGAGAGTCCGAACCTCTCACACCTTATTGGAGAGAATTGGAAGTGCCCCAACAATGTGAGCCCACTAACCAAAAATGTCTGACTTGTAGTGTTGCAGCAAATGGCGGGGTAATCTGACTATACCTTCTTTGAGGGAAAAAGAAGCAAGTAAAACTTCCAAGTCGGAACCTTTCTGACTCACACCAGCTAACTCTTAGCTGTAACTTTTGATAGGGTACAATTGTCCTATTCTTGTCGAACAGGAAAAACAACTTTAGTGGTTGATCATGGACGTCAGCCACGTGATCTTCCACTCAGATCTGGACCACTTTTAACCAACTTCTTGGCCAAGACAAACCATATATGGCCACTTCCCTAGATCAAAACAGATCAAAAAGGCAGAACAAAAAACAACGAGAAAGATCCAATCTTTACTACTAGCGTAGCTCATGTGCAAGAACTAGGCCTAAAACCTAGAGTCGATGATATGATACCACTGTTGGGAAATGCACAGAGCCAGGCTGAAAACAAAAAATCTGCTTTGGCTAGGTCTCCGGTGAGCCACCCCAAGATCCGACTAAGGTCAAAGGCAATATCTTGTAACTCTCGACGCGCAGGTGCGAAAGCTGAGGAAACATGTCTTGGTGGTGCCGTACGTTCCTGTCGTCTCTTCCGGCTCCGGTGAACTTCTCGGTCCTGAGACCACCTCGTTACCGGCTCTATGCTCCTCCTCGCCTCCAACTTCACCGCCACCTAGTGTTGCCGACGAGCACCGCAGGTGTGGTGCCTTTGTTGTCACACACACGTACAAGGTGGAACAACAACACGAGAGATGCTAGTCTCGGTCTTGCCTCCGCGGGATAGGAAGGTGGTTGCCAAGTCTAGCAAAACCCTAGGAAGTAGCACTGGATCCAAAATTGTGTCTTGTCCACCGCCACCCACCTTCCTTTATATAGGCGAGTAGGTGAGGGCACACAACACTTGTGTCCCTCAGTCCTAAACCCTAACCCTAGTCAAAGTGGGTCCAATCCATTGACATGTGTCCCTTTCCGAACAAGTCCAACTTGCTGGCTTGTGATAGTCGGATCAACATTCGCCTAGTTCCACTCTCTTAAGTGTGCGATCCCGCGGGCTTACAGTAAGCCGGGCACAACTTATAATTATTCAGTCAAAGTAGTAGCTCAGTGACTTTCTGACTAGAGCTGATAATCGGTAGCGGTCTTTAGCAAGACTTGCCAAATTCCTGGTTTACGCAAGTTCCCTCAATGTGACGATCTGTCTGAATCCCTTTGCCTCACGATATTGGTGATAAACCACAGGGGAGATTCTGTCATCCCAGTGTCGGTTTATTCTCTTCTCGTTGCAGTGATAACTGATTCCCTCTGGCTTCACTAAGTCAGACTACGTCGATCAACACTTGACCGAGTAGCACATGGCCATGCTTCTGAATCATATCACACGAGAGGGCCTAGAGAATATCTCTCCGAGATGGAGGGGAAATTCTATCTTGGCTGAGCCACGTCACGTAGTTTGCTTCAAAGTCGGCCCAAGACCACCCTTATGACTCCCAGTTACGCTGAGTGTTATATGAAGTCAAATCTGACTTTTCCACAACTTGGATTGTGCAATCCCCTTAGGTCTAAGGATTCCATTGTGTTAGTCGGAGCGTATGACGGTATGCTCATGTCCTACTAACCTTTGGATCGGTCTGGTGATGTCTACGCACGCTTCTATTCTTGTAGACAGTGTTGGGCCTCCAAGTGTAGAGGTTTGTAGAAAATCAGCAAGTTTCCCTTAAGTGGATCACCCAAGGTTTATCGAACTCAGGGAGGAAGTGGTCAAAGGTATCCCTCTCAAGCAACCGTGCAATCAAGATACAAGAAGTCTCTTGTGTCCCCAACACACCCAATACACTTGTTAGGTGTATAGGTGCGTTCGGTAAAGAGATAGTGAAATACAAGTAATATGGATGATTATAAGTGGTAATTGCAATCTGATATAAGAGTGGCAACAAGAAACATGTAACATGACTGATTGTAAATGGTGTTTCAATGCTTAGAAACAAGGCCTAGGGATCATACTTTCACTAGTGGACACTCTCTCATATAAATATCTTCTCTTCATTATGCTACCCTGAACTACTCTCCGGTTGGATGATGTAGGGCTATAATAGCACACCTTAAAGTTTGCATTCCCCATATAGATAACCCCTCAGTGTCACCTTGAGTGCTAGATGGTTCCAACAAACACCACAATCTCATAGAGACATCCAACTCAAATTATACTCATGACAAGTATTTATGTAACCTTAGCCAAAGTGCCACACGGTGTGCACGTTGTCAACTTCACACACGTGGGGATAAGCAGAGATTAATTAAAGCACTTGAGTAGCAGAATATATCTAGATTACAAAGCTCATGATCTTAATAAGATCATGCATAGAGAGAGATAAACACATAGTTATCGGTAGAGCCCTTAGCCGCGAGAGAGAACTACTCCCTCCTCATCATGGGAGTCAACAACGGCGATGGATATGGCGGTGGAGTCGATGGAGATGGCTCCGGGGGCACTTCCCCGTCCCAGCAAGGTGCTGGAACAGAGACTTATGTCTCCCGAATCTCCTCTTCAGTGGCGGCGGTGCTGCGGAACTTTTCGTGGAATTCTGATCTTGTCCTAGGGTTTTTATCTTGGGGGAATATATAGGCGAAGGAGCAATGTTGGTGGAGGCCTGAGGGGCCCACACCACCTGGTGGCGCGCCTGTGGGGGGGGGTACTAGTGCCACCATAGGGTGTGTCCGCCTTGGTGCCCTCCTCCGTCTTTGCTTTGGACTCCGTCTTGTTTCGGGAAAATAGGAACTTTGGCCTTTGTTTCGTCTAATTCCGAGAATATTTCCTTACTAGCTTTTCTGAAACCAAAATAGCAGAAAACAGGAAACTGGCACTACAGCATCTTGTCAATAGGTTAGTTCTAGAAAATGTGTAAAAATGCCTCAAAGTGTAAACAAAACATAAGATAGTTGATACAAAATAAGCATGGAGCATCAAAAATTATAGATACGTTTACGACGTATCAAGCATCCCCAAGCTTAACTCCTGCTCGTCCTCGAGTAGGTAAGTGATAAAAAGAATATTTTTGAGGTGACATGCACCATCACAATCTTGATCAAGGTATTTGTAAAGCATTGATAGCTGGGATCAAAGTACTCTAACACAAACATGAAAGATATAGTTCTAACAATAAGACAAAGCATCTAAGTTGCAACATACAAAGGTATAAACAAAAGATCATGAATAGCAATACATTGAAAGACATTTGTTTGTTTCACATATAGAAAACATAATAAGAGGGGTATTCAGCCTGTCCCTCATGGTATAGCAAAACATAAATGCATAGACCACCTTCAAAGTTCATAAGGGTGACTAGATACAAATAATTTAAGAAGAAGCAATATAAAAGTTATGAATCAATCAACAAGTTTTTGGACAATGCACATTAAACTAAGAATAACCACTATGCTCTCTCAATTGGTGCATAAATATATAAGATGGAGACTCAACATAAAAGTAAAAAGAAAGGCCCTTCACAGAGGGAAGCAGGGATTTCAAGTTTCATAAAGAGCTTCCAAAAATTATGGTACTTATTAGCTTTCATCTCTCATTGCCCCTATCCTAAGAATCTTGAGGTGGTTAAGGTTAAAGTGACACAAATATGAGGATATGCTTGACAAGTTATAAGTTGAAAATCTCATGCCCCTTGCTTACGAGTACCGAACCTCATGCTACTCAACTTTAGTCACAAGTAAGTTCTTGTCATTGTAAGTACATGTGTATCATAGAGAACCGCCAATGGGGTACCCCTTGCCCCATGACACATGAGCTTTCCCATATCAAAATGACAAGGCAACAGACAATGAGCATCTCAACGATCTTTTATTTGCTATTTGCATAGGTTTTTATTGAGGATGCTTCATAGAATGCTCACTATGGTTATGCAACAAGTTTCCACCATGATTAGGCATGGCTTAGGCTAGCCGCTCAGGCGTTTCTATAACACACATACAAACTCCATGAGCTTACAAGCTCCCCTTTTATTTCACACCACCGGGATCCATAAACAACAGAACATGATATCAACTGAATAATAAGTGAAATGTTGAAAGCGTTCCCCATGGTAACAGGTTCTGCTAATTCACAACTTATAAAGTGCAAGCACATAAGCAACATAGATGGACACAATGGTTCAAGTTTATCAAGTTCAAGAAAATAAAGTGTGCCATCAAGTTTGTGAGAGCTTTAATCACTAATTTTCACATAACAAAAGTTTAATTTGGAAGATAGATAAACACATGAATATACTTGGAATGGTGTAACACGCCATGCATAGGAATTTATAGTGGACTCTTTGGAATAACTTGGTTTCTTGGGAGTTGGATGCATGAGTGGAACTCATACTTGGTACAGGTGGAGGCTAGCAAAACACTAGGAGCGACCAACTAAGAGAGCAATAATGGCCATAATCATGCAAAGCGACAAAACATTATTAATTAAAGCATAAAGTGATATTACAAGTCAAAAACTAAATGATCATAGAGGCTACGTGATTGTTTCATAGTCTTAACATGGTGTAAGCATGTGCCAAGTCAATCCAAATGAAGCATGAAAGGAGAATACCACAATATTATGCTTTTGTATGCTAAAACAACGCATGATTTTTTCAAGGCACATTAAGAAATCTCAATTGTTTGAAACAAGTCATGATACAACAATAATCACTAAGCATATGGTCAAAGCAACATCTAGCATGACATGATAAAGTCTAAGTCATAGTCAAAAAAAGCTTCCTTTTGTACCACTATAAGCATGAAACTTCCTACTATTTTCCAACACGAATCGACTTATTTGAAACAACTCTCAAAGGTAATAATAAATAAAGACCATATAGCATGTCTCACCCATCTACAAAGAAGAACTAAAAAGTTCTAAGCCAAAAGAATAAGAAAACTAAAGCTAAATGCAGTGCTAACAAAGGAGAACACTCACAAAACAATAAGAGTGAAAACTAGAGTGCTCTAGGCAATGAATAACAGGGTGTGTCTCTCTCCAAAAGGAGTGTGTTGGGATCCAACCAAATTATTTAAGCAAACCAAAAAAAAGAAAACTAAAAACAAAGACGCTCCAAGAACAACACAATTGTGCATGAAACAATAAAAATGAAGTGTTTGATAGAAAACCTGAGATTTTTATTGATGAAGAAGGGGATGCCTTGGGCACCCCCAAGCTTTGACACTTGTACTTCTTGAATATTTCTTGGGGTGATACGGGTGGCATCCCCAAGCTTGAGCTTTTGTCCATTCTTCATCTCATCAGATTATTCCTCCCTACACTTTAAATTTCCTTCATACAAAAACTTCACACAATCTTCATTAGCAACATTAGTGTGTTCAAGATAATAAGTCTTTGGGTTTAGTTTAAACACAAGTAAAACTTCCATTAAAACACAAGCTACTATAGTAATTCCTTCTAAAAGATCAAGTGATCAAAGAGAACTAAGAAATAGATTAAGAGGCAAATGCAAATAATGGCAGAAATCTTTGAAAACAGACCAGCAGGAAAAGAACGATTTTTTCGAAAATTTTATGTTGCTCAAATTGACAAGTGCAAAACTAACGAAAGTTGGGTAATAACCTGGGGCTGAAGAACAAAAAATGACAGCTCAATCCGACATACTGAGATTTTTCATGATTTTTTTACATGACGCACAGAAATCTGTTTCGGGACAACAACTTTCCCATATCTTACTTCCCTCTCATTAGAGGTTATTATTTACACAAAACCAAACAAAAAGGATAAGGAGAGGTTATTACAGAGGAAATAACTTCCAAGACTCAATAAAACAAAAATAAACTGAAAGTAAAAATATAATGGGTTGTCTCCCAAAAGCTCTTTCTTTATAGCCATTAAGATAGGCATGATAATTTCGATGATGCTCACATAAGAAATATGAATTGAAGTAAAAGAGAGCATTAAGAAGCAAATATAGAACATATTTAAGTCTAACCTACTTCCTATGAAAAATAATCTTGTAAAGAAACAAGTCATGAAAGCACAAAGCAACAAGCATAGGAAAGCAAAACAAGTACAACTTGAAAATTTTCAACATAAAGAGGGGAAACTTAATATTGTTGAGATAAATAAAACCATGTTTCCCTCCCTCATAATAACTTTTAGTAGCATCATAAATAAAATTAACAATATAAATATCACATAAAGCATTCTTATCATGAGCCACATGCATAAAATAATTATTACTCTCCCTATAAGCATAGTCATTCTTATTAGTCGTAGTGGGAGCAAATTCAACAAAATAGCTACTCCCTCCGATCCATATTACTTGTCATAGAAATGGATGTATCTAGACATATTTTAGTACTAGATACATCCAATCCAATGACAAGTAATATGGATCGGAGGGAGTATCTTTATTATTCTCATCACCATAGTCATCAAATATAGGAGGCATATTGTAATCATAATTAATTTTCTCCTCAATAGTAGGTGGACTGAAAATATCATATTGATCATTGTAATCATCATATATTGTAGGTATAGTATCATCAAAGTAAATTTTATCCTCCGTGCTTGGGGGACTAAAAATATCATGCTCATCAAAACCAGCTTCCCCGAGCTTAGACTTTTCCATAGCATTAGCAATAATGGTGTTCCAAGAATTCATACTAATAACATTGCTATTAGCATGCAAATAAAGTTTCATAGGTTTTCTAATTTTCTCTTCAAACACTTCATGTCCTAACTCAAGATAAATACTATAAAGTTCTCTATTTTTTTGTTATTTTCCATTAAGCCTAACTAGTGAAAATAAAAACAAGAAACTAAAAGATATAATTGCAGAATCTAAAGGAAATAACTTTGAGCAGTCACACACTAGCAACACTACTAGAAGATAGCTTAGTAGCAAGAGAATGTGAGTACCTTTTACCTTACCTCCCCAGCAACGGCGCCAGAAAATAGCTTGATGTCTACGCACGCTTCTATTCTTGTAGACAGTGTTGGGCCTCCAAGTGTAGAGGTTTGTAGAACAACAACAAGTTTCCCTTAAGTGGATCACCCAAGGTTATCGAATTCAGGGAGGAAGTGGTCAAAGGTATCCTTCTCAAGCAACCCTGCAATCAAGATACAAGAAGTCTCTTGTGTCCCCGACACTCCCAATACACTTGTCAGGTGTATAGGTGCACTAGTTCGACGAAGAGATAGTGAAATACAAGTAATATGGATGATTATAAGTGGTAATTGCAATCTGAAATAAGAGTGGTAGCAAGCAAACATGTAACATGGCTAATTGTAAACGATGTTTCAATGCTTAGAAACTCGCCTAGGGATCATATTTTCACTAGTAGACACTCTCTCACATAAATATCTTCTCTTCATTATGCTACCCTGAACTACTCTTCGGTTGGGCGATGTAGGGTTATAACAACAGACCTTAAAGTTCGCATTCCCCATCTAGATAACCCCTCACTGTCACCTTGAGCGCTAGATGGTTCCAACAAACACCACAATCTCATAGAGACATCCAACTCAAATTATACTCATGACAAATATTTATGTAACCTTAGCCAAAGTGCCACACGGTGTTGATACGTTGCAAACGTATCTATAATTTTTGATGTTACATGCTTGTTTTATATTTACTTTCTTATGTTTTGTCCACACTTTGGAGTATTTTTACACATTTTTGGAACTAACCTATTAACAAGATGCCACAGTGCTAGTTGCCTGTTTTCTGTTGTTTTTGGTTTCAGAAAAGCTAGTAAGGAAATATTCTCGGAATTGGGCCGGACAAAAGCCAAAGTCAATATTTTACGAGAAGGAATACGGAGTCCAGAGGGGAGACTAAGAGGGGAGCCAGGGCAGCCACACCTGGTGGTGGCGCGGCCAGCCCTAGCTACGCCACCAAGGGTGTGGCCCCCTTGGCACGCCACCGACCTTACCCATTCGCCTATATATTGCCTCCGGGACGAAAACCCTAAGTACCCGATCAAAATTCCATGAAAGAGTATGTAGCCGCCGCCATCTCCATCCCTAGATCGGGAGGGATCTGAAGCTCTTCCCGGCACCCTGCTGGAGGGGAGAGATCACCCTGGAGGCCTTCTTCATCACCATGACTACCTCCCGTGTGATGCGTGACTAGTTCATCCCTGGACTACGGGTCCATGTAGTAGCTAGATGGTTGGTTCTTCTCCTTTGTGCAACCATGTTTAGATCTTGTGAGCTCCGTTCATTATCAAGATCATCTATTTGTAATCTTACATGTTATGTTTGCGGGGATCCGATGAATATTGAGATGATATTTCAGATAGATTATTGATTCTATCATGTCTATGTTATTTGTGATCTTGCATGCTGTAACATCCCAAAACTTTAATCCAAGTGATCAAAATCCAAATTACCAAATTCAGGGTTAACAAAACCTTTTTCTCATTTAAAAGATTTAAGCATGCATATATGTGTTGCATTAAATAGGAATTGTTTTGTATTGCCATGATTGTTTGTTCTAATGGTTGTAAAATGATTCTAAGATGAATTCCACATCATCTAGATCATTCCCAAGCAAAATCCAAAGAAAAATAATTCAAATAGAATTAATAAACGGAAATGGTCACTTTTGTCATTTTAATCAACTAGGACACTTTAGGTGTTCCTAGCACTCAAAATCAAACAGAAACAATTGTGGATCTTTGAACCCCTTGATAGTACAAGTAAAGATGTACCAAGTCCCACCTTGAATTCTTACAGAAATATTCAAACACTAAATTTAAATGACATTTGAAAATGGAATCAAGTGTATGTATCTAGATCACACTTTTTCAAAAACCACTCAAATGAACTCAATTTGAAAATCCCAAGAAACCAGAGATGCTCAAGCATGAGACCAACAACTCCCCCAAAATTCATTCAAAAATTCAAAACTTTTCTTCATGCAGCCATTGTGTCGAGCACCTTGTGAGCAGAATCAAACCTGCCTAACTAATGTTGTTTTGATCAAATTTCGTCGAGCCATTTGAGCACCATTAACCATATTGGTCTCCCCTAGTCCCAACCAGGCCATAAACCAGCCACTCCATAGTCCCTAGCCACAGTGCAGTGCCACCCCGACGCATGCCCACCGGTCGAGCACAGGCATCTCGCAGGAGACCACCAGCCCCTCTCCACCGCTCCAAGGAGGAAGGCGTGATCACACCGCCGTCCCTTGTCCACCCCACGGCCACAACCAGCCCCTGGACCACCAAGGACAAGCCCCGCACTAAGCCTCTGCGCCGCGCCAGCGCATGCCAGAGCGCCATCCCCGGCAGGCCAGCACGCGCCGCCCCTTGACCACAGCCCGCGCATGCCGCTCCGCCTTGATCACCTCACCCTGCCAGACACGCCCTTTTCCCGCCGCGCGACCTAGAGCCGCCGTGAACCACGTCGAGCACCGCCTCTGCCGCGCAGAGCGCGAGACGCACCCGACCGCAATCCACCACCCCTAGCACCGCCTTTAAGCCCTAGATGACCGCTAGGGAACCGCCCACCACCACCTACCTTGCCCACACCGATAGCACCCTATGCCGTCGTCACCGACGAGCTCCGCCCATACCTCTTTGCCGCCTCGCTGAGCCTATATAAGGGAGCCTC
Source organism: Avena eriantha (assembly GCA_910589775.1). Classification (NCBI taxonomy): domain Eukaryota; kingdom Viridiplantae; phylum Streptophyta; class Magnoliopsida; order Poales; family Poaceae; genus Avena; species Avena eriantha. The sequence goes on along the minus strand of OU342743.1, from coordinate 157,119,568 downwards.
CCCAGCACCATTTCTTCACACCAGCCAGCTCTCCTCTCACCACTGGTCCTTCTCCACCTCTCGCCGGAGCCGCTCGATCAGCCAACCACCAGAATTTTGCCAGAGATAGCCACAACAGAGGAGGACACGCCCCCGTCGATTTCGTCCACCCCTGGAGCTTCCGCGACCTCGCCTGAGCCTGCCGTCGTCTCCTCGTTCAAACGCCCCCATTGCCAAGCTTGTTGGAGCCCTGGTATGCCCCCACTGCACCCCCATAGTGCCGCTAGGTTTTCGTCTCGCTGGCGACGTGTCCGTCGTCGACGATGAATGTGAGCCATAGATTCTAATCCTAATCCTACGGTCCACGTTGCCCCGTACGGCTTCGCGTGTAATGAGCCACTGAAAGGCGAGACCCCCCTGTCAGCAGTCCTCAGCACCGGGGAGTGAAACTAGGTCGCCCCGTTAGTGTTCCCGTGTTGGCCCTGCGATTCAAATTCAAATTTTTCTTTTTTAACTAAAACTAGATTCCGTCCCTTAGTTTGAAATTCAATCTAGGGAGTTTGAAAAATCCAAATTGAGTGATTCCAATTTTTTTGGAAAGATAATGAAAATATCTATCCAAGCCCGTTGGATTTAAATCAATTAGAGTTATAGATCTCTCCTAGCAAAAATAACAAGACAGAAGCTTTTTCACATTCAAACATTTTTCTAAAATCAACCATAATAGCTTTTGAGTTGGTTCCAACTCTCAAAAATCACATTTGAATATACCTATCTGAATACGTAATAACATTAAGGTTTGCATGTAGTGACTTTGGACTAGTACCAAAATAATGCTATATAGGCATTTCTAGTCACTTTAAATTATTAAATATTAATCTTAAAGTTATTAAAATGTGATCCAACATTTCAATCACATTCCCATGTTTTAGAATATGTGGTGATGACATGTGTCCATATGTTCCCATATTTTAATTGGAGAATATTAAATCTTAGTTAATTTCAATGAGTAGAAATTACTTTTCTCAAATAAAACAAATGAAACTAGTTCATTAAATCTTGTGATGCTTGTGATGATACTAGATCATCAAATATGTGCCTGAGTGTGCTAAGTAGACTAGTTAAGTATTGCTTGGTGATTGTGTATTCTGTGTGTATTTATAGACGATAGTACCGACCAAGTCTACGAAGAGGAGGAATTCTACCCAGAATAAGACGAGGAGAATTTCAACCACTACACCAATCAAGGCAAGCTATTATTGGAAAGCTAAAACTTGCAAGCCATCACTAGATGCAATATAATCTAAGCAAGATGCATTATAATTGCTTTGGTTATACCTTTTGACTTATACCTACCCAAAGTTTTACTTTTTTTAGTTTACTAAAGTTCCTTACTTGTTTATAGCTAGCATAAAGAGTATAAAACTTGACCTATCTAGTGATACTTAGATGTCATTCTATGGCATGAGATTGAGATTTGCATCCCACCTTAGTGAACACTCTTAACTTAGTAATTAGAGCTAAACCAAAAACTTGATCACTTTAGATGGGAATACTTGGTGAAAATGACTTGTGAAAACCTTGGAATGATGAGTCATTCTATTGAGATGTTTTGACATGTGTTGAGAAACACAAATGGTTTATGATGAGGAAAATGTTGAGGCATGAGCCTTAGCCCTTTTATAAAAACTGATGGTTGGGTTCGGATGTGATACCATTCCAATTTTACCGTACAACCACAATACCTGAATTGGGTAAGGCTTAGCCGGAAGTTTATATGCATTAGTATTAGTTCCCTCGCGGGAGAGGTTTGAGCTGAGGCTACCTCTCAATGTTTTCCACCTATGTAGTTCCCAGGATGGAAGATGGCCATGGCTGGGAGGCCAAGCTCATAGGAGAGGTGCTTATACTAGAGTGTGTAAAGGAAAGGTTATGTTTGATTATCTGCATACTAAGTATGATGATTCAGGGTTATCCCTGACAGATGTATCAAATTTTGTGGTGAAAGTGTACCACCTCTGCAGAGTGTCAAACTATTCGAATAGCCGCGTCCGCGGTTATGGACAGTTGGAGTGGCCATACTATTCCGTTGTCAGATGTTTTCAAAATGACTTGTGAAATGAATTGTGACATGACTTAACCACAACATGGTTGTGACTATGACAACTATGTTCCCATTTAGGTGATTTAGAACTTTAATTTATCTTTCTTTGTTTCTAAACTCAGCTTAGGTTTCAAACTTAACTTTACAAATAAACTTAGAGTTAGAATTTTCCTACTAGAACTACCTTACTTGTTAGTGATAGTTTGCGAGTACTTAAAGAGTACTCATGGCTTTGTCCCTGGCTATTCTCGTGGCTAGACTATGAGGAGGACTACCAGGAGGAAGGACAATAGGACGGCTACGACAACTAGGATCATATCCCATCGTCAGCATTGCCTGTGACCCTGAAGATGGAGCCCACCGCTACGCTATTTATTCCGCTACTTGATTGTACTAAGACTGGATCATGAGATCCTTTATTTGTGTAAGACCTTATTATGGTTTATAATGGATGATGTACTGTGATATCCAATCTATTATGTCTCGCAAAAATGGTAATCCTGGGATTGCGATGTATGGCATAACCAGTTGGGCAACGGAGGCCAACTGATCTTCGAGAGGGATCTAGATACACTGTCTGGGTACTTGGAGCATCCACATCTGGAATTCTTTGGAGCTCAACTCAATGGTCCACCAGGAGGAGATTTACAATGGCTAGGAGTTGCTGATCTTCGAGGCAAGTTAGAAGCGCCAATGTGCGAGAAGATTCAATTCTCCGCAAGAGAGAACAACTGGCTAGATGGATTAGCCAGGGCAATGTATGAAGCTCTCGCTCGTCTCTGTGCACAGAATGTCAACTTGATCCAAGGAACCCGCTTTGCTCACTATGCAAGGCGTGATTCTATGGGAATGCCTCTGGAGATGCCAAGTCACCCGGAGTTGAAGCGTCAAGTGGAGAACCTTGACTTCCTACTGTACGACCAACAGAAGGAATTGGACAATGCTAGAGAGTTCGCCAACCACAACCTTGCGATTGCCACCCAGAAGGCCCAGACTTTCTCACTGCTATTCAAGGATCATCAGTCACTTCGCCGTCAACGCGCAAAGAAGGATCGCACCATCGACCTTCTTCGCAAGAAGGTGGCCGACCTCGAGAAGACCATCAAGGAGCAAGAAGCTCAGCTTGCAGCAAAGGAAGAAGAAGAGGAGGAAGGTGAAGACATCCAAGGGGATATTCACTCGTACCTCAGCAATGATGATGACTATCTGGAGGATGATGCCATGGACTTCTACACCGACGATGATGACTCCGACTTCATCGATGATGAGTAGATACACTAGAGCACTATCGTAGGAGTGAGAAGTATCGATCCCATTGTATCTTAGTTTGCAGATTGGTTCTTAAAACCATCTGTTTTCCTTTTGTTGTGGTGTGTGTGTGTTTGTATCGTGTGCTTTGCTTGAATGAATGAAAAGAAGTTAGTTGCATAACCTGAGTCAAACTCAAAGTTTTATCTTTGAAACCAAAACCATAAACCTTAGAACTTCCCTCTTACCATATTATCTATCTCAATCTTCAGATGACTCATGGAAACCAAGGAGGGAGCAGCTCATTGCAAGACCCAATGTTGCAGATTCTGCAGATGCTCATTGCAGACCGTGAAGCTAGCAGGGCAGAGTGCCAATCAAATCTGGCCACCTTGTAGCAGATCGCCCATATGTCTCACAACAATCAAAACCATGGAAATCAGGATCATCACGGATCCAAACTCAAAAACTTCTAGAATACCAATCCCCCATTCTTTAGCCAGTCTGAAAACCCACTAGATGCTGATGATTGGTTACAGACAATGGAGAACAACCTAGAAGTCGTTGGAGTGGATGCAAACAAGAAAGTTCTGTTTTCCACCCACTATTTGGTAGGAGATATAAGAGCATGGTGGAACAACACCCGCACGATGAACCAGGGTCAAGTGATGACATGGGAAGCCTTCAAAGTCAAGTTCAGCCGCACCCACGTGCCGCAGGGTCTAGTCACCAGAATGAGAGATGAATTCAGAGAGCTCAAGCAGGGCAGAATGACGGTAGTGGAGTACTGTGACAGATTCTTGTCCCTCGCTAGGTATGCACCAGATAAGATCAACACGGAGACCAAGAAGAAGGATAGATTCCTGAACGGACTGCATGATGAGATGCAGACTGTACTCGTCAACATCCGTTTCGAGGATCTCAAAGAGCTAGTCGACTCTGCCATTCAGATGGAAGGGAAGATTAATCAAGCAAATGAAAACCGCAAACGTCGGATGATGCACCAATCTGGATCCAACAGTCACCAGAAGTACCGTCCCAACCCGTCTACCGGATATGCCCCGCGGAACAATCGACCCCCAATGTCTCGTCCAAGCTACCCCAACCGTAGCAGAGGAAATGTGAAGTCCGGAGGAAACAACAATCACCCCGACAACTCCAACAATTTCAACCGTGCACCTCCCAAGCATAACAACAACAACACTGCACCAAGAACTGGAAGCAATGCTATGCCCGTGGTAGCAAAAGACAAGTCTCAGATTACTTGTTTTGAGTGTGGAGTGAAGGGTCACTACTCCAATGAGTGTCCCAAGAAGATTGCCGCCACTGCCAATGTGAATTCCCCAGCTCAACAACAACGTCGTGTTCAGCCTGGAAGAAGATTCGCCCCAGGGAACCCTCACAATCGCAACGACCATCTCTTCCACATGAACGCCGAAGAAGCCCAAGAAGAGCCATATGTAGTGCTGGGTATATTTTCTGTCAACTCAGTTTTATCAAGAGTGTTGTTTGATTCTGGAGCATCGCACTCATTTGTCACCGAAGAATTTGCATGCACTAGTAAGATTCACCCCACCAACTTGAAGCATGTCATGATAGTTCAAATACCTAGTTCAACTACAAAAGCTAGAAAAATTTGCAAAGCTGTGCCTATCAGAATACATGGGATAGATTTTTATGCCAATCTAATAGTACTTGGAACCAAAGGTTTGGAAGTAGTAGTAGGAATGGATTGGATGTCGAAGCATAAAGGATTGATAGACTGTGCCAAGAAAGACATCACCATGACCAGTAGCTCTGGAGTATTAGTAGAGCATATATCTGAAACCTTGCTCCATCAATTCAAGTGCAACAAGAGTCTAGCCCTACCCACCATTGACCAAGTCCGAGTAGTCTGTGAATACCCTGATGTATTTCTAGATGAATTGCCCGGTATGCCCCCGGATAGGGATATTGAGTTCATTATTGAACTAATCCCCGGAACCGGACCCATAGCCCAGAGACCCTATAGCATGAACCCCTTAGAGTTAGTGGAACTGAAGAAGCAATTGGATGCTATGTTGGCAACCGGATTGATTCAACCAAGCGCATCACCATGGAGATCGCCCGTGTTGTTCGTTGATAAGAAGGATGGAGGCAACCGTTTGTGCACAGATTACAGGAAGCTGAATGATGTCACAATCAAAAACAAGTACCCATTACCAAAGATAGAGGATCTATTTGATCAGTTGACCGGTGCCAGTGTGTTCTCTAAGATTGATCTTAGGACTGGTTATCACCAACTTAAGATTTGTGCAACGGATATTCCAAAGACCGCCTTTACCACCCGATATGGATTATATGAGTATACAGTCATGTATTTTGGATAAACCAATGCCCCTGCTTATTTCATGAATCTCATGAATAAGATCTTTATGAATTTTCTAGATAAGTTTGTCGTTGTGTTTATCGATGATATTCTTGTCTACTCCAAGTCAGAAGAAGAAGACCATGAGCAACATCTGAGAATCATCCTTGAAACCCTTAGAGAGCATCAGTTGTATGCCAAGTTCAGCAAATGTGAGTTCTGGCTGAAAGAAGTAGGATTCCTCGGACATATTGTGTCGGCAGGAGGAGTCGCTATTGATCCCGCCAAGATCAAAGATGTCGAAGAATGGGAAGCCCCAACCACTCAAACCCAAGTCCGTGCATTTCTCGGATTAGCGGGATATTACCGTAAGTTCGTAGAAGGATTTTCGAGCATCGCAAGACCCATGGCCCAATTGTTGAATAAGGATAAAAAGTTCAAATGGACCGACAAATGTGAAGCAAGCTTCCAAGAGCTCAAGAAGAGACTGATTTCAGCCCCAATATTGATCATGCCAGATATCAAGAAGCCATTTGATGTGTATTGGGATGCATCCAAGATTGGTCTCGGATGTGTATTGATGCAAGAAGGCAAAGTCTCGACAACTGAAGCAGCATGAGCAGAACTACCCTACCCATGATCTTGAGTTAGCAGCTGTAGTTTTAGCCTTGAAGACATGGCGTCATTACCTTATGGGCAATCGATGTGAGATTTACTCAGATCACAAGAGCTTGAAGTATATTTTTACCCAAAAGGAGATGAATATGAGGCAAAGGAGATGGATAGAGTTGATCAAGGATTATGACCTTGACATTCACTATCACCCCGGCAAAGCCAATGTGGTAGCGGACGCTCTTAGCAGATTGCCGTGTAGGTTAAACACCATGATCGAAGAGAAGCAACCAAGTTTGTATGAGGAGTTGGAGCAGTTTAGAACTGAGCTAGTTAGCAAAGGATTCTTAGCTAGCATTGAACTTAACCGACTTTGATTAGCCAAACCAAGGAAGCCCAGAAAGGAAATGCAAGTATCGACCAAATCAAGCGTCGTATTGGTACAAGAAAGGTACTTGGATTCACCGAAGACGAAGAAGGAGTTCTGCGGTACAAAGGACGTATCTGTGTGCCAGCAGATTCGGAGCTGAAGCAAGTTATCATGCAAGAAGCTCATGAAACTCTTTATTCTATCCACCCCGGAGGAACGAAGATGTATCAGGATTTTAAGGAGCAATTTTGGTGGCACAAGATGAAGAGAGAAATTGGAAGCTACATCGCCAAGTGTGATATCTATCAGAGAGTCAAAGCGGAACATCATAGGCCCGCAAGACTGTTGCAACCATTGCAGATTCCAGAATGGAAATGGGATTCCATTGGAATGGACTTTATCACCGGTTTGCCTACTTCTTGTAGGGGAAATGACTCAATCTGGATCATCGTTGATAGACTGTCCAAGGTAGCTCATTTTATACCTGTCAAGACAACCTACCAGAGTTCGAAGCTAGCCGAGTTGTATATTGCCAGAATTGTTAGTCTGCATGGAACCCCCAAGACCATAGTATCGGATCGAGGAACCCAATTTACCTTGAGATTTTGGCAGAAAGTTCAAGAAGGATTAGGAACCAAGTTGAATTTCAGCACAGCTTATCACCCGTAAACCGATGGACAGACTGAAAGAGTCAACCAAATCTTAGAAGATATGTTGAGAGCTTGTGTGTTAGAGTACGGATCAAAATGGGAAGATTGTCCGCCTTTCGCAGAATTCTCATACAACAACAGTTATCAAGCCAGTTTGCAAATGGCCCGATTTGAGTTCTTATATGGAAGAAAGTGCCGTACCCCTCTGAATTGGTCGCAAGTAGGAGAGAGTCAGATTTTCGGACCCGACATCCCACGAGAATCCAAAGAAAAGGTTCACAAAGTCCGTGAGCACCTCAAGACCGCCCAATCTAGATAGAAGAGTTATGCTGACAAGAGAAGGAGAGACCTGACTTTCAATATCAGAGATTTTGTGTATCTCAAAGTTTCGCCATTGAAGGGAACACAACGTTTTAGTCTGAAAGGTAAGTTAGCCCCTAGATATATTGGAACCTTCAAGATTCTGAATCGTCGAGGAGAAGTATCGTATCAACTGGAACTGCCGGAGGAAATGTCTGCCATCCACAATGTGTTACATATCTCGTTACTTCGCAAATGCTTAGAAGTGCCGGAGAAGACCGAAGTTTTCAAGAACATCGATCACCGAGCCATGGATATCAACAAGGATCTGACGTATCGTGAAGTGCCCATCCGTATCTTGGAAGAAGCTTACAGAACCACCAGGACCCGGAGTATCAAATTTCTCAAGATCCAATGGAGCAACCATACCGAAGAAGAAGCCACTTGGGAGCGAGAAGATTACATTAGGACCGTGTTCCCAGATCTCTTTAGTTCCTAGTTTTCTTTCTTAAATCTAGGGATGAGATTTTGTTTAAGGGGGGAAGGTTTGTAACATCCCAAAACTTTAATCCAAGTGATCAAAATCCAAATTACCAAATTCAGGGTTAACAAAACCTTTTTCTCATTTAAAAGATTTAAGCATGCATATATGTGTTGCATTAAATAGGAATTGTTTTGTATGGCCATGATTGTTTGTTCTAATGGTTGTAAAATGATTCTAAGATGAATTGCACATCATCTAGATCATTCCCAAGCAAAATCCAAAGAAAAAGAATTCAAATAGAATTATTAAATGGAAATGGTCACTTTTGCCATTTTAATCAACTAGGACACTTTAGGTGTTCCTAGCACTCAAAATCAAACAGAAGCAATTGTGGATCTTTGCACCCCTTGATAGTACAAGTAAAGATGTACCAAGGCCCAGCTTGAATTTCTTACAGAAATATTCAAACACTAAATTTAAATGACATTTGAAAATGGAATCAAGTGTATGTATCTGGATCACACTTTTTCAAAAACCACTCAAATGAACTCAATTTGAAAATCCCAAGCAACCAGAGATGCTCAAGCATGAGACCAACAACTCCCCCAAAATTCATTCAAAAATTCAAAACTTTTCTTCATGTGGCCATTGTGTCGAGCACCTTGTGAGCAGAATCAAACCTGCCTAACTAATACTGTTTTGATCAAATTTGGTCGAGCCATTTGAGCACCATTAACCAGCTTGGTCTCCTCTAGCCCCAACTAGGCCATAAAACAGCCACTCCCTAGTCCCTAGCCACAGTGCAGCGCCACCCCGATGCCATGCCCGCCGGTCGAGCACGGGAAGCTCGCAGGAGACCACCAGCCCCTCTCCACCGCTCTAGGGAGGAAGGCGTGATCACATCGCCGTCCCCTGTCCACCCCATGGCCACAACCAGCCCCTGGATCACCGAGGACAAGCCCCGCACTAAGCCTCTGCACCGCGCCAGCGCACGCCAGAGAGCCATCCCTGGTAGGCCAGCACGCACCGCCCCTCGACCATAGCCCCCGCGCGCCGCTCCACCTAGACCTCCTCACCCCGCCAGACACGCCCTTTTCCTGCCGCGCGACCCACAGCTACCGTGAACAACGTCGAGCACCGCCTCTGCCACGTAGAGCGCGAGACGCGCCCGACCGCAATCCACCGCCCCTAGCATCGCCTTGAATCCCTAGCTGACCGCTAGGGAACCGCCCACCATTTGCCTACCTTGCCCACGCTGATAACAGCCTGTGCTGTCGTCACCGATGAGCTCCGCCCATACCTCTCCGCCGCCTCGCCGAGCCTATACAAGGGAGCCTCCCCAGCACCATTCCTTCCCCACCTCTCGCCGGAGCCGCTCGTGCAGCCAGCCGCCGGAATTTTGCCAGAGATAGCCGCAGTAGAGGAGGAGACGCCTCCGTCGATTTCGTCCACCCCCGGAGCTGCCGTGACCTCGCCTGAGCCCACCGTCGTCTCCTCATTCAAACGCCCCCATTGCCAAGCTTGCTGGAGCCCTGGTATGTCCCCACTGCACCCCCATAGCATCGCTAGGTTTCCGGCTCGCCGGCGACGTGTCCGTCATCGACGATGAACATGAGCCGTAGATTCTAGTTCTAATCCTACGGTCCACGTTGCCCCGTACCGCTTTGCGTGTATTGATCCACTGACAGGCGGGCCCCCTGTCAGCAGTCCTTAGCGCCGTGGAGTGAAACTGGGCCGGCCCGTTAGTGTTCCCGCGCTGGCCCTGTGATTCAAATTTGGATTTTTCCTTTTAAACTAAAACTAGATTCTGTCCCTTAGTTTGAAATTCAATCCAGGGAGTTTGACATATCCAAATTGAGTGATTCCAATTTTGTTGGAAAGATAATGAAAATATCTATCCAAGCCCGTTGGATTTAAATCAATTAGATTTATAGATCTCTCCTAGCAAAAATAACAAGACATAAGCTTTTTCACATTCAAACATTTTTCTAAAATCAACCATAATAGCTTTTGAGTTGATTCCAACTCTCAAAAATCACATTTGAATATACCTATCTGAATATGTAATAATATTAAGGTTTCTGTGCAGTGACTTTGGACTAGTACCAAAATAATGCTATATAGGCATTTCTAGTCACTTTAAATCATTAAACATTAATCTTAAACTTAGTAAAATGTGATCCAACATTTAAATCACATTCCCATGTTTTAGAATATGTGGTGATGACATGTGTCCATATGATCCCATATTTTAATTCGATAATATTAAATCTTAGTTAATTTCAATGAGTAGAAATTACTTTTCTCAAATAAAATAAATGAAATTAGTTCTTTAAATCTTGTGATGCTTGTGATGATACTAGATCATCAAATATGTGCCTTAGTGTGCTAAGTAGACTGTTACTGTGTGTATTTATAGACGATAGTACCAACCATGTCTACGAAGAGGAGGAATTCTACCTAGAAGAAGACGAGGAGAATTTCAACCACTGCACCAATCAAAGCAAGCTATTATTGGCAAGATAAAACTTGCAAACCATCACTAGATGCAATATAATCTAAGCAAGATGCATTAGGCATGCTTTGGTTATACCTTTTGACTTATACCTACCCAAAGTTTCACTTACAAGATTTACTTTCTTTTACTTTACCAAAGTTCCTTACTTGTTTATAGCTAGCATAAAGAGTATAAAACTTGACCTATCCAGTGATACTTAGATGTCATTCTATGGAATGAGATTGAGATTTGCATCCCACCTTAGTGAAGACTCTTAACTTAGTGATTAGAGCTAAACCAAAAACTTGACCACTTTAGATGGGAATACTTGGTGAAAATGACTTGTGAAAACCTTGGAATGATGAGTCATTCTATTGAGATGTTTTGACATGTGTTGAGAAACACAAATGGTTTATGATGAGGAAAATGTTGAGGCATGAGCCTTAGCCCTTTTAAAAAAACTGATGGTTGTGTTCGGATGCGATACCATTCCAATTTTACCGTACAACCACAATACCTGAATTGGGTAAGGCTTAGCCGGAAGTTTATATGCATTAGTATTAGTTCCCTCGCGGGAGAGGTTTGAGTTAAGGCTACCTCTCAATGTTGTCCACCTATGTAGTGCCCAGGATGGCAGATGGCCATGGCTGGGAGGCCAAGCTCATAGGAGAGGTGCTTATACTAGAGTGTGTAAAGGAAAGGTTATGTTTGATTATCTGCATACTAAGTATGATGATTTAGGGTTATCCCTGACAAATGTATCGAATTTTGTGGTGAAAGTGTACCACCTCTGTAGAGTGTCAAACTATTCGAATAGCCGCATCCGCGGTTATGGACAGTTGGAGTGGCCATACTGTTCTATTGTCAGATGTTTTCAAAATGACTTATGAAATGAATTGTGACATGACTTGACCACAACATGGTTGTGACTATGACAACTAAGTTCCCACTTAGGTGATTTAGAACTTTAATTTATCTTTCTTTGTTTCTAAACTCAGCTTAGGTTTCAAACTTAACTTTACAAATAAACTTAGAGTTAGCATTTTCCTACTAGAACTAGTTTACTTGTTAGTGATAGTTTGCGAGTACTTAAAGAGTACTCATGGCTTTGTCCCTGGCTATTCCCGTGGCCAGACTATGAGGAGGACTACCAGGAGGAAGGACAATAGGACGGCTACGACAACTAGGATCATATCCCATCGTCAGCATTGCCTGTGACCCTGAAGATGGAGCCCACCGCTACGCTATTTATTCCGCTACTTGATTGTACTAAGACTGGATCATGAGATCCTTTATTTGTGTAAGACCTTATTATGGTTTATAATGGATGATGTACTGTGATATACAATCTATTATGTCTCACAAAAATGGTAATCCTGGGATTGCGATGTATGGCATAACAGGCATCTGGGATCAAAAATCCGGGTGTTGACACATGCTTTCCGTTGTTAGTAGCTATCTTGGCCAAGTAGATGCTAGCAACTCCAAGAGGGAGTATTATGCTTGATAGTGGGTTCATGCCTCTAGGAATCTAGGGAAGTGACAGAAATCTCTAAGGTACTAGATGTGATGTTGCTACTAGGGAGAAAACAACAATCCTTTATTCACAGAACAATCGTATTATTTACTTTACACACTTTTCTTAATGCAATTATCTGTTGCTTGCAACTTAATAATAGAGGGGGTTCAGATGATAACCTGAAGGTGGATTATTAGTCATCGATGCAGTTGGATTACGGTCTATGTATAATGTTGTAATGCCCAATAAAATCTCGTAGGAGTCAAGATGATTAGTATATGCATGTATGCTTTCTTGGTGTCTGTCAATTGCCCCGCTGTAATTTGTTCACCCAACATGTCAACTATCTTAAGGAGAATCACCTCTAGTGAACTATGGACCCTGGTCCATTCTTTTACCATTAATCTACAATCTGCTATTTATTGTTTACTGTTTACTTTCTGCAAGCAACTACTATCTTCCACACAATACATTTAATCCTTTGTTTTCAGCAAAACCGAAGAGATTGATAACCTCACTATAAGTTGGGGCAAAGTTCTGTTGTTGTGTTGTGTAGGATTCCAAGTTGGAAACAACACCTTGGAGGTGTTTCCTTGCTCCTACTGGTTCAATAACCTTGGTTTCATAACTGAGGGAAAACTTGTTGTTGTGCTCATCATACCTTCCTCTTGGGGTTCCCCAACGAGCTCGATACGTGTTGAGCCAATAATCAAGCTTTTTCTGGCACCGTTGCCGGGGAGTCAATGACCTCTTCACCAGGGGAGTCCCTCATAACCAATCTCTTTACTTTGTTTTATTTATTTTTGCTTAGTTTATTTCTACTTTGTTTTCTTGTTTCTTTATCAAAAACACAAAAAAATAATTGTACTAGTTTGCTCTTTATATTAAAAACACAAAAAATGACTACTCTTGAAAACACTAAGTTGTGTGACTTCACTAGCACCAACAACAATGATTTCATGTGCACACCTATTGCTCCACCTGTTCCTGAAGCTACTTTCATTGAAATTAAACCTGCCTTGCTTAATCTTGTTATGAAAGAACAATTATCTGGTGTTGGTACTGAAGATGCTATTGCTCACCTTAATAACTTTGTTGAACTTTGTGAGATGCAAAAACAGAGGGATATAGATGGAGATATTATTAAGCTTAAATTGTTTCCTTTCTCTTTAAGAGGAAAAGCTAAAGAATGGTTGCTATCCTTAACTAGAAATAATATTGATTCTTGGACTAAATGCAAAAATGCTTTTATTGGAAAATACTATCCTCCTGCTAAGATTATATCTATGAGAAGTGAAATAATGAAATTTAAACAATCTGATAATGAACATGTTGCTCAAGCTTGAGAAAGAATGAAATCTTTGGTAAAGAATTGTCCCACTCATGGACTGACTGCTTGGATGATTATCCAAACCTTTTATGCATGACTAAATTATTCTTCAAGAAATCTGCTGGATTCTGCTGCTGGAGGTACCTTTATGACCATTACTTTAGGTGCTGCAACAAAGCTTCTGGATAATATGATGGTTAACTATTCTGAATGACACACTGAGAGAGATCCACAAGGTAAGAAGGTAAATTCTGTTGAAGAAACCTCCTCCTTGAGTGATAAAATTGATGTTATTATGTCTATGCTTGTTAATGGGAAAGCTCATACTGATCCAAATCATGTTCCCTTAGCTTCTTTGGTTGCTCAAGAAGAGCAAGTTGATGTGTACTTTATTAGAAATAATAATTTTAGCAACAATGCCTACATGAATAATTTTGGTAACAATAATTATAGGCCATATCCTCCCAATAACGGTAATGCTTATGGAAATTCCTACAACAATAATAGAAGTGCACCCTCTGAACTTGAAGTCATGCTTAAAGATTTTATTAGTAAACAAACTGCTTTCAATAAAACTATTAAGGAAAAACTCTCTAATGCTGAAAGAAATATAGCATTATTGTCTGAAGCACAATCTTATTTGAATAAAATGGCTGCTAAACCTGAAACTATTGAAAATCCCTTTGCTGCTACTAATGCCATACAATTTAGAATTGATGAAAATGTTAGACCGTTAGATGAATTGCATGCTAAGTGGGAAAGAGAAGATGAAATTGCTTGAAATATTAGTATTTCTACTATCACCACCACTAATGTTGAAGCTAGTAAACCCAATGGAACCTTTTCTAATAAAAATGCTGAAATTCTTCAAAATATGGGAAACAATAGCTCTAGTACTTTAGATGATAATTATGATTTTGATCTTGATGGTTGGAATATCTTTGAAGTAATTATGTTCCTACAAAAGCTTGCTAAAAGTCCTAATGCTAGTGCTATGAATATGGCCTTTACAAAACACATTACTGATGCTCTCATAAAAATTAAAGAAGAAAATATGAAACATAAAGCTTCTATTCCTATGAAACTAGAAGATGGTTGGGAACCCATCATTAATATTAAAGTGAATGATTTTGATCTCAAAGCTTTATGTGATCTTGATAGTAGTGTTTCTATTATGCCTAGAAAGATTTATGAAATGCTTGATTTGCCACCATTGGAAGATTGTTATTTAAAATGTCCAACTTGATGATAATGCTAAAAATAAACTCATGGGTTGTATTAATGATGTTCTTATTATGGTTAACAATGCCTATGTCCCCGTTGATTTCTATGTTTTGGATGTTGAATGCAATGCTTCTTGTCCTATTATTTTGGGAAGACCTTTTCTTAGAACTGTTGGTGCCATTATTGATATGAAAGAAGGCACCATTAAATATCAATTTGCACTCAATAAAGGTATAGAACACTTCCCCGAGAAGAGAGAGAAGATTTATTTTGCCTCTCCTATTAAAACAAAATTTGATCTTAATGCTTCTTCATTTGAGAATACTTGATTCTTTTCTTGCTTCTTATGCCTAGCTCAAAGGCGTTAAAGAAAAGCACTTATTGGGAGATAACCCAAATTTCATTAGGAGTCTTTTGTTGACTCTTGGAAGTTATTACCTCTGCAATAACTTCTCCTTATCATTTTTGTGTGGTTTTTGTGCCAATAGTAACCTCTAATGAGAGAGAAGAAAGATTTGGAAAAGTTGCTATCCCGAAACAAATTTTTGTGCTTCGTTGTAAAATTTCGTGAAAAATCTCTATACGTAGGTTTGAGCTATAATTTTTTGTGCTTCTGACCCAGGTTGTTATGCAACTTTCCTTAGTTCAACAGATTTCGATTTGAGCAACAGAAGGTCTTCGAAAAAATTGGTTTTTACCTGCTGGTCTGTTTTGCCAGATTTCTGCCACTATTTACATTTACCTCTTAATCTCTTTCTCTTGGAGTTCTCTTTGATCATCTGAACTTTTTAAAGGAAGTGCTATAGTAGCTTGTGTTTTCATGGAAGTTTTACTTGTGTTGAAACTAAACCAAAAGACTTATTATCTTGAGTACACTAATGCTGCTAATGAAGATTGTGGGAAGTTTTGTATGAAGGAAATTTTAAAGTGTAGGGAAGAGTAATGAAAGGGGAGCTTGTAAGGCTCATGGAGTTCGTATATGTGTTAGAGAAACGCCTGGGCGGCTGATCTAATCCATGCCTAATCATGGTGGAAACCTGTAGCGTGACCATAGTGAGCAATCTATGAAGCATCCTCTATAAAAAAGGCCTATGCAAATAGGAAAGAAAAAAAGAAGAAAAAATGAAGAAAAAAAGGAAAAAAGAGAGGCCTATGCAAATAGGAAATAATAGGATGCTGAGATGCTCATTCTCTGCTTGCCTTGTCATTTTGATATGGGGATTCTTCCGTATCATCGGGCAAGGGGTACCTCGTTGGCGGTTCTCTATGGTACACATATACTTACAATGACAAGAACTTACTTGTGACTAAACTTGAGTAGCATGAGGAACGGTACTCGTAAGTAAGGGGCATGAGATTCTCAGCTTATAACTTGTCAAGCATATCCTCATATTTGTTCACTTTAACCTTAACCACCTAAAGATGCTTATGACAGGGGCAATGAGGGCTGAAAGCTAATAAGTACCATAATTTTTTGGAAGCTCTTTATGAGACTTGAATCCCATCTTCCTTCTATGAAGGGCCTTTCTTTTGCTTTTATGTTGAGTCTCCATCTTATATCTTTATGCACCTATTGAGAGAGCATAGTGGCCATTCTTAGTTTAATGTGCATTGTCCCAAGACTTGTTGATTGATTCATAACTTTGATATTGCTTGTTCTTAAACTACTTGTATCTAGTCACCCTTATGAACTTTGAAGGTGTCCTATGCATTTATGTTTTGCTACACTATGAGGAACAAGCTGAATACCATTCTCATTATGTTTTCTATATGTGAAACAAACGTCTTTCAAAGCATTGCTATTCATGAATCTTTTGTTTGTACCTTTGATACGTCCATTTTGCATCACTATTCTATATCATAACTTACTGTTATTCATTGATATATTTCATATTAAGAGATGATACTTATGTTATTTCATCTGTTTTTGCATGGTTGATGACTTTTGGAGCGTGGACCGCTACAGTCAGGATTCTGATGGAAAAGGTGCTGTTTGGAGAGCGAAATTCGCGAAGATCAGAAAATCCGGGAAAATACATGGAATATTCTATTTTTCCAGAAGACGAAGATTGCCAGAAGGGGAACTTGAGATGGGCCATAGGGGGCCCACACCACCCCCTGGCACGGGCCACCCCAGGCCGCGCCACCAGGTGGTGTGGCCGCCCTGGTCCACTCCTAGTTCTCCTCTCTGGCGTATATTATGCTCCCAAAACCCTAAGACTCGGGGAGCGACCGCAGAAAGATTCCGCCGCCTCTACGGGGTGGAAAACACCGAGAGAGAAAGATCTCTTCGGCAGATAGAATTCTGTCGGGGGAATTCCTTCCTGGAGAGGGGAGATCATTGCCATCAACACCACCATCAAGCTGGACTTCATCGGGATCATCATCATCACCATCACCACCATCATCTCCACCAGCACCATCATCACCACCTCATACCGCTGTAACAATTGGGTTGAATCTTGCATAGTTCTTAGGGAAACTTTCCTGGTGTTGATTACTCCTTGTAGTTGATGCTATTGAGTGAACCATTGAATTATCTTTATGTTCAGATTGTTACATATCATTATTTCATCTCTGATCTTGATCCATATGATGTCTTGTGAGTACTTCTTTTAGTTCTTGAGGACATGGGAGAAGTCATGTTGTTAGTAGTGGAATTGTGTTGAGAAAGATTCAATAGTTTGATATTTAAGTTGTGGTGTATTTCTTCTAGTGGTGTCATGTGAACTTCGACTACATGACACTTCACCTATATGGGCCTAGGGGAATGCATTGTGTAGTTGGCTACTAATCGTAGGGGTTGCCAGAGTGACAGAAACCTGAACCCCCGTTAGGAAACCTTTGCACAAGGGTTGTCAGGGTCTTAGATTTTAAAGTTGTGGTTAGGTTTCTAGCTTAATTACTTTCTTATACTTGCGGATGCTTGCAAGGGGTATAATCACAAGTATGTATTAGTCCTAGGAAGGTTGGTACATTAGCACACATTCACCCACACAACACTTAGCAAACTAAAGAAGATTAATCAACTATATGAAGCGAAAGCACTTGACGACATTCCCATGTGTCCTCGAGAACATTTGGTCATCCTAAGTAATACAACCGGCTTGTCCTTTGCTAAAGAAAGGATTGGGCCACTTGCTGCATTTATTCTTATTGTCTTTTATTTACTCGTACTTTATTTACCTACTTTATCAAAAACCCCTAAAAATCCGTTTGCTAAGTATTTACAGAGAATTCTTGCTCCTAGCCGCTCTCCAGCACCTTCTGCTCCTTCTTGGGTTCGACACTCTTACTTATCGAAAATACTGCGATGCACCCCATATACTTGTGGGTCATCAAGACTATTTTCTGGCACCGTTGCCGGGGAGTGAAGCGCTATTGGAGAGTGGAACTGGTAAAGGAAACTTCTACTGTGAGTATTGTTTATTTCTGTTAGTTGCTTTATTTTCATTATGGATAATTCACTGAGTTTTTTATTTCGTAATGCTACTACCACTGCTAAGGTAGTAGATGAACCACCACCTGCTGAGAATGATACTTTTAAAATACCTGCAAGAATTATTGATCTTTTTATGGATAACTATTATGTTGGAGGTGGAACTGTCCATCATGGTGATCATTTGCTCTTTATACACGAATTATGCGGGTTGTTCAAGTGTGCAGGTATTACAACAGATCAACTCAAGAAGAAGTTATTCATAAGGTCTTACCTCGCAATCCCAGGATTACCATTTTTGTGAGACATAACAGATTGGATATCACAGTACATCATCCATTACAAACCATACATAAGGTCTTACACAAATAAGGTTCTCATGATCCAGTCTTAATACAACAAGCAGCGGAAATAAAAGATAAGCGTAGCAGTGGGGTCCATCAGGGGCACAGGCAATGCTGACGAAGGCAGATAGTCCTAGTTATCATAGCCATCCTGCTGGCCATCATCTTGATAGTCTCCTTCATAGTCTGGCCATGAAAATAGCCAGGGACAAAAGCCATGAGTACTCTTTAAGTACTCGCAAACTACCACTAACAAGTAGTATAGTTCTAAGTTAAAGTGCTAAGTCTAGGTTTAACTATAAAGTTAAGTTTGAAACCTAAGCTGAGTTCTGAAGTAAAGAAAGATAAAGTAAAGTTCTAGAATCACTTAAGTTGGGAAGCAATTGTCATAAACACAACCCTGTTGTGGTCAAGTCAAGATTCATCATTCCTTTCATAAGTCATTTTGAAAACATCTGACAATGAAACAGTATTGCCATTCCAACTGTCCATAACCGCGGACGCGGCTATTCGAATAGTTTGACACTCTACAGAGGTGGTACACTTTCAGCACAAGATTCGATACATCTGTCAGGGATAACCCTGAATCATCATACTTAGTATGCAGATAATCAAACATAACCTTCCCTTTACACACCCTAGTATATGCACCTCTCCTATGAGCATGGCCTCCCAACCATGACCATCAGTCATCTTGGGCACTGCATAGGTGGACAACATTGAGAGGTAGCCTCATCTCAAACCTCTCTCGCGAGGGAACTAATACTAATGCATGTAAATTTCCATCTAAGCCTTACCCAATTCAGGTAGTGTGGTTGTACGATAAATTTGGAACGGTATCGCATCTGAATCCAACCATCAGTTTTATAACAGGGTTAAGGCTCATGCCTCAACATTTTTATCATCCTAAACCATTTGTGTTTCTCAACACATGTCAAAACATTTCAATAGAATGACTCATCATTCCAAGGTTTTCATAATTCATTTTCACCAAGTGTTCCCATCTAGAGTGAGTCAAGTTTTTGATCTACTCTAAACTACTAAGTTAAGAGTGTTCACTAAGGTGGAAGTGATGGGATCAATCTCATGGCATAGAATGACATCTAAAGGGTTCTAAATAGGTCAAGTTTTATACTCTTTAGGCTACCTTCAAAACAAGTAAGGAACTTTGGGTAAAGTAAAGGAAGTAAAGCTTGTAAATAAGACTTGGGATAACTAATAGTCAAGGTACTCTGACTCAAGCATGCCTATAACATCTTGGATCAAGTTAACTAGCTTAATTCTAGCTTGATACAATAGCTTGCCTTGGTTGGTGCAGTGTTGAAGTTTTCTTCTTCTTCTTCTTGGTAGAACTCCTCCTCCTCGAAAGCTTGGTTGGTACTATCGTCTATAAATACATACGGAGTACACAATCACCACATAATACTTAACTAGTCTAGTTAGCATTCTAAGGCACATATTTGATGATCTATTATCATCCCAAGCATCACAAGTTTAATTCAATAGTTTCACTCTTTTTAATTTAGAAAAGTAATTTCTACTCATTGAAAAATTAACTAAGATTTAATATTCACCACTTAAAATATGGGATCATGTGGACACATGTCATCACCACATATCCTAACCTATGGGAATGTGATTTAAAGGTTGGATCATAATTACTTTGGTTTAAGTTCATTATAAGTGACTAGAAATGCCTATATAGCATTATTTGGGTACTAGTCCAAAGTCACTGCATGTAAACCTTAATATTATTACATATTCAGATAGGTATGATGAAATGTGATTTTTGAGAGTTGGAATCAACTCAAACTCTAACTTGGTTGATTTTAGAAAAATGTTGCAAGGTGCAAAGCTTCTGTTTTATTATTTTTACTAGGAGAGATCTATAACTCTAATTGAATTAAATCCAATGGTCTTGGATAGATCATTTCAATACCTTTCAGGAAAAATTGGTTTCATGCAATTTGGTTTTGTAAATCTCTCTGAAATGATTTTCAAACTAGGGGACAGAACTAAGTTTAAACTAAAAAGGAAAATCCTAATTCAAACTAACTGGGTCGCGCGGGAAACGCTAACGGGCTGTCCTAGTGTCACCCCGTAGCGCGGGCTCAGCTGACAGGGGGTCCACCGGTCAGCGGCTCATAACGTGCGAAGCGGTACAGGGCAATGTGGGGCGTTGGATTAGAGTGGGGATCAACAGCTGTGGATCGTCGTCGACGACGGACCTGTCGCCGGCGAGCTCTAACCCTAGCGGCTCGGCGGGGGTGCATAGGAGGCGTACCAGGGCTCTAGCGATGACGGCGAGGCAGGCAAATGGTCTGGTGGTCGACGACGAGCTCAGGGATGGTCGAGGCAGCTCCAGGGGTGGTCGCAATCAGCGACACCCTTCTCCTCCAGAGGCAGCCTGGTTCGATGCAATTCCGGCGAGCTGCTGCTCCCCGTGCTCCGGCTAGAGGTGTGGGACGATCAGAGAGGTGAGGGGAGTGGAGTGGTGTGCTGCAAACGGCTGGGGGTGCCCTCCTTTTATAGGCTCAATGGCGAGACCGAGAGGGATGGGCAGGCGACGGTGACGACATGGCTACGGGATGCTAGCGGCATGGCTGAGGGTGGCGATCGAGTCCCGGTCTCCTAGCGATTCTCTAGGAACTTAATGCGGGCTTAGGGGCGGTGGTATGCGGTCGGGGGCAGGTGGCTCTCTGAGCGGAAGAGGCGGCAGTGTCCACGGCGAGCGGTGGCTGTGAGGCGTTGGGCGGCGAACGGGGCTGTCCGACGTGTTCCCTGGGTCGTGGCGGAGCGGTGGGCGCGGGCTGCGGTCGAGCGGCGGCTTGTGCACGCGTGTCGTGCGCGACGCTCTGGCGCGTGCTCGGCATGGCGAGGTGGCACTGGGCGCGGGGTTTTCTCTGTGGTCCCCGACTGGGCCTGGCTCAGGGAGGAGACAAGTTTGGCCAGAACACTATTCAAAATAGTGAAATTTGTTTTGTTTGAATTCTGCTTGCCAAGTGTTTGATAAAATGGCCGCAAGAAATAAACTTTGGAATTTTGGGTTCAAATTTTTTGAGTGATCTTCACTAGTACTAGGTAGTCTATGGTTGCAAGGGTTTTGAAAATGGAGTTCATTTGGATGGTTTTTGAAATAGTGGGATCTTCCCATATGAAATAGATTCAATTTTGAAGTGTTATTTCAAATTAGTATTTGAATGTTTTTAGGAGATCACAAAGTGGGCCTTGGTACCTCATTATGTGTACTAGCAAGGGGTGTAAAGATCCACAAATGTTTCTGTTAGGTTTTGAGTACTAGGAATAGCCAAAGTAGGCATGATAGTTAATTTGGCCAAAATGACCATTCACTTCAATTATTCATTTTGAGTTGTTTTTCTTTGGGAAAAGTTTGGGAATGATTTAGATGATGTTTATTTCATCTAAGAATCGTTTTACAAGCAATGAATCACAGAACCATAGCAATTCAAAACAACTCCTAATTTATATGCACATACACATGAATGCTTTCATACTTTGAATTGGAAAAGTTTTTGTTAACCCTAATTTTGATGATTTGGATCTTGATAAGCTTGGATTAAAGTTTTGGGATGTTACAAACCTTCCCCCCTTAAACAAAATCTCGTCCTGAGATTTACAAAGAAAACTAGGAACTAAAGAGATCTGGGAACTCTGTCCTAATGTAATCTTCGCGCTCTGAAGTGGCTTCCTCCTCGGTATGGTTGCTCCACTGAATCTTGAGAAACTTGATGCTCCTGGTCTTGGTGGTTCTGTAGGCTTCTTCTAAGATACGGATGGGCACTTCCCGATAGGTCAGGTCATTGTTGATCTCTACAGCTCTGTGATCGATGTTCTTGAAAACTTCAGTCTTCTCGGGCACTTCCAAGCATTTGCGAAGTAACGAGATATGGAACACATTGTGGATGGCTGACATCTGTTCAGGAAGTTCCAGTTTATATGATACTTCTCCTCGACAGTTCAGAATCTTGAAGGGCCCGATATATCTGGGGGCTAACTTTCTTTTCAGACTAAAGCATTGAGTCCCTTTCAATGGCGAAACTTTGAGATATACAAAATCTCCGACATTGAAAGTCGGGTCTCTCCTTCTCTTGTCAGCATAACTCTTTTGCCTGGATTGGGCGGTCTTGAGGTGCTCACGGACTTTGTGAACCTTCTCTTCCGCTTCTCGGAGAATGTAGGGTCCAAAGATCTGACTCTCTCCTACTTGCGACCAATTCAAAGGGGTACGACACTTTCTTCCGTATAGGAATTCAAATGGTGCCATCTGCAAACTAGCTTGATAACTGTTGTTCTATGAGAATTCTGCGAAAGGCAGGCAGTCTTCCCATTTTGATCCGTATTCCAACACACAAGCTCTAAGCATATCATCTAGGATCTGGTTGACTCTCTCAGTCTGTCCATCAGTTTGCGGGTGATAAGCGGTGCTGAAGTTCAACTTGGTTCCCAATCCTTCTTGGACTTTTTTGCCAAAATCTTGAGGTAAACTGGGTTCCTCGATCTGATACGATGGTCTTGGGGGTTCCATGCAGACTAACAATCCTGCAATATACAGCTCTGCTAGCTTCACACTCTGGTAGGTAGTCTTGACAGGTATAAAGTGGGCTACCTTGGACAATCAGTCAACTATGACCCAGATTGAGTCATGTCCCCTACTAGAAGTAGGCAAACTGGTGATAAAGTCCATTCCTACAGAATCCCATTTCCATTCCGGAATCTGCAATGGTTGCAACAGTCCTGCAGGCCTCTGATGGTCTGCTTTGACTCTTTGATAGATGTCACATTTGGTGATGTAGCTTCCGATTTCTCTCTTCATCTTGTGCCACCAAAATTGCTCTTTCAAATCCTGATACATCTTCGTTCCTCCAGGGTGGATAGAATAAAGAGTATCATGAGCTTCCTTCATGATAACTTGCTTCAGCTCCGAATCTGCTGGCACACAGATATGTCCTTTGTACCACAATACTCCTTCTTCGTCTTCAGTGAATCCAGGTACCTTTCCTGTACCAATACAACGTTTGATTCCGTCGATACTTTCATTCCCCTTATGGGCTTCTTTGATCTGGCTAATTAAAGTGGGTTGAAGTTCAATGCTAGCTAAGAATCCTTTGGTAACTAATTCAGTTCTGAACTGCTCCAACTCTTCATACAAACTTGGTTGCTTCTCCTTGATCATGGTGTTTAGCCTACACGGCAATCTGTTAAGAGCATCCACTACCACATTGGCTTTGCCAGGGCGATAGTGAATGTCGAGGTCATAATCCTTGATTAACTCTATCCATCTCCATTGCCTCATATTCAGCTCCTTCTGAGTGAAAATATACTTTAAACTCTTGTGATCTGAGTAAATCTCACAACGATTACCCATCAGATAATGACGCCATGTCTTCAATGCTAGAACCACAACTGCTAGCTCAAGATCATGGGTCGGATAGTTCTGCTCATGCTGCTTTAGTTGTCGAGACAGATACGCGATGACTTTGCCTTCTTGCCTCAGCACACATCCTAGACCAATCTTGGATGCGTCACAATACACATCAAACGGCTTCTTGATGTCTGACATGATCAATATTGGGGCTGATATCAATCTCTTGTTCAGCTCCTGGAAACTGGCTTCACATTCGTCGGTCCATTCAAACTTCTTGTCCTTCTTCAACAATTGGGTCATGGGTCTGGCGATGCTCGAGAACCCTTCTACGAAGTTGCGGTAGTATCCCGCTAATTCGAGAAATGCACGGACTTGGGTTTGAGTGGTTGGGGCTTCCCATTCTTTGACATCTTTGATCTTGGCGAGATCAACAGAGACTCCTCCGGCAGAAAAAATATGTCCTAGGAATCCTACTTCTTTCAGCCAAAACTCACACTTGCTGAACTTGGCATATAACTGATGTTCTCTCAAGGTTTCTAGGATGATTCTCAGATGTTGCTCATGCTCTTCTTCTGACTTGGAGTAGATAAGAATGTCGTCTATAAACACAACTACAAACTTATCTAGGAAATTCATAAAGATCTTATTCATGAGATTCATGAAATAAGCAAGGGCATTGGTTAATCCAAAAGACATAACCGTATACTCATATAAACCATAACGAGTAGTAAAGGCGGTATTTGGAATATCCGTTGCACGAATCTTAAGTTGGTGATAACCAGTCCTAAGATCAATCTTTGAGAATACCTGGGCCCCAGTCAACTGATCAAATAGATCCTTTATCTTTGGCAAGGGGTACTTATTCTTGATGGTGACGTCATTCAATTTTTTCTAATCTGTGCACAAACGATTTCCTCCATCTTTCTTGTCGACGAATAACACTGGTGATCTCCAAGGTGACGCGCTTGGTTGAATCAAGCCTTTCTCGAACATGGCATCCAATTGCTTCTTCAGTTCCACTAACTCTGAGGGGTTCGTGCTATAGGGTCTCTGGGCTATGGGTCCGGTTCCAGGGATTAGTTCGATAATGAACTCAATATCCCTATCCGGGGGCATACATGGCAATTCATCTAGGAATACGTCGGGGTATTCACAGACTACTCTGACTTGGTCAATGGTGGGCAGGGCTACACTCTTGTTGCACTTGAATTGACGGGGTAAGGTTTCAAAGATATGTTCTACTATTACTCCAGAACTACTGGTCATGGTGATGGATTTCTTAGCACAGTCTATCAGTCCTTTATGCCTTGACATCCATCCCATTCCTAGTACTACTTCCAATCCTTTGGTTCCAAGTACAATTAGGTTGGCATAAAAATCTATCCCATGTATTCTGATAGGCACAACTTTGCAAACTTTTCTAGCTTTGGTTGTTGAACCGGGGATTTGAACTATCATGACATGCTTCAGGTTGGTTGGGTGAATCTTACTAGTGCATGCAAATTCTTCGGTGACAAATGAATGCGATGCTCCCGAATCAAACAATACTCTTGCTAAAACTGAGTTGACATAAAACATACCCAGCACTACATCTGGCGCTTCTTGGGCTTCTTCTGCGTTCATGTGGAAGAGACGACCGTTGCAGTTGTGAGGGTTCCCTGGAGCAAATCTTCTCCCTGGTTGAACACGACGCTGCTGTTGAGCTGGGGCATTCACATTGGCATTGGCTGCCGTCTTCTTGGGACACTCATTGGAGTAGTGACCCTTCACTCCACACTCAAAACAAGTGATCTGGGACTTGTCCTTGATTGCGACAGTCACATCATTGCTGCCAGTTCTGGGTGCAGTGTTGCTATTGTTGTTGTTGTTGTTGTTGTTGTTGTTGCTCTTGGGAGGTGCACGGTTGAAGTTGTTGGCATCGCCGTAGTTGTGATTGTTGCCTTCGGACTTCACATTGCCTCCGCTACGGTTGGGGTAGCTTGGGCGCGACATTGGGGGTCGATTGTTCCTTGGTGCATATCCTGGTGAAGGGATGGGACGGTACTTCTAGTGACTGCTGGATCCAGATTGCTGCATCATACGGTGTTTGCGGTTATCGTTTGCCTGGTTAATCTTCCCTTCCATTTGAATGGCTGAATCGACTAGTTGTTCGAGATCCTGGAAAAGGATGTTGACAAGGACAATCCGCATCTCATCATGCAGTCCGTTCAAGAATCTCTCCTTCTTCTTGGCCTCCGTGTTGATCTCATCAGGTGCATATCTGGCAAGTGATAGGAATCTATCATGGTATTCTACCACAGTCATTCTTCCTTGCTTCAATTCACGGAATTCATATCTAATTCGGTTGACTAGACCTTGTGGCACGTGGGTGCGACTGAACTTGACTTTGAATGCTTCCCATGTCATAACCTGACTATGGTTCATCAGGCGGATACTGTTCGACCAAGGTCTTGCATCTCCCGCCAGATAGTGGGTGGCGAAGAGAACTTTCTCGCTTTCATCCACTCTTGCAACTTCTAAGTTGTTTTCCATTGTCTGCAACCAGTCATCAGCATCTAATGGGTTTTCAGATTGGTTGAAGATTGGGGGATTGGTATTCCGAAAATTCTTCAGTTTGGATCCTTGATGATCCTGATTTCCTTGTCCCTGGTTGTTGAGAGCCATCTGGGCGATCTGCTGCAATGTTGCTAAGTTGGCTTGGTGCTCGGCCCTGCTTGCTTCACGGTCTGCGATGAGATTCTGCAAGATCTGCAGCATTGGGTCTTGCGACGAGCTGCTCCCTCCTTGGTTTCCACGAGTCATCTGAAGATTGAGATAGATACGGGGGTAAGAGGGAAAGTTCTAAGGTTCATGGTTTTGGTTTTAAAGCTAAAACTTTGAGTTTGACTCAGGTTTTTCAGCTAACTTCATTTCATTCATGCAAACAAGCACACGATACAACACACACCACAACAATCAAAGGAAAACAGATGGTTTGAAGAACCATTCTGCAAGCTACGATACAGGGGGATCGATACATCTCATGCTACGACACTGCTCTAATGCATCTACTCATCATCGATGAAGTCGGAGTCCTCATCATTAGTGTAGAAGTCCACAGCATCCTCCTCCACAAAGTCATCATCATTGCTGAGGTAAGAATCCATGTCTCCCGGGATGTCTTCACCCTCCTCTTCTTCCTCCTTTGCGGCAAGCTGAGCTTCCTGCTCCTTGACTGTCTTCTCGAGGTCGGCCACCTTCTTGCGAAGACAGGTGATGGTACGATCCTTCTTTGCACGCTGGCGGCGAAGAGACTGGCGATCCTAGACGAGCAGTGCGAAAGTCTGGGCCTTCTGGTCAGCAATGGCACGGTTCTGGTTGGCTAACTCCCTAACATTGTCCAGTTCCTGCTGTCTGTCGTGCAGCAAGAAGTCAAGATTCTCCACTCGACGCCTCAACTCTAGGTGACTTGGCATCTCCATCGGCATCCCCATGAAGTCACGTCTTGCATAGTGGGCAAAACGGGTTCCTTGGATTTTGTTGACGCTGAGGTCACATAGACGTGCGAGAGCTTCATGCATTGCCCTGGCTAATCCATCTAGCCAGTTGTTCTCTCTCACTGAGAAATGAATTCTCCCAGAAGTTGGTGCTTAGATGCTTCCTCTAAGGTCTGGGGTGACTAGCCACTGTAAGTCTCCTCCTGGGGGTCCTGGAAGTTGAGCTCCAAGAAACTCCGGATGTGGGCATCCCAGTAACTCCGACAGTGAATCCAGATCCCTCTCGAAGATCAGCTGACCTCCATTTCCCAACTGGTAGAACTTGCTGAACTGAGTCTCCATCTACAAGAATTTAGGATGAGGAAGTTAGTGAAGTGATCAAGTGTGTCAAATTTTAAGTAGTAGTGTAAGAATTTTGAGGAACATGAGTTTTTGAGAAAGAATGAATTCACAAGGATAAGAGAGGAGCTAGTTTTTCATTAATACTCACTTTGGTTTTGAAACTAAGTTTTTTGTTCGGACGTCCATTCTAACTAGGGTCTCCTATGGTCAGGATGGCTTTGATACCAACTTGTCAACGCTCGGATTTTTAATCCCGGATGCCCGTTATGCCATACCTCGCAATCCCAGGATTACCATTTTTGCGAGACATAACAGATTGGATATCACAGTACATCATCCATTACAAACCATACATAAGGTCTTACACAAATAAGGATCTCATGATCCAGTCTTAATACAACAAGAAGCGGAAATAAATGATAAGCGTAGCGGTGGGGTCCATCTTCAGGGGCACAGGCAATGCTGACGAAGGCAGATAGTCCTAGTTATCATAGCCGTCCTGCTGGCCATGATCTTGATAGTCTCCTTCATAGTTTGGCCATGAGAATAGCCAGGGACAAAAGCCATGAGTACTCTTTAAGTACTCACAAACTACCACTAACAAGTAGTATAGTTCTAAGTTAAAGTGCTAAGTCTAGGTTTAACTATAAAGTTAAGTTTGAAACCTAAGTTGAGTTCTGAAGTAAAGAAAGATAAAGTAAAGTTCTAGAATCACTTAAGTTGGGAAGCAATTGTCATAAACACAACCCTGTTGTGGTCAAGTCAAGATTTATCATTCCTTTCATAAGTCATTTTGAAAACATCTGACTGCGAAACAGTATGGCCATTCCAACTGTCCATAACCGCGGACGCGGCTATTCAAATAGTTTGACACTCTGCAGAGGTGGTACACTTTCACCACAAGATTTGATACATCTGTCAGGGATAACCCTGAACCATCATACTTAGTATGCAGATAATCAAACATAACCTTCCCATTACACACCCTAGTATAAGCACCTCTCCTATGAGCATGGCCTCCCAACCATGACCATCAGTCATCTTGGGCACTACATAGGTGGAGAACATTGAGAGGTAGCCTCAGCTCAAACCTCTCCCGCGAGGGAACTAATACTAATGCATATAAATTTCCAGCTAAGCCTTACCCAATTCAGGTAGTGTGGTTGTACTGTAAATTTGGAACGGTATCGCATCCGAATCCAACCATTAGTTTTATAACAGGGTTAAGGCTCATGCCTCAACATTTTTATCATCGTAAACCATTTGTGTTTCTCAACACATGTCAAAACATTTCAATAGAATGACTCATCATTCCAAGGATTTCATAATTCATTTTCGCCAAGTGTTCCCATCTAGGGTGACTCAAGTTTTTGATCTACTCTAAACTACTAAGTTAAGAGTGTTCACTAAGGTGGAAGTGATGGGATCAATCTCATGCCATAGAATGACATCTAAAGGGTTCTAAATAGGTCAAGTTTTATACGCTTTAGGCTACCTTCAAAACAAGTAAGGAACTTTGGGTAAAGTAAGGGAAGGAAAGCTTGTAAATAAGACTTGGGATAACTAATAGTCAAGGTACTCTGACTCAAGCATGCCTATAGCATCTTGGATCAAGTTAACTAGCTTAATTCTAGCTTGCTACAATAGCTTGCCTTGGTTGGTGCAATGGTTGAAGTTTTCTTCTTCTTCTTCTTGGTAGAACTCCTCCTCCTCGAAAGCTTGGTTGGTACTATCGTCTATAAATACATACGAAGTACACAATCACCACACAATACTTAACTAGTCTAGTTAGAATTCTAAGGCACATATTTGATGATCTATTATCATCCCAAGCATCACAAGTTTAATTCAATAGTTTCACTCTTTTTAATTTAGAAAAGTAATTTCTACTCATTGAAAAATTAACTAAGATTTAATATTCACCACTTAAAATATGGGATCATGTGGACACATGTCATCACCACATATCCTAACCTATGGGAATGTGATTAAAGGGTTGGATCATAATTACTTTGGTTTAAGTTCATTATTTAATGATTTAAAGTGACTAGAAATGCCTATATAGCATTATTTGGGTACTAGTCTAAAGTCACTGCATGTAAACCTTAATATTATTACATATTCAGATAGGTATGATGAAATGTGATTTTTGAGAGTTGGAATCAACTAAAACTCTAACTTGGTTGATTTTAGAAAAATATTGCAAGCTGCAAATGCTTCTGTTTTATTATTTTTACTAGGAGATATCTATAACTCTAATTGAATTAAATCAAAGGGGCTTAGATAGATCATTTCAATACCTTTCAGGCAAAATTGGTTTCATGCAATTTGGATTTGCAAACTAACTGGGTCGCGCGGGACACGCTAACGGGCCGGTCTAGTGTCACTCTGCAGCGCGGGGCTCAGCTGACAGGAGGGGGGTCCACCGGTCAGCGGCTCATAACGCGTGAAGCGGTACGGGGCAACGTGGGGCGTTGGATTAGAGTGGGGATCAACGGCTATGGATCGTCGTCGACGACGGACCTGTCGCCGGTGAGCTCTAACCCTAGCGGCTCGGTGGGGGTGCATAGGAGGCATACCAGGGCTCCAGCAATGACGGCGAGGCGGGAAAACGGTCTGGTGGTTGACGGCGAGCTCAGGGACGGTCGAGGCAGCTCTGGGGGTGGTTGCAATCAGGGGCGCCCTTCTCCTCTAGAGGCGGCCTACTCCGGTGCAATTCCGGCGAGCTACTGCTCCCCGTGCTCTGGCTAGAGGTGTGGGACGATCAGAGAGGTGAGGGGAGTGGAGTGGTTGCTGCAAACGGCTCGGGGTGATCTCCTTTTATAGGCTCGACGGCGAGACCGAGAGGGATGGGCAGGCGACGATGGCGACATGGCTACGGGCTGCTAGCGGCATGGCTGAGGGTGGCGATCAACGCGCGGTCTCTTGGCGGTGCTCTAGGAACTTAATGCGGGCTTAGGGGCGGTGGTATGTGGTCGGGGGCAGCTGGCGCTCTGAGCGGCAGAGGCGGTGGTGTCCACGGCGAGCGGTGGCTGTGAGGCATTGGGCGGCGAACGGGGGTGTCCGACGTGTTCCCTGGGTCGTGGCGGAGCGGTGGGCGCGGGCTGCGGTCGAGTGGCGGCTTGTGCACGCGTGTGGGGCGCGACTCTCTGGCACGTGCTCGGCATGGCACGATGGGACTGGGCGCGGGGTTTTCTCGGTGGTCCATGACTGGGCCTGGCTCGGGGAGGGGACAGTAGACGGCGGAGAGGTGCTGGATATCTCCTAGACATGGCGAGAGAGGGGGAGGTGGTCTGCTGCGGCGGCGACCAAGTTGGCCGACGAGGTGGGGCTCGACTTGGCATGGCCATGCTGCTAGGAGGTAGGGGATGGGGTTTAAAGGCTGTGGTTAGATCAAGAGGGGACAATGTGAACAAATGGGGGTCAAATGGGAGACAAGTTTGGCCAGAACACTATTCAAAATAGTGAAATTTGTTTTGTTTGAATGGCCGCAAGAAATAAACTTTGGAATTTTGGGTTCAAAAATTTTGAGTGATCTTCACTAGTACTAGGTAGTCTATGGTTGCAAGGGTTTTGAAAATGGAGTTCATTTGGATGGTTTTTGAAATAGTGGGATCTTCCCATATGAAATAGATTCAATTTTGAACTGTTATTTAAAATTAGTATTTGAATGTTTTTAGTAGATCACAAACTGGGCCTTGGTACCTCATTATTTGTACTAGCAAGGGGTGTAAAGATCCACAAATGTTTCTATTAAGTTTTGAGTACTAGGAATAGGCAAAGTAGGCATGTTTGGCCAAAATGACCATTCACTTCAATTATTCATTTTGAGTTGTTTTTCTTTGGGAAAAGTTTGGGAATGATTTAGATGATGTTTATTTCATCTAAGAATCATTTTACAAGCAATGAATCACATAACCATGGCAATTCAAAACAACTCCTAATTTATATGCACATACACATGAATGCTTTCATACTTTGAATTGGAAAAGTTTTTGTTAACCCTAATTTTGATGATTTGGATCTTGATAAGCTTGGAGTAAAGTTTTGGGATGTTACAGCTAGTGCCTTTGTGCTTTCTGTTAGAATGGGTGATCAATGCTATTATGGTTTATGTGATATTGGTGCAAGTTCAAGTGTTATCCCTTATGAGCTTTACAAAGAAATTATGCATGAAATCAGTGCCTACGAACTAGAAGAGATTGATGTGGTTATTCACCTTGCTAATAGAGAGACCATCTCTCCAATTGCTATTGTACGGGATGTAGAAGTTCTTTGTGGTAAGATTAAATATCCTGCTGATTTATTAGTACTTGGTTCAGCTGCTAGTAAAACCTATCCCATCATTTTTGGTAGACCTTTCTTGAGTACATGTGGAGCCATTATAGATTGCAAAAGGGAGAAAATCTTGACTAAATTTGATGGGGAATCTTATGAGTTTAATTTTTCGAAATTTACTAAAGAACCTTGCGAAAATGAAACCCATAATGAGGATTTTAGAGTTGAACAACTTGCTTCTATTTCTCTTGCTCCTAACAATGCTTTACAGCAATTTATGGAAGACAACGAAAGTGAAATCTTCATGAAAGAAAGAAATGAGATTGATGAAATTATCTGTCGTCAACCTAAGATGCTTAAGCATAACTTGCCTGTGGAAGATTTGGGTACCACGTTGCCACCTAAAAAGGATCCGGTCTTCAATCTAAAACCTTTACCTGACGATCTTAAGTATGCTTACATTGATGATAATAAAATATATCCTGTTATTATTAGCTCTAAACTTTTAGGGAAGGAAGAGGAAAGATTATTGGAGGTATTGAAGAAACACCGATGGGCTATGGGCTATACTCTAGATGAGTTAAAAGGGATTTCTCCTACTATATGTCAACATGCTATCAATATAGAACCAGATGCAAAGCAAGTGGTAGAGCACCAACGTCGTTTAAATCCTAAGATGAAGGAAGTGGTAAGAAATGAGGTATTGAAACTCCTTGATGCTGGTATTATTTACCCTTTTGCTGATAGTGAATGGGTTAGTCTTGTTCATTGTGTCCCTAAAAAGGGGGAATTACCGTTGTTCCTAATGATGATGATGAGCTTATTCCCCAAAGAATAGTAGTAGGTTATAGGATGTGCATGGATTTCAGGAAAGTTAATAAAGTTACTAAGGAAGATCATTACCCCACTTCCTTTTATTGATCAAATGTTAGAAAGGTTGTCTAAGAAGACCCATTTTTGTTTTCTTGATGGATACTCTGGTTTCTCTCAAATTACTGTTAAACAACAAGATCAAGAAAAAACTACTTTTACATGCCCTTATGGAACCTATGCTTATAGACATATGCCTTTTGGTTTATGTAATACTCCTGCTACTTTTCAAAGATGCATGTCTACTATCTTTCATGGTTTTTGTTAGGAAATTGTGGGAAGTGTTCATGGATGACTTCTCCGTCTATGGAACTTCTTTTGATAATTGTCTGCACAACCTCGATAAAGTTTTGCAGAGATGTGAAGAAACTAATCTTGTTCTTAATTGGGAGAAATGCCACTTCATGGTGAATGAAGGGATTGTCCTTGACATAAGATTTCTGAAAGAGGCATAGAAGTTGATAGAGCTAAAGTTGAGGTAATTGAGAAAATGCCCTGTCCAAGAGACGTCAAAGGTATTCGTAGTATCCTTGGTCATGCTGGTTTCTATAGAAGGTTTATTAAAGATTTCTCTAAGATATCAAAACCCCTCACTAATCTTCTTAAAAAAGATGTACCCTTTGTCTTTGATGATTATTGTAAGGAAGCTTTTGAAACTCTAATGAAGGCTTTAACTACTGCTCCTATCATTCAACCACCTGATTGGAGCTTACCCTTTGAAATAATGTGTGACGCTAGTGATTTTGCTGTAGGTGCTGTCCTTGGGTAACGAATAGATAAAAAGTTAAATTTTATCCATTATGCTAGTAAGACTCTTGACGCTGCTCAAAGGAATTATGCTACTACTAAAAAAGAATTCTTAGCCGTTGTCTTTGCTTGTGATAAGTTTATACCTTATATTGTTGACTCAAGAGTTACCATTCATACTGATCATGCTACTATTAAGTACCTTATGATGAAGAAAGATGCTAAGCCTAGGCTTATTAGATGGGTGGTACTCTTACAAGAGTTTGACCTACATATTGTAGATAGGAAAGGTGCTGGAAATCCTGTAGCTGATAATTTATCCTGATTGAAAACATCTCTTTTGATCCTATGCCTGTTAATGATAGTTTCCCAAATGAATAGTTGGCAGCAGTAGGGGTAAGCTCGTGAGGGAGCCCTTGGTATAATGATTATGCTAACTTTATTGTCTCCAAGTATTTGGCTCCAACTTTTACAGCTCATCAAAGAAGGAAGTTTTTTACGATTTGAGGCATTATTTTTGGGATGACCCACATTTATATAAAGGAGTGGATGGTATTATGCAAATATGTGTTCCAGAATGTGAAAAAAGGAGATATTGCGGAAATGTCATGGTAGTGCCTATGGAGGACATCATGCGGGAGATAGAACTATGCAAAAGGTGCTACAATCAGGTTTTTACTGGCCCACCCTTTTTAAAGATACAAGAAAATTTGTCTTATCATGTGATGAGTGTCAGCGTGTTGGTAATATTTCTAGACGCAATGAAATGCCTATGAATTACTCTCTAGTTATGGAACCCTTTGACTATTGGGGATTTGACTTTATGGGTCCTTTTCCTCCCTCAAAAGGTTATACTCATATTCTTGTTGCCGTTGATTATGTTACTAAGTGGGTAGAAGCCATACCTACAAAAAGTGCTGATGGGGATACCTCTCTAAAAATGCTTAAGGATGTTATCTTTCCTAGGTTTGGAGTGCCTATGTATCTTATGGCTGATAGAGGTTCTCATTTCATTCATGGTGGTTTTAGAAAGACCCTCGCTAAATATGATGTTAATCATAGAATCGCTTCAGCTTATCATCCCCAAACTATTGGACAAGTAGAGTTATCAAATAGAGAAATTAAATCCATCTTGCAAAAGACTGTTAATAGATCTAGAAAAAATTGGGCTAAAAAGTTGAACAATCCTTTATGGGCTTATAGGACTGCCTATAAAAATCCTATGGGGATGTCTCCTTACAAAATGGTTTATGGGAAAGCTTGTCACCTACCTTTATAATTAGAACACAAAGCTTATTGGGCAGTTAAAACTAATAGAGACTGTAAGCTTGCTGGTAAAAAGATTATTTGACTTAAGTTCGTTGGATTAATGGAGAGTGAAGTATATGAGAATGCTAGACTCTTTAAGGAAAAAGTTAAAAGATGGCATGCCGGGTGAATTCTTAAGAGAGAATTCCATGTTGGTGAGAAAGTTCTATTGTATAGGTCTCGTCTCACATTTTTTGCAGGGAAACTACTTTCAAAATGGGAAGGACCTTTTCTTATTAAAGAAGTGTATCGTTCAGAAGCAATACAAATTTCTTCTTTAAAAGATAACACTACACAAGTGGTGAATGGTCAGCGACTGAAGCACTATATTGTTGGAGATTCTTACAATGAAGATATTGATGCTATTCAAGTGGTAACTCCGGAAAAATTTATCAAAGACCAAATTCAGAGACCTGCAAAGTCTGTTTTCGAATAGGTAACAGTTCTGGTAAGAAAAGTTCCGCGAAAATTATATCCAGTTTTATTTTTACAGTTTTTATCCAACAAGGAAAGCTATGAAGTGAAAGAGGGACGAAAATGGAGCCAGGGTGGCTCACACCACCCCCTGACGCGACCCCCTAGCCGCGCCAACAGGTGGTGTGGACGCCCCGGACTCCGTCTCCGACCCGCTTTCTCCTAGTACCTTCCTTTTTTTGTAAAACTTCGTAATATATAATCCCCCGGATCCCCCAAGGTCCATATATCATGTTCTCGTCGTGTTTTCGTTTCGATCTGTTTCTACCAGGAACTATTCTTGAAAGTTTAGAAGCACAACGGTGTCCGCCAAGGATAAGGGAAAGGAGCCTATGGAGGAGGATCTCCAAGACCCCGGGAAGGAGAAGGAGATCAAGAGTGAAGATGAATAGGAGGCAAAGCAAAGCCAACATCCGCACACCGGCACTACCATTGCAAGCATTGGAGTGTTGGCAAACCCTGCCAAGATCAAAAGGACTACACGGATGTCAACTGGAAGGAAACCTCCGTGTCACTATTTGGCTCCACGGTCACTTCCTCCATGCACCAAGAATCCTTTCCATACCCTTATACATGAGCATCAATACCAGAATATGCCCAAGGAGAAACTACCCTCCAATATGGATTTGCCTCGTTCTAGCCATGCAGGAAAAGAAGACTTCAAGGAGGAAGAGTGGGGAAAGAATCACAAGAGCTGGAATTCGCAACCCGACATGATCATGAGCCGCATTGAGCAAAACTCGGAGTTGATTCGTACTCTCACCTTCGAGATTGAGGATTTGGGGAAATTAATCAAACATCTCATCGAGAGAATACCACCACCACTGAAGGAGTAATTCGTCATCGTGTTTTGGCATCCCCTTGGTTTGTTCCAAGCTTGGGGGAGTGCCGCGGTATCACATCACTATCTTCTATCTTTTTACCTTTTTAGTAGAGTCATATCATGAATAGAGAAGTTATCATGTAGGATGGTTTGCATTATGGAAGTGTCCCCCTCTCGTTAGATATCTATGTATCCCTTGGTGTGAGTTGCCATTATGGAATATTAAGGAGAAGTTCTATCATTTACTCTTTTGCATATCTTATTTTAGTTTTCAATTCATGGTTATATGATTGATCTTGTCATTAGTATTGGTATCACTTTGGAATCATTGAGTTAATTTAGTTGGTTTTGGCAAACCTGGCTCGGTCAGTGGGAACACTATTTTGAGAATTTAATGAAAAAGATAGTACTCTTAAAGAAATATAATTTCATCATCTTTCTTTCTTGATTTGCTCATAAGTTTAGTATTCTCTAGTTAAGATTCTTTGTGCTTCCAAGGAAGATTGCATGTTTGTTTTTATCACTTGTATGTTTTTTGTTTCCTTCAACTCTTATGCTTGCTACCCAGCCTTGCTAGCCAAAAACCTGTACTGAGAGGGAATGCTCCTCGTGCATCCAATCCTTAAACCAAAACCTATGCCATTTGTGTCCACCATACCTACCTATTAGCACTATTGCTATTCCAAGTAAATTCATGTTTTTATCTACCTTCCGAATTAAACTTGTTATGTGTAAATTAGTGATTAAAGCTCTCACGAACTTGATGGCACACTTTACTTTCTTGCACTTAATAAACTTGAACCATTGTGCCCATCTATGTTGCGTATATGCTTGCGCTTTGTAAGTTGTGAATTAGCAGAACCATGATGTCATGGGGAACACTTTCAACATTGCACCGGTACTTTGTACCTAGTTGATATCATGTTCTTTTGTCTATGGATGTCATCGGTGTGAAATGAAAGGGGAGCTTTTAAGTCCATGGAGTTATGTATGTGTGTTAGAGAAACGCCTGGGTCGCCGGTCTAATCCATGCTGTCATGGTGGAAACCTACAACATAACCATAATGAGGTTCTATGAAGCATTCTTCTTATAAAAAAGAGATAGAGATTGAGAAAAAGATAAAAAGAAAAAAAAAGATGAGAAAAGAGGAAAGAGAGAAAAGAGAGAAAAAAGCACCATATTGCCATGGTAAAATAAGAAGATCGTTGAGATGCTTGTTGTCTGTTGCCTTGTCATTTTGATATGGGAAAGCTCATGTGTCATGGGGCAAGGGGTACCCCGTTGGCGGTTCTCTATGATACACATGTACTTACAATGACAGGAACTTACTTGTGACTAAATTTGAGTAGCATGAGGTTCGGTACTTGTAAGCAAGGGGCATGAGATTTTCAACTTATAACTTGTCAAGCATATCCTCATATTTGTGTCACTTTAACCTTAACCACCTCAAGATTCTTAGGATAGGGGCAATGAGAGATGAAAGCTAATAAGTACCATAATGTTTGGAAGCTCTTTATGAAACTTGAAATCCCTGCTTCCCTCAGCGAAGGGTCTTTCTTTTACTTTTTAGTTGAGTCAGTAAGCCTATTCCCTTCTACCTCAGCAAGTATTTTGAGTTGTTGTGTTTCATTCATTCATATGATGACTTATTCAATCATGTCTCTTATGTTCCTTGTTTTGCACATTGCTCTTATCTTAGTGTCTACTACTTTGAAAGCTATCATTGAAAATCAGTTATTTGTGAACTCCAACAAATTGTCAACTATTCTTCGACCAAGAGCTAAGTTTGCCATTACAAATTGTGATTTACTTTATGTATCTTTATTGTGTTACCTTTACTTATTGCAAGTTAAGTTATATAATAGTGAGTTGTCTTCTATTATGATTTATGTATTGATGAATGTGATGCTTCTTGTCCGTATTCTTTTATCGAGTCTCCACTCCATAAACCTAAGGTCATGTTTATTGAGCTCAGTTTTTGCTTGGGGAGAAGCGAAGTCTAAGCTTGGGGGGAGTTGATACGTCCATTTTGCATCACTATTCTATATCATAATTTACTGTTATTCATTGGTATATTTCATATTAATAGATGATACTTATGTTATTTCATCTGTTTTTGCATGGTTGATGACTTTTGGAGCATGGACCGTTGCAGTCAGGATTCTGATGGAAAAGGTGCTGTTTGGAGGCGAAATTCGCGAAGATCAGAAAATCCGGGAAAATACATGGAAAATTCTATTTTTCGAGAAGACGAAGATTGCCAGAAGGGGAAGTGGAGATGGGCCACAGGGGGACCACACCACCCTCTAACGCGGGTGACCCCAGGCCATGCCACTAGGTGGTGTGGCTGCCCTGGTCAACTCATGGCTCTCCCCTCTGGCGTATATTATCCTCCCGAAACCCTAAGACTCAGGGAGTGACCACAAAAAGATTCCGCTGCCTCTACGGGGCGGAAAACACTGAGAGAGAAAGATCTCTCCGGCAGACAGAATTCTGCCGGGGAATTCCTTCCCGGATAGGGGAGATCGTCGTCATCAACACTACCATCAAGCTGGACTTCATCGGGATCATCATCATCACCATCACCACCATCATCTCCACTAGCACCATCATCACCACCTCATACCGCTGTAACAATTGGGTTGAATCTTGCATAGTTCTTAGGAGAAACTTTCCCGGTGTTGATTACTCCTTGTAGTTGATTCTATTGAGTGCACCATTGACTTATCCTTTATGTTCAGATTGTTATATATCATTATTTCATCTCTAATCTTGTCTTGTGAGTAGTTCGTTTAGTTCTTGAGGACATGAGAGAAGTCATGTTGTTAGTAGTGGAATTGTGTTGAGAAAGATTCAATAGTTTGATATTTAAGTTGTGGTGTATTTCTTCTAGTGGTGTCATGTGAACATTGAGTACATGACACTTCACCTATATGGTCCTAGGGGAATGCATTGTGTATTTGGCTACTAATCGTAGGGGTTGCCGGAGTGACAAAAACCTGAACCCCCGTTAGGAAACCTTTGCACAAGGGATGTCAAGGTCTTAGAGTTTAAAGTTGTGGTTAGGTTTCTACCTTAATTACTTTCTTGTACTTGCGGATGCTTGCAAGGGGTATAATCACAAGTATGTATTAGTCCTAGGAAGGTCGGTACATTAGCACAGGTTCACCCACACAACACTTAGCAAACTAAAGAAGATTAATCAACTATATGAAGCGAAATCACTTGGCGATATTCCCATGTGTCCTCGAGAACGTTTGGTCATCCTAAGTAATACAACCAGCTTGTCCTTTGCTAAAGAAAGGATTG
Source organism: Avena eriantha (assembly GCA_910589775.1). Taxonomy (NCBI): domain Eukaryota; kingdom Viridiplantae; phylum Streptophyta; class Magnoliopsida; order Poales; family Poaceae; genus Avena; species Avena eriantha. The sequence continues at coordinate 157,080,107 of OU342743.1, read as the reverse complement.
GGCCACTTGCTGCATTTATTCTTATTGTCTTTTATTTACTCGTACTTTATTTACATGCATTATCAAAAACCCCTAAAAATCTGTTTGCTAAGTCTTTACAGAGAATTCCTGCTCCTAGCCGCTCGCCAGCACCTTCTGCTCCTCGTTGGGTTCAACACTCTTACTTATCGAAAATACTGCGATACACCCCCTATACTTGTGGGTCATCAACCTTTTCATGTTACAACATAGTTGCGATGTCTTATTGTTAGAACTATATCTTTCATGCTATGTTAAAGTACTATGATCCCAACTATCAATGTTATAAATACCTTGATCAAGATTATGATGGTGCATGTCACCTCAAAAAATATTCTTTTTTATCACTTACCTACTCGAGAACGAGCAGGAGTTAAGCTTGGGGATGTTGATACATTGCAAACGTATCTATTATTTTTGATGTTCCATGCTTGTTTTATATTTACTTTCTTATGTTTTGTCCACACTTTGGAGTATTTTTACACATTTTCTGGAACTAACCTATTAACAAGATGCCATAGTGCCAGTTGCCTGTTTTCTGCTATTTTTGGTTTCAGAAAAGCTAGTAAGGAAATATTCTCGGAATTGGACCGGACAAAAGCCCAAGTCAATATTTCACCAGAAGGAATACAGAGTCCGGAGGGGAGATGAAGAGGGAAGCCTGGGTGGCCACACCTGGTGGTGGCGCGGCAAGCCCTAGCCGCACCACCAGGGGGTGTGGGCCCCCTGGCACTCCATCGACCTTGCCCCTTCACCTATATATTGCCTCCGGTACAAAAACCCTAAGTACCTGATCAAAATTCCACGAAAGAGTCTGTAGCCGTCGCCATCTCCATCCCTAGATCGGGAGGGATCTGAAGCTCTTCCTAGCACCCTTCCGAAGGGGAGAGATCACCCTGGAGGCCTTCTTCATCACCATGACTGCCTCCGGTGTGATGCGTGAGTAGTTCATCCCTGGACTACGGGTCCATGTAGTAGCTAGATGGTTGGTTCTTCTCCTTTATGCTACCATGTTTAGATCTTGTGAGCTCCATTCATGATCAAGATCATCTATTTGTAATCTTACATGTTGTGTTTGTAGGGATCCGATGGATATTGAGATGCTATTTCAGATTGATTATTGATTCTATCATGTCTATGTTATTTGTGATCTTGCATGCTTTCCGTTGTTAGTAGATATCTTGGCCAAGTAGATGCTAGCAACTCCAAGAGGGAGTATTTATGCTCGATAGTGGGTTCATGCCTCTAGGAATCTGGGGAAGTGACAGAAATCTCTAAGGTACTAGATGTGCTGTTGCTACTAGGGAGAAAACAACAATCCTTTGTTCAGAGAACAATCGTATTGTTTACTTTACACACTTTGTTTAATGCAATTATCTGGTTCTTGCAACTTAATACTGGAGGGGTTCTGATGATAACCTGAAGGTGGATTATTAGTCATAGATGTAGTTGGATTACAGTCTATGTATAATGTTGTAATGCCCAATCAAATCTCGTAGGAGTCAAGATGATTAGTATATGCATTTATGCTTTCTCGGTGTCTATCAATTGCCCCGATGTAATTTGTTCACCCAACATGTCAACTATCTTAAGGAGAATCACCTCTAGTGAACTATGGACCCTGGTCCATTCTTTTACCATCAATCTACAATCTGCTATATACTGTTTCCTGTTTACTTTCTCCAAGCAACTACTATCTTCCACATAATACGTTTAATCCTTTGTTTTCAGCAAAACCAGTGAGATTGACAACCATACGTTTAATCTTCCACATAATTTTTGATGTTCCATGCTTGTTTTATATCTACTTTCTTATGTTTTGTTCATACTTTGAGATACTTTTATGCATTTTCTGGGACTAACCTATTAACAAGATGCCACAGTGCCAGTTGCCTATTTTCTTCTGTTTTTGGTTCCAAAAAATCCAGAAAATGAATATTCTCGGTATTGTACGGGACAAAAGTCAAAGGCGATATTTTACCAAACGACTCACGGAGCCAGAAGACGAGATAGAGAGGGGCCAGGGGCTGGCCACACCATGTGGAGGCGCGAGTCCCCCTGGCCGTGCCACCAGGTGGTGTGGGCCCCTGGTCCATCCTCTAACATCGCCTCTTCGCCTATAAGAAGCTTCCCGATGCAGAAACCCTAAAGCATCCAGCCTCCAACCATGAAAAGTCCCGCATCACCGCCGCCACCGAAGGGGAGATTCGGGGGACAGAAAGTCTCTGTTCCGGCACGCTGCCGGGACGGGGAAGTGCCCCCGGAGCCATCTCCATTGATCTCCACCACCATCTCCATCGCCGTTTCTGATTCCCATGATGATGAGGGAGTAGTTCTTCCTCGAGACTAAGGGTTCTACCGATAGCTATGTGTTCATCTCTCTCTCTATGCATGATCATATTATGATCATGAGCTTTGTAATCAAGTAGATCTACCTTGCTACTCAAGTGCTTTAATAGATCTCTGGCTCTCCCCACGTGTGTGAAAGTGATAGCGTGAACACCATGGTAGCACTTAGGCTAGAGATTATGAATACTTGTTATGAGTTATATTTGGAGTTGGATGTCTCTATGAAATTGTGGAGTTTGTTGGAACCATCTAGAGCTCAAGGTGACAGTGTGGGGTTATCTAGATGGGGAAAGCGAACTTTGAGGAGTGCTGTTATAGCCCTACCATGGATTAGAGTGTCCAACCAGAGAGTAGTTCAGAGTAGTATCATGAAGAGAAGATATTTATATGAGAGTGTTCACTAGCGAAAGTATGATCCCTAGGCCTTGTTTCTAAACATTGAAACTCTATTTGCAACTAGATCTTTTACATGTTTGCTTGCTTCCATCTTTATTTTAGATTGCCTTTGGTATTTTCCTCCCGTCAAGCTCTTTTCTGGCACCATTGTCTTATATCCTTACCACTTGTATTTCACTATCTCTTCGCCGAACTAGTGCACCTATACACCTGACAAGTGTATTGGGTGTGTTGGGGACACAAGAGACTTCTTGTATCTTGATTGCAGGGTTGCTTGAGAGGGATACCTTTGACAAATTCCTCCCTGAGTTTGATAAACCTTGGGTGATCCACTTAAGGGAAACTTGCTGCTCTCTACAAACCTCTGCACTTAGAGGCCCAACAACTGTCTACTAGAATAGAAGTGCATCGACATCAAGCTATTTTCTGGCGCCGTTGCCGGGGAGGTAAGGTAAAAGGTACTCACATCCTCTGGTGTGAGTGCTCGAAGTTATTTCCTTTAGATTCTGCAATTTTGTCTTTTTGTTTCTTGTTTTCACTAGTTTGGCTTAATGGAAAAAAAAAATTAGAGAGCTTTATAGTATTTATCTTGAGTTAGGACATGAAGTGTTTGAAGAGAAAATTAAAAAACCTATGGAACTTTATTTGCATGCTAATAGCAATGTTATTAGTATGAATTCTTTGAACACCATTATTGCTAATGCTATGGAAAAGTCTAAGCTTGGGGACGCTGATTTTGATGAGCATGATATTTTTAGTTCCCCAAGCACGGATGAGAAAATTTACGTTGATGATACTATACCTCCGATATATGATGATTACAATGATGAGTATGATATTTTCAGTCCATCTACTATTGAGGAGAAAATTAATTACGATTACAATATGCCTCCTATATTTGATGATTATGGTGATAAGAATAATAATGATAGCTATTTTGTTGAATTTGCTCCCACTACAATTAATAAGAATGACTATGTTTATGTGGGGTGTATTAATTATTTTATGCATGTGGCTCATGAGAAGAATGTCTTATGTGATATTTATATTGTTAATTTTATTCATGATGCTACTGAAAGTTATTATGAGAGAGGGAAACATGGTTTTATGCATCTCAATAATATTAAGTTTCCCCTCTTTATGTTAAAAGTCTTGAAGTTGCACTTGTTTTGCTTTCCTATGATTGTTGCTTTGTGCTTCCATGACTTGTTTATTTACAAGATTCCTATGCATAGGAAGTGGGTTAGACTTAAATGTGCCTTGAATTTGCTTCTTGATGCTCTCTTTTACTTCAATTCATATTTCTTATGTGAGCTTCTTCTCAAACTATCATGCCTAACTTAAAGGCGTTAAAGAAAAGTACTTCTTGGGAGATAACCTAATAGTTTTCTTGAGTCTTAGAAGTTAGTACTTCTGTAATAACCTCTCCTTATCCTTTTTATTTGATTTTTGTGCCAAGAATAACCTCTAATGAGAGGGAAGTAAGATTTGGGGAAGTGCTATCCTGAAACAGAATTTTGTGCTTCACTGTAAAAAATCGTGAAAAATCTCTGTATGTCGGATTGAGCTGTAATTTTCTGAATAAATCCCCCAGGTTGTTTGATAACGTTCGTTAGTTCAAGACTTTTTGATTTGAGCAACATAATGTCTTAGAAAAAATCGGTTTTCACCTACTGGTCTGTTTTGACAGATTTCTGTCATTATTTGCATTTGCCTCTTTATCGATTTCTTTTTGGGTTCTTTTTGGTGAATTGAGATTTTTGAGGGAATTTCTACATTATCTTTTGAATGCACTAATGTTTCTAATGAAGATTGTGCGAAGTTTTGTATGAAGGAAATTTTCAGGTGTCGGGAAAGAATGATGTAATGAGATGAATAATGAACAAAAGCTCAAGCTTGGGGATGCCACCCCATGTCACCCCAAGAAATATTCAAGAGGTATGAGCGTCAAAGCTTGGGGATGCCCAAGGCATCCCCTAATTCATCAATAAAAATCTCAAGTCTTTCTAGACACTACGTTTTTATTGTTTTATGCACTGTTGTGTTGTTCTTGGAGCGTCTTAGTTTTTGTTTTTAGTTTTATTTTGCTTGGTTTGCTGCAATAAGTTGGTTGGATCCCAACACACTTCTTTTGGAGATAGACACACTCCGTTTTCATTGCCAAGAACACTCTAGTTTTCATTCTTATTGTTCTATGAGTGTTCTCTTTTGCTAGCACTGTGTTTAGCCTTAGTTTTCTTGTGATTTCATCTTAGAAATTTTTAGTTCTTCTTTGTGGAATTGTGATACAAGCTCACTGATCTTTATTTATTATTATCTTTGTGAGTTGTTTCAAATAAGTCGATTGGTGTTGGAAAAGAGTAGGAAAGTTCATGCTTAAGTGGTTTAAAAGGAGCTTGTTTTTGACTGTGACTTAGACTTTATCATGTCATGCTTGATATTGTTTTGGCTTTATTCTTAGTGATTATTGTTGTAGCATGACTTGTTATAAATAATTGAGATTGCTTAATGTGCCTTGAAAGAATCATGTGTTGTTTTAGCATATAAAAGCATAATATTGTGGTATTCTCCTTTAATGCTTTATTTGGGTTGACTTGGCGCATGCTCACACCATGTTAGGACTACACCAAGTCACCATAGCCTCTATGATCATTTAGTTTTCGACTTATAATATCACTTTATGCTTTAATTAATGATGTTTTGTCGCTTTGCAGGATTATGGCCATTATTGCTCTCTTAGTTGGTCGCTCCCAGTCTTTTGCTAGCCTCCATACCAAGTATGAGTTCCACTCATGCATCCAACTCCAAATAAAACCAAGTTATTCCAAAGAGTCCACCATACCTACCTATTAGCATTTGCTATTCCAAGTATATTCATGTTTTTATCTACCTTCCGAATTAAACTTGTTATGTGAAAATTAGTGATTAAAGCTCTCACGAACTTGATGGCACACTTTACTTTTCTTGCCCCTAATAAACTTGAACCATTGTGTCATCTATGTTGTATATGCTTGCACTTATACATTAGAATTAGCAGAACCATGTTGTCATGGGGAACACTTTCAACATTGCACTTGTACATTGTACCCAGTTGATATCATGCTCTTTTGTTTATGGATGTCTTCGGTGTGAAATGAAAGGGGAGCTTGTAAGTCCATGGAGTTATGTATGTGTGTTAGAGAAACGCCTGGGCCGCTGTTCTAATCCATGCCTAATCATGGTGGAAACCTGCAGCGTAACCATAATGAGCAATCTATGAAGCATTCTTCTTATAAAAAAGAGATAGAGATTGAGAAAAAGAAAAAAAAAGATGAGAAAAGATGAAAGAGGGAAAAAAGCACCATTTTCCCATGGTAAATAAGAAGATTGCTGAGATGCTTATTGTCTGCTTGCCTTGTCATTTTGATATGGGCATTCTTCCGTATCATCGGGCAAGGGGTACCCCATTGGCGGTTCTCTATGATACACATGTACTTACTATGACAAGAACTTACCAGTAACTAAACTAGAGTAGCATGAGGAGCGGCCCTCGTATTCAAGGGACATGAGATTGCCAACTTATACCTTGGCAAGCATATACTCCATAGTTTGTTCACTTTAACCTTAATCACTTCAAGATGCTTATGATAGGGGCGACGAGAGCTGAAAGCTAATAAGTACCATAATTCTTGGAAGCGCTTTATGAGACTTGAATCCCTGCTTCCTTCTATGAAGGCCTTTCTTTTAATTTTATGTTGAGTCTCCATCTTCTATCTTTATTCACCAATTAGGAGAGCATAGTTGTCATTCTTAGTTCTATGTGCATTGTCCCAAAACTTATTGATTGATTCATAATGTTGATATTGCTTGTTCCTGAACTATTTGTATCTAGTCACCCTGAGGAACTTTGAAGGAGTCCTATGCATTTATTGCTACTCATTGAGGCACAAGCTAAATGACACTATGCTATGTTTTCTATATGTGTAACAAACAAACGTCTTTAAATGCATTGTTATTCATGATCTTTGTTTGTATCCTTTCATGTTGCATGCATAGTTACTATGTCTTATTGTTAGAACTTCATCTTTCATGCTCATGTTTAGAGTACTTTGATCTCAGCTTTCAATGCTTGCAAATGGTTTGATCTTGATTGTGATGGTGCATGTCACCAATTTTTTTTTCTTTTTATCACTTACCTACTCGAGGACGAGCAGGAGTTAAGCTTGGGGATGTTGATACGTCAGAAACATATCTATATTTTTTGATGTTCCATGCTTGTTTTATATCTACTTTCTTAAGTTTTGTTCATACTTTGAGATACTTTTATGCATTTTCTGGGACTACCATATTAATAAGATGCCACAGTTCCAGTTGCTTGTTTTCTTCTATTTTTGGTTCCAAAAAAGCTAGAAAATGAATATTCTCGGAATTGGACGGGACAAAAGCCAAAGTCGATATTTTACCGGAAGACTCACAGAGCCAGAAGACGAGACAGAGAGGGGCAGGGGCTGGCCACACCATGTGGTGGCGCGGGTCCCCTAGCCACGCCACCAGGTGGTGTGGGCCCCTGGTCCACCCTCTAACATCGCCCCTTCGCCTATAAGAACCCTCCTGATGCAAAAACCCTAAATCATCTAACCTCCAGCCACGAAAATTTCCGCAGCGCTGCCGCCACTGAAGGGGAGATTCGGGGGACAGAAAGTCTTTGTTCCGGCACCCTGCCGGGACGGGGAAGTGCCCTCGGAGCCATCTCCATCAATCTCCACCACCATCTCCATCGCCGTTTCTGATTCCCATGATGATGAGGGAGTAGTTCTTCCTCGAGGCTAAGGGTTCTACCGGTAGCTATGTGTTCATCTCTCTCTCTATGCATGATCATATTGTGATCATGAGCTTTGTAATCAAGTAGATCTACCTTGCTACTCAAGTGCTTTAATAGATCTCTGGCTCTCCCCACGTGTGTGAAAGTGATATCATGCACACCATGGTGGCTCTTAGGCTAGAGATTACAAATACTTGTTATGAGTTATATTTGGAGTTGGATGTCTCTATGAAATTGTGGTGTTTGTTGGAACCATCTAGCGCTCTAGGTGACAGTGTGGGGTTATCTAGATGGGGAAAGCGAACTTTGAGGAGTGCTGTTATAGCCCGACCATGGATTAGAGTGTCCAACCAGAGAGTAATTCAGAGTAGTATCATGAAGAGAAGATATTTATATGAGAGTGTTCACTAGCGAAAGTATGGTCCCTAGGCCTTGTTTCTAAACATTGAAACACCGTTTGCAACTAAATCTGTTACATGTTTGCTTGCTTCCATCTTTATTTCAGATTGCCTTAAATCTTTTCCTCCCGCCAAGCTCTTTTCTAGCACCGTTGTCTTATATCCTTACCACTTGTATTTCACTATCTCTTCGCCAAACTAGTGCACCTATACACCTGACAAGTGTATTAGGTGTGTTGGGGACACAAGAGACTTCTTGTATCTTGATTGCAGGGTTGCTTGAGAGGGATACCTTTGACCACTTCCTCCCTGAGTTCGATAAACCTTGGGTGATCCACTTAAGGGAAACTTGCTGCTGTTTTAGAAACCTCTATACTTGGAGACAACTGTCTACAAGAATATAAGTGCGTAGACATCAGATTCCAAGTTGGAAACAACACCTTGGAGGTGTTTCCTTGCTCCTACTAGTTCGATAACCTTGGTTTCATAACTGAGGGAAAACTTGCTGATGTGCTCATCATACCTTCCTCTTGGGGTTCCCCAACGAGATCGATACATGCTGAGCCAATAATCAGGTGTGCATGCTATCAACTTCACACACGCGGGGATAAGCAGAGATTAATTAAAGCACTTGAGTAGCAGAATAGATCTAGATTACAAAGCTCATGATCTCAATAAGATCACACATAGAGAGAGGGATGAACACATAGCTACCGGTAGAGCCCTTAGCCGCGAGAGAGAACAACTCCCTCCTCATCATGGGAGTCAACAACGACGATGGAGATGGTGGTGGAGTCGATGGAGATGCCTCCGAGGGCACTTCCCTGTCCCGGCAGGGTGCCGGAATAGAGACTTCTATCCCCCGAATCTCCTCTTCGGTGGTGGCGGCGCCGCGGAACTTTTAGTGGAATTCTAATCTTGTCCTAGGGTTTTTATCTCGGGGGGAATTTATAGGCAAAGGAGCAAGGTCGGTGGAGGCCCGAGGGGCCCACACCACCTGGTGGTGTGCCCTGGGGGGGGGGGGGGGTACCCGCGCCACCATAGGGTGTTTCCGCCTCGGTGCCCTCCTCTGTCTCTACTTTGGACTCCGTCTTGTGTCAGGAAAAATAGGAACTTCGGCTTTTGTTTCATGCAGTTCCGAGAATATTTCCTTACTAGCTTTTCTGAAACCAAAAACAACAGAAAACAGGCAACTGACACTGTGGCATCTTATCAATAGGTTAGTTCCACAAAATGTGTAAAAATACCTCAAAGTGTAGACAAAACATAAGATAGTTGATACAAAACAAGCATGGAGCATCAAAAATTATAGATACGTTTACGACGTATCATCCGGCTATCGCAGCTCTTTCGACTAGCCAATTCAAGGCGAATAGCATGTCCATGCTCATGAAACGGTAAATATTGTCATCTTATGAATTACAAATTAGTCTCGGCAGTGGGTTTCTGATAATTGTGAGTTTCGACACATTTTTGATGGCTTTTATTGATGGTTTTCTCCCGGATTTGATCGTTTTTTGGCTTTACCTAACGCTAATACTTTGGTAGCGAAGAAAACTTGGATTTTCATGTGTGTTTCAGGTTTTGGATGTCAATAGAAGGATTTAACTAGAGAAATACGATATTCTGGAGAAAACAAGTAAGTCCCAATTTGGAAGCACGCGAGGGGATCTCACAGACGGTTTAACAACCAACTATATGGTGGGAATGCCCGTATAGTTCCCACTGTAGTCGCCGCTGCCTCTGTCTTGTCAAAAGGGACAACTCGTGAAGGTTCGAGGGGCAAAAACACAACGCAACAGCCACCACACAATCCAGAAGGGTGAAAGAAGGGATCCAGAGAAGAAGGAGAAGACGTTCTTCTTCTCGCTCCATGATATTCGACCTCTTAGCGAAGACACCTCCATAGCCACTACTTCTACTTGAGAGAGAGAGGGATCTCCACCTTGCAAGATTATGGTTTGAGATTGTTTCTTCCCATCTTGAATTGTGTTGGATATTTTTCTATTCTTATTGTGGATCTCCACGGTAATACCAAGACAAATTCCCTTTATTTGATTATATTGATGATTCGTTCTTCTCTCATGTGTGAGTAATTCCCTTGGGCGTAGGAGATGTAAGGGATTGGTGAGATGTGATGTGCCTTCATATATTTTCCATTAGTATTGTGATTGATTCTAAGTACTATATTATGTGTGCTTGACTATCTGTGGGATGCTTAATGCCTATTGTCCAATTAAGGGCCCAGACAACATGATACCTTGTTCTACACAGATAAGATCTTGCTCGCTCGTGGACCGACGACCCCTGGGTGACATAGGGATATCAATGGAAAGCTAGTTGACCCGAGGATAACGAGCAACCATGGTGCTTATTGCATTAGCCCGATCCAAGGAGCTTAATCGCTAAGCAACCTGAAGGGTCTTAATCGTCTAGTGTCTAACCACGGTTTTGGTAGCAGGCTAGTAGGATTATTGAAGTTGGGATGAAATCTACCAAGAGGAGTTCTGGATAATTATGGGTTGCTCGCCTTAACATATATCTATAAGATTATAATTGTTACATTCATACTCATCCACCTTACACATTCACTATCACCAAGAACTGAATTTCCCTGCGCCTTCTTTCACCATCTGCAGAAACCCACAAGCAAAGTCGTTCATTACTTTTATGCATTTTATTTCTGAAATTTACATTTTAGTTTTATTTAAATCTGTCGCATTTAATCAAAACCCCATTCTTATTTCAACGCTTGCAGTCAATTCACTCGAAGACCTGTGGCAACTTTGGGTGTGATTGAGACTTCACCAATAAACACTTACCTTTGGGCTCCCTATAGGATCGATATCTGAACTTCGAAACTAGCTACAAACGATCTATGCACCTACAGACATCAGTTTCCCTCCCAACCTCAAACGACTACGGACAAACTGGCTAGACCTAGATACAAGTATGTGGTTCCACACCTACAACAATTGCAGTGACACATACAACTAGCTCTAAGCCGGATACTGGGTTACAAATACAAGGAGGAATGTGAGCCTCTAGGGCATCATTCCTAAAAATAACACTGATGATCTGATACATAAATTCGTCATTTGGTTCTGAAATATACCAACGATGTTTGGATTATCGGTTTCGTCAGCTAGGATGATTAATCGGTGATAAACATATATGTACTTGTCGCTGGATTTTATTAGTAGGTGCCCAAAACAGCCAACACTTCTTTGTTTTCCTACCGTTGTTCTATCGTTACCACACAGCTGGATCGAGCCTCTTTATCAAGCAATTAAGAAGCTGGGGCAGAGCCAATGGGGCGAGCAGGGGCTAGATCCCTTCCATAACCATCGGCCTCCCTACACATAATTAATCGGGAAGGCCTAGGTCATGTTCACAGCTAGCTAGGTATATATATTCAACCGAGCAAAAAACCATTAAGCCACTATGAAGGGTTAAAAAAGTCTCAGGCTTCCACGCGTTTAGTTTGCCGGACAAAGCACAATTGATTGATTTGTTAACTTATAGCGCATGCCTTCTTTTCTGACTGAACTATGTCTCCATCAGCCCCCATTGCTATCTTCTAGGCACCATGACTCGGCCTTAGCCACTATCGTGGTGCCCACATGCCGCCGCTGTACCGACTGTCTTAATCCTACTACATTAATTCCTACGTTGGTGACACGACATTGTAACATCCTAGGGTTTTAGGTGAGAAAAGGAGAGACCACAATTGTGTGCACTGACATTCATGCATCAGAGAATTTGAGGAATTTTCGCACAAAACTAAAAGAGGTGTAGAGTGATCGAGGTTTCTCATGTTATGATGGAGTCGTCAGGGCAGGTGTGATGGATTCTATAACATCCCAAAACTTTAATCCAAGCTTATCAAGATCCAAATCATCAAAATTAGGGTTAACAAAAACTTTTCCAATTCAAGGTATGAAAGCATTCATGTGTATGTGCATATAAATTAGGAGTTGTTTTGAATTGCCATGGTTCTGTGATTCATTGCTTGTAAAATGATTCTTAGATGAAATAAACATCATCTAAATCATTCCCAAACTTTTCCCAAAGAAAAACAACTCAAACTGAATAATTGAAGTGAATGGTCATTTTGGCCAAATTAACTATCATGCCTACTTTGGCTATTCCTAGTACTCAAAACTTAACAGAAACATTTGTGGATCTTTACAGCCCTTGCTAGTACACATAATGAGGTACCAAGGCCTACTTTGTGATCTGCTAAAAACATTCAAATACTAATTTTAAATAACAGTTCAAAATTGAATCTATTTCATATGGGAAGATCCCACTATTTCAAAAACCATCCAAATGAACCCCATTTTCAAAACCCTTGCAACCATAGACTACCTAGTACTAGTGAAGATTACTCAAAATTTTTGAACCCAAAATTCCAAAGTTTATTTCTTGCGGCCATTTTATCAAACACTTGGCAGGCAGAATTCAAACAAGACAAATTTCACTATTTTGAATAGTGTTCTGGCCAAACTTGTCTCCCATTTGACCCCCATTTGTTCACATTGTCCCCTCTTGATCTAACCACAGCCTTTAAACCCCATCCCCTACCTCCTAGCAGCATGGCCATGCCAAGCCGAGCCCCACCTCGCCGGCCAACTTGGTCGCCGCCTCAACAGACCGCCTCCCCCTCTCTCACCATGTCTAGGAGATAGCCAGCACCTCACCGCCGTCCACTGTCCCCTCCCCGAGCCAGGCCTAGCCGTGGACCACCGAGAAAACCCCGCGCCCAGTGCCACCGTGCCATGCCAAGCACGCGCCAGAGCGCCGTGCTCGACACGCGTGCACAAGCCGCCGCTTGACCGCAGCCCACGCCCACCGCTCTGCCACGACCTAGGGAACACGCCGGACACCCCCGTTCGCCGCCGAACGCCTCACAGCCACCGCTCGCCATGGACACCGCCGCCTCTGCCGCTCAGAGCGCCAGCTACCCCTGACCGCATACCACCACCCCTAAGCCCGCATTAAGTTCCTAGAGCACCGCCAAGAGACCGCGCGTCGATCGCCACCCTCAGCCATGCCGCTAGCAGCCCGTAGCCATGTCGCCACCGTCGCCTGCCCATCCCTCTCGGTCTCGCCGTCGAGCCTATAAAAGGAGGGCACCCCTAGCCGTTTGCAGCACACCACTCCACTCCCCTCACCTCTCTGATCGTCCCACACCTCTAGCTGGAGCACGGGGAGCAGCAGCTCGGCCACCGAAGCAGGCTACCTCTGGAGGAGAAGGGCGCCGTTGATTGCGACCACCCCCGGAGGTGCCTCGACCGTCCCTGAGCTCGCCGTCGACCACCAGACCGTTTGCCCGCCTCGCCGTCATTGTTGGAGCCCTGGTATGCCTCCTATGCACCCCCACCGAGCCGCTAGGGTTAGAGCTCGCCGGCAACAGGTCCGTCGTCGCCGACGATCCACAACCGTTGATCCCCACTCTAATCCAACGCCCCACATTCCCCCGTACCGCTTCACGTATTATGAGCCGCTGGCCGGTGGACCCCCTGTCAGCTGATCCCCGTGCTGTGGAGTGACACTGGGCTGGCCCGTTAGCGTTTCCCGCGCGACCCAGTTAGTTTGAATTAGGATTTTCCTTTTTAGTTTAAACTTAGTTCTGTCCCCTAGTTTGAAAATCATTTCAGAGATATTTACAAATCCAAATTGCATGAAACCAATTTTGCCTGAAAGGTATTGAAATGATCTATCCAAGCCCGTTGGATTTAATTCAATTAGAGTTATAGATCTCTCCTAGTAAAAATAATAAAACAGAAGCATTTGCACCTTGCAACATTTTTCTAAAATCAACCAAGTTAGAGTTTGAGTTGATTCCAACTCTCAAAAATCACATTTCATCATACCTATCTGAATATGTAATAATATTAAGGTTTATATGCAGTGACTTTGGACTAGTACCCAAATAATGCTATATAGGCATTTCTAGTCAATTTAAATCATTAAATAATGAAATTAAACCAAAGTAATTATGATCCAACCCTTAAATGACATTCCCATAGGTTAGGATATGTGGTGATGACATGTGTCCACATGATCCCATATTTTAAGTGGTGAATATTAAATCTTAGTTAATTTTTCAATGAGTAGAAATTACTTTTCTAAATTAAAAAGAGTGAAACTATTGAATTAAACTTGTGATGCTTGGGATGATAATAGATCATCAAATATGTGCCTTAGAATGCTAACTAGACTAGTTAAGTATTGTGTGGTGATTGTGTACTCCGTATGTATTTATAGACGATAATACCGACCAAGCTTTCGAGGAGGAGGAGTTCAACCAAGAAGAAGAAGAAAACTTCAACCACTGCACCAACCAAGGAAAGCTATTGTAGCAAGCTAGAATTAAGCTAGTTAACTTGATCCAAGATGCTATAGGCATGCTTGAGTCAGAGTACCTTGACTATTAGTTATCCCAAGTCTTATTTACAAGCTTTACTTCCTTTACTTTACCCAAAGTTCCTTACTTGTTTTGAAGGTAGCATAAAGAGTATAAAACTTGACCTATTTAGAACCCTTTAGATGTCATTGTATGGCACGAGATTGATACCATCATTTCCACCTTAGTGAACACTCTTAACTTAGTAGTTTAGAGTAGATCAAAAACTTGAGTCACTCTAGATGGGAACACTTGGTGAAAATGAATTATGAAAACCTTGGAATGATGAGTCATTCTATTGAAATGTTTTGACATGTGTTTAGAAACACAAATGGTTTACGATGATAAAAATGTTGAGGCATGAGCCTTAACCCTGTTATAAAACTGATGGTTGGATTCGGATGCGATACCATTCCAAATTTACCGTACAACCACACTACCTGAATTGGGTAAGGCTTAGCTGGAAATTTATATGCATTAGTATTAGTTCCCTCGTGGGAGAGGTTTGAGCTGAGGCTACCTCTCAATGTTGTCCACCTATGCAGTGCCCATGATGACTGATGGTCATGGTTGGGAGGCCATGCTCATAGGAGAGGTGCATATACTAGGGTGTGTAAAGGGAAGGTTATGTTTGATTATCTGCATACTAAGTATGATGATTCAGGGTTATCCCTGACAGATGTATCGAATCTTGTGGTCAAAGTGTACCACCTCTGCAGAGTGTCAAACTATTCGAATAGGCGCGTCCGTGGTTATGGCCAGTTGGAATGGGCATACTATTTCGTTGTCAGATGTTTTCAAAATGACTTATGAAAGGAATGATGAATCTTGACTTGACCACAACAGGGTTGTGTTCATGACAATTGCTTCCCAACTTAAGTGATTCTAGAACTTTACTTTATGTTTCTTTACTTCAGAACTCAGCTTAGGTTTCAAACTTAACTTTATAGTTAAACCTAGACTTAGTACTTTAACTTAGAACTATACTACTTGTTAGTGGTAGTTTGCGAGTACTTAAAGAGTACTCATGGCTTTTGTCCCTGGCTATTCTCATGACCAGACTATGAAGGATACTATCAAGATGATGGCCAGCAGGACGGCTATGATAACTAGGACTATATGCCTTCGTCAGCATTGCCTGTGCCCCTGAAGATGGACCCCACCGCTACGCTTATCTTTTATTTCCGCTGCTTGTTGTATTAAGACTGGATCATGAGATCCTTATTTGTGTAATACCTTATGTATGGTTTGTAATGGATGATGTACTGTGATATCCAATCCGTTATGTCTTGCAAAAATGGTAATCCTGGGATTGCGAGGTATGGCATAATGGGTGATACATTACAAATGTATCTATAATTTTTTGATGTTCTATGCTTGGTTTTATCCACTTTCTTGTGTTTTTTCCAACTTTGGAGTACTTTTCATATGATTTCTTGGACTAACCTATTAACAAGAGCCACATTGCCAGCTGCCCATTTTCTGCTGTTTTTGGTTCCACGAAAGTCAGAAAATGAATATTCTAGGAATTGGATGGGACAAAAGCCAAAGTGCCTATTTTTCTGGAAGTGATCGAGTGCTAGAATACGAGACGGAGAGGGGCCAGAGGGCGGCCACACCACCTGGCTGCGCGGCCAGGCCTGGCCCGCGCCGGGGGTGGTGTGGCTAGCCCAGGTACCCCCTCGGCCTCCCCTTCCGACTATAAGATGCCCTCGGGACGAAAACCCTAAGGACCCGATCAAAAATCCACGAAAGAGTCTATAGACGCCGTCATCTCCATCCCTAGATCGGGAGGGATCTGAAGCTCTTCCCGGCACCCTGCCAGAGAGGGGAATTCACCCTGGAGGCCTTCTTCATCACCATGCAAGCCTCCGGTGTGATGCGTGAGCAGTTCATCCTTGGAGTACGGATCCATGTAGTAGCTAGATGGCTGGTTTCTCCTCCTTTGTGCTTTCATGTTTAGATCTTGTGAGCTCCGTTCATGATCAAGATCATCTTTTGTAATTCATACATGTTGTGTTTGCGGGGATCCGATGGATATTGAGATGCTATTTCAGATTGATTATTGATTCTATCATGTCTTTGTTATTTGAGATCTTGCATGCTTTCCGTTGTTAGTAGCTATCTTGGCCAAGTAGATGCTAGCAACTCCAAGGGTTAGTATTTATGCTCGATAGTGGGTTCATGCCTTTGGTAATCTGGGGAAGTGACAGAAATCTCTAAGGTACTAGATGTGTTGTTGCTACTAGGGAGAAAACAACAATCCTTTGTTCATAGAACAATCGTATTGTTTACTTTACACGCAGTTCATAAAGCAATAATCTATTGCTTGCAACTTAATACTGGAGGGGGTTTGGATGATAACCTGAAGGTGGATTATTAGTCATAGATGCAGTTGGATGGCGGTCTATGTATTATGTTGTAATGCCCAATCAAGTCTCAGAGGAGTCAAGATGATTAGTATATGCATGTATTGCTTTCTCGGTGTTTGTCAATTGCCCCGCTATAATTTGTTCACCCAGCATGTTATCTATCTAAGGAGAGCCACCTCTAGTGAACTATGGATCCCGGTCCTTTTACTTTACATACAATCTACAATCTTTTACTGCTTTGTGTTTACCTTCTGCAAACTTTTACTTCTTTCCATTCGATACGTTTAATCCTTTGTTTTCCGCAAAACACGGTGATATTGACAACCTCATCGCAAGTTGGGGACAAAGTTCTGTGGTTGTGTTGTGCAGGTCTCCACGTTGCTACTAGCACCGGTAGTGCGCCCTGCCAAACCTCAGCTAGTAACACCTTTGAGGTGTTTCCTTGCTCCTATTGGTTCGATTAAACCTTGGTTTCATAACTGAGGGAAACTTGCTGCTGTGCTCATCATACCTTCCTCTTGGGGTTCCCAACGAGCTCTACATCAACCACGCACCAGCACTTTTCTGGGCACCATACACGGAGCCATCAAGCATTTTTCTGGCGCCGTTGCCGGGGAGTCAAGGACATCTTCACAAGGGGAGTCCCTCATAACCAATCTCTTTACTTTGTTGTTTTTGTTTTGCTTAGTTTCTTTTTGCTTTGTTTGCTTGTTTTGGTTCTTCAAAAACACAAAAAAATTAGTTTTACTTGTTTGCTTCTTATTTCAAAAATACAAAAAAAATTTAGTTCCTATCTCTTTATGTCTAGCCTTGCTCCAATCGCTATGTCACCCGAGGAAATGATTTTAACTATCAAACAAGGAATTGAGGAAAGTTTTAAAGAAGCTTGGTCTAGAATCTCTGATCTACATGAAAAAACTGAGCCTAAAATGACTCAAAGCTAGTTCCTTAGTAGTTTTTACCTTGGGATTGCTCTTTGCTATAGATATGCTCTAGATGCTGTTGTGGGAGGAGATTTCCTCCAATGTAATGAGGATGATGCTATTAATGCTATAAAGAAATTGATCCTCACTTACAACATGCCTAGCCAAACTGATACTTCTCTCGCGAAAATATTTGCTAGGTTGGATACTCTTGAGGCTAGCACTACTAGATTAGAAGGGTGCTATAATACGCTTAGGGAGCAGCATGATTATGTTCTAATAAACTCTGAACCATCAAAGTGGTTCCCTACAGTAAATATTGAGATAAACGCTGAAACTTTTCAAGCTCGC
Organism: Avena eriantha; assembly: GCA_910589775.1. Lineage (NCBI taxonomy): Eukaryota > Viridiplantae > Streptophyta > Magnoliopsida > Poales > Poaceae > Avena > Avena eriantha. The sequence goes on along the minus strand of OU342743.1, from coordinate 157,062,087 downwards.
TGTGATATCATGTCTGAATCTTGCCTTATGCCCAAAGATATTTATAAATCTCTGGATACTTGGGGGCTCATTGAGGGAGGAAAGGAAATATCTCTTGCTAATAATACTACTATATTACCTCTTGGAATAGCTGAAGGAGTGTTTACAAAGATCATTGGGAAAACGATTTCTATTGATTATCTTGTTATTAAATGTGTAGGAAAAGGACAAATTACACTGGGAAGGTCCCTATTGGAACTTCTTGGAGCAATAATAGATGTGGGAAAGGGGACCATGCACCTTTCTTCTCCACCAAACAATCATATTTTCCCAAAGGTTAAGAATAAAAATAAGAGAGGTAAGGGCAAGAAAGTTGGTTTTAATGCTTCTTCATTTGAGAACACTTGATTCTTTCTTTGCTTCTTATGCCTAACTTAAAGGCGTTAAAGAAAAGTACTTGTTGGGAGATAACCCAAGAGTTTTAGTTGAGTCTTGGAAGTTATTACCTATGTAATAACCTCTCCTTATCCTTTTTATTTGCTTTTTGTGCCAAGAGTAACCTCTAATGAGAGAGAAGTAATGATTGGGAAAGTTGGTGTCCCGAAACAGATTTCTGTGCTTCACCATAAAAATTCCTGAGAGAGCTCTGTACGTCGGATTGAGCTGTAATTTGTTGTGCGTTCGTTAGTTCAACCCTTTTTGATTTAAGCAATAGAAGGTCTTCTAAAAAATTCGTCTTTACCTGCTGGTCTGTTTTGACAGATTTCTGCCATTTTTCTGCATTTGCTTCTTGTTAGTTCCTTCTTGAGTTCCTTTGGGGAAATTGAGCTTTTTGAGGGAAGTGCTAAGTAGCTAGTATTCTAATGGAAGTTTATTTGGTGTTAGAACTGAACCATGAGACTTATTTATCTTAAGTGCACTAATGTTGCTAATGAGATTGTGTGAAGTTTTGTATGAAGGAAAATTTTTAGGTGTATGGAAGGAATGAGTAATGAGATGAAGGATGGACTAAAGCTCAAGCTTAGGGATGTCACGCATGTCACCCCAAGAAATATCCAAGAAGTACAAGTGTCAAAGCTTGGGGATGCCCAAGGCATCCCCTTCTTCATCAATAAAAATCCCAGGTTTCTTCCAAACGCATCATTTTTATTGTTTCATGCATAGTTGTGTTTTTCTTGGAGCGTCGTCTTTTTCATTTTCGTTTTGGTTTTTAGTTTTCTTGGTTTGCTTAGTTTTATGAATAAATTGGTTGGACCCCCTCTTTGATGCATTGGTTTGCAAATAGTTTGGTTTGGTTTGGAAAAGAGTAGAAACGCTCATGCTTTTGTGGTAAAAAGAGCTCGTTTTTGACTGTGGCTATGCTTTGTCATGCCATGCTTGATATTGTTTTGGCTTTATGCTTAGTATTCTTTGCTGTAGCATGACTTGTTATAAACAATTGAGGTTGCTTAATGTGCCTTGGATGAATCATGCGTTGTTTTAGCATATTAAAGCATAGTATAGTGGTATTCTCCTTTGATGCTTTATTTGGGTTGACTTGGCACATGCTCACACCATGTTATGACTATCTCAAGTCACCATAGCCTTTATGATCCTTTAGTTTTCAACTTGTAGTATCACTTTATGCTTTGATAAATGATGTTTTGTCGCTCTGCATGATTATGGCCATTATTGCTCTCTTAGTTTGTCGCCCCCAGTCTTTTGCTAGCCTCCACAACAAAGTATGATTTCCAGTCATGCATCCAACTCCCTAAACCAAGTTATTCCAAAGAGTCCACCATACCTACCTACTAGCTTATGCTATTCCAAGTACATTCATGCTTTTGTTTACCTTCCACTTGTTATGAGAAAACTAGTGATTAAAGCTCTCACGAACTTGATGGCACACTTTACTTTATTGCCTCTAATAAACTTGAACCATTGGGTCCTTATTTGTTGTGTATATGCTTGCGCTTTATAAGTTGAAATTAGCAGAACCATGTTTCATGGGGAACGCTTTCAACATTGCACTTGTACTTTGTACCCCGTTGATACCATGTTCTTTTGCTTACGGATCCCGGCGGTGTGAAATAAAAGTGGAACTTGTAAGATCATGGAGTTTGTATGTGTGTTAGAGAAACGCCTGGGCCGTTAGCCTAAGCCATGCCTAATCATGGTGGAAACTTTAAGCATCACCATAATGAGCACTCTATGAAGCATCCTCAATAAAAAACCTATGCAAATAGAAAATAAAAAGATCGCTGAGATGCTCATTGTCTGCTTGCCTTATCATTTTGATTATGGGAAAGCTCCCGTATCATGTGCAAGGGGTACCCCGTTGGCGGTTCTTAATGATACACATATACTTACAATGACAAGAGCTTACTCGTGACTGAAGTTGAGTAGCATGAGGATCGGTCTTCGTAAGTAAGGGGCATGAGATTTCGGTTTATAACTTGTCAAGCATATCCTCTTAGTTGTGTCACTTTAACCTTAATCACCTTCAAGATGCTTAAGATAGGGGCAATGAGAGCTGAAAGCTATAAGTACCATAATTTTTGGAAGCTCTTTATGAGACTTGAATCCCTACTTCCTTTTACAAAAGGCTTTTCTTCCACCATTATATTGAGTCTCCACCTTCTATCTTTATGCACCTACTTTGAGAGCATAGTGGCCATTCTTCGTTCTATGTGCATTGTCCCAAGACTAGTTGATTGATGCATAACTTGTTATTGCTTGTTTTAAACTATTGTATCTAGTCACTCTTATGAACTTTGAAGGTGTCCTATGCATTTATATTTGCTACTCTATTGAGGGACAAGCTGAATACTATTATGCTATGTTTTCTTTATGTGAAACAAACAAAACGTCTTGCAAAGCATTGTTATTCATGAATCTTTTGTTTGTACCTTTTCATGTTGCATCATAGTTTCTTTGCTTATTGCTAGAACTTTGTCTTTCATGTTATGATTGAAGTACTATGATCCCATCTTTGAGTTTTGCAAATACTTTGATCAAGTCTTCGATGGTGCATGTCACCTCAAAAACTATTTCTTTTTATCACTTCCCTACTCGTGGACGAGCAGGAGTTAAGCTTGGGGATGTTGATACATTGCAAATGTATCTATAATTTTTTGATGTTCCATGCTTGGTTTTATCCACTTTCTTGTGTTTTGTTCCAACTTTGGAATACTTTTCATATGATTTCTTGGACCAACCTATTAACAAGAGCCACAGTGCCAGCTCCCTGTTTTCTGCTGTTTTTGGTTCCAGGAAAGTCAGAAAATGAATATTCTAGGAATTGGATGGGACAAAAGCCAAAGTGCCTATTTTTCTGGAAGTGATCGAGTGCTAGAATACGAGACGGAGAGGGGCCAGAGGGCGGCCACACCACCTGGCTGCGCGGCCAGGCCTGGCCCGCGCCGGGGGTGGTGTGGCCAGCCCAGGTACCCCCTCGGCCTCCCCTTCCGACTATAAGATGCCCTCGGGACGAAAACCCTAAGGACCCGATCAAAAATCCACGAAAGAGTCTATAGACGCCGTCATCTCCATCCCTAGATCGGGAGGGATCTGAAGCTCTTCCCGGCACCCTGCCAGAGAGGGGAATTCACCCTGGAGGCCTTCTTCATCACCATGCAAGCCTCCGGTGTGATGCGTGAGCAGTTCATCCTTGGAGTACGGATCCATGTAGTAGCTAGATGGCTGGTTTCTCCTCCTTTGTGCTTTCATGTTTAGATCTTGTGAGCTCCGTTCATGATCAAGATCATCTTTTGTAATTCATACATGTTGTGTTTGCGGGGATCCGATGGATATTGAGATGCTATTTCAGATTGATTATTGATTCTATCATGTCTTTGTTATTTGAGATCTTGCATGCTTTCCGTTGTTAGTAGCTATCTTGGCCAAGTAGATGCTAGCAACTCCAAGAGTTAGTATTTATGCTCAATAGTGGGTTCATGCCTCTGGTAATCTGGGGAAGTGACAGAAATCTCTAAGGTACTAGATGTGCTGTTGCTACTAGGGAGAAAACAACAATCCTTTGTTCATAGAATAATCGTATTGTTTACTTTACACGCAGTTCGTAGAGCAATAATCTGTTGCTTGCAACTTAATACTGGAGGGGGTTCGGATGATAACCTGAAGGTGGATTATTAGTCATAGATGCAGTTGGATGGCGGTCTATGTATTATGTTGTAATGCCCAATCAAGTCTCAGAGGAGTCAAGATGATTAGTATATGCATGTATTGCTTTCTCGGTGTTTGTCAATTGCCCCGCTGTAATTTGTTCACCCAGCATGTTATCTATCTAAGGAGAGCCACCTCTAGTGAACTATGGATCCTAGTCCTTTTACTTTACATACAATCTACAATCTTTTACTGCTTTGTGTTTACTTTCTGCAAACCTTTACTTCTTTCCGTTCGATACGTTTAATCCTTTGTTTTCCGCAAAACACGGTGAGATTGACAACCTCATCGCAAGTTGGGGACAAAGTTCTGTGGTTGTGTTGTGCAGGTCTCCACGTTGCTACTAGCACCGGTAGTGCGTCCTGCCAAAGCTCAGCTAGTAACACCTTTGAGGTGTTTCCTTGCTCCTACTGGTTCGATGAAACCTTGGTTTCATAACTAAGGGAAACTTGCTGCTGTGCTCATCATACCTTCCTCATGGGGTTCCCAACGAGCTCTACATCAACCACGCACCAGCACTTTTTTGGGCACCATACATAGAGCCATCAACGGGCATCTGGGATTAAAAATCCGGGTGTTGACAAGTTGGTATAGAGCCATCTTGACCATAGGAGACCCTAGTTAGAATGGACGTCCGAACAAAAAACTTAGTTTCAAAACCGAAGTGAGTATTTACGAAAAACTAGCTCCTCTCTTATCCTTGTGAATTCATTCTTTCTCAAAAACTCATGTTCCTCAAAATTCTTACACTACTACTTAAAATTTGACACACTTGATCACTTCACTAACTTCCTCATCCTAAATTCTTGTAGATGGAGACTCAGTTTAGCAAGTTCAACCAGTTGGGAAACGGAGGTTAGCTGATCTTCGAGAGGGATCTGGATTCACTATCGGAGTTACTGGGACGCCCACATCCGGAGTTTCTTGGAGCTCAACTTCCAGGACCCCCAGGAGGAGACTTACAGTGGGTAGTCACCGCAGACCTTAGAGGAAGCATCGAAGCACCAACTTCTGGGAGAATTCAGTTCTCAGTGAGAGAGAACAACTGGCTAGATGGATTAGCCAGGGCAATGCATGAAGCTCTCACACGTCTATGTACCCTCAGCTTCAACAAAATCCAAGGAACCCGTTTTTCCCACTATGCAAGATGTGACTTCATGGGGATGCTCATGGAGATGCCAAGTCACCCAGAGTTGAGGCGTCAAGTGGAGAATCTTGACTTCTTGCTGCACGACATACACCAGGAACTGGACAATGCCAGGGAGTTAGCCAACCAGAACCGTGCCATTGCCGACCAGAAGGCCCAGACTTTCGCACTGCTCGTCCAGGATCGCCAGTCTCTTTGCCACCAGCGTGCAAAGAAGGATCATACCATCGCCCGTCTTCGCAAGAAGGTGGCCGACCTCGAGAATACAGTCAAGGAGCAGGAAGCTCAGCTTGCCGCAAAGGAGGAAGAAGAGGAGGGTGAAGACATCTAGGGAGACATGGATTCTTACCTCAGCAATGATGATGACATTCTGGAGGAGGTTGCTGTGGACTTCTACACTGATGATGAGGACTCCGACTTCATCGACGATGAGTAGATGCATTAGAGCAGTGTCGTAGCATGAGATGTATCGATCCCCCTGTATCGTAGCTTGCAGAATGGTTCTTCAAACCATATGTTTTCCCTTTGATTGTTGTGGTGTGTGTTGTATTGTGTGCTTGTTTGCATGAATGAAATGAAGTTAGCTGAAAACCTGAGTCAAACTCAAAGTTTTAGCTTTAAAACCAAAACCATGAACCTTAGAACTTTCCCTCTTACCCCCGTATCTATCTCAATCTTCAGATGACTCGTGGAAACCAAGGAGGGAGCAGCTCGTCGCTAGACCCAATGCTGCAGATCTTGCAGAATCTCATCGCAGACCGTGAAGCAAGCAGGGCTGAGCGCCAAGCCAACTTAGCAACATTGCAGCAGATCGCCCAGATGGATATGAACAACCAGGGACATGGAAATCAGGATCATCAAGGATCCAAACTGAAGAATTTTCAGAATACCAATCCCCCAATCTTCAACCAATCTGAAAACCCATTAGATGCTGATGACTGGTTGCAGAAAATGGAAAACAACTTAGAAGTTGCAAGAGTGGATGAAAACCCGAAAGTTCTCTTCGCCACCCACTATCTGGAGGGAGATGCAAGAGCTTGGTGGAACAGTATCTGCCTGATGAACCATGGTCACGTTATGACATGGGAAGCATTCAAAGTCAAGTTCAGCCACACCCATGTGCCACAAGGTCTACAACCGGATGAGAGATGAATTCCGCGAATTGAAGCAAGGAAGAATGACTATGGTAGAATATCATGACAGATTCCTGTCACTTGCCACCATATGCACCTGATGAGATCAACACGGAGGCCAAGAAGAAGGAGAGATTCTTGAACGGACTGCATGATGAGATGCAGACTGTCCTCGTCAACATCCGTTTCCAGGATCTCGAAGAACTAGTCGATTCGGCCATTCAGATGGAAGGGAAGATTAACCAGGCAAACGATAACCGCAAACGCCGTATGCTGTAGCAATCTGGATTTAGTAGTCTCCAGAAGTACCGTCCCAACCCTTCACCAGGATATGCACCAAGGAACAATCGACCCCCAATGTCGCGCCCAAGCTACCCCAACCGTAGCGGAGGCAATGTGAAGTCTGGAGGCAACAATCACAACTCCGGTAATGCCAACAACTTCAACCGTGCACCTCCCAAGAGCAACAACAACAACAACAACACTGCACCCAGAACTGGTAGCAATGCTGTGCCTGTCGCAGTCAAGGACAAGTCCCAGATCACTTGTTTTGAGTGTGGAGTGAAGGGTCACTACTCCAATGAGTGTCCCAAGAAGACAACAACCAATGCCAATGTGAATGCCCCAGCTCAACAACAGCGTCGTGTTCAACCAGGGAGAAGATTTGCTCCAGGGAACCCTCACAACCGCAACGGTCGTCTCTTCCACATGAACGCAGAAGAAGCCCAAGAAGCGCCAGATGTAGTGCTGGGTATGTTTTCTGTCAACTCAGTTTTAGCAAGAGTATTGTTTGATTCGGGAGCATGACATTCATTTATCACCGAAGAATTTGCATGCACTAGTAAGATTCACCCAACCAACCTGAAGCATGTCATGATAGTTCAAATCCCCGGTTCAAAAACCAAAGCTAGAAAAATTTGCAAAGCTGTGCCTATCAGAATACATGGGATATATTTTTATGCCAACCTAATTGTACTTGGAACCAAAGGATTGGAAGTAGTACTAGGTATGGAATGGATGTCAAGGCATAAAAGACTGATAGACTATGCTAAGAAAGCCATCACCATGACCAGTAGTTCTGGAGTAACAGTAGAACATATCTCTGAAACCTTACCCCGTCAATTCAAGTGCAACAAGAGTGTAGCCCTTCCCACCATTGACCAAGTCAGAGTAGTCTGTGAATACCCCGACGTATTCCCAGATGAATTGCCAGGTATGTCCCCGAATAGGGATATTGAGTTCATTATCGAACTAATCCCCGGAACCAGATCCATAGCCCAGAGACCCTATAGCATGAACCCCTCAGAGTTAGTGGAACTGAAGAAGCAGTTGGATGCCATGTTAGAGAAAGGCTTGATTCAACCAAGCGCCTCACCTTGGAGATCACCAGTGTTATTCGTCGACAAGAAAGATGGAGGAAATCGTTTGTGCACAGATTACAGAAAATTGAATGACGTCACCATCAAGAATAAGTACCCCTTTCGAAAGATAGAGGATCTATTTGATCAGTTGATTGGCGCCCAGGTATTCTCAAAGATTGATCTTAGGACTGGTTATCACCAACTTAAGATTCGTGCAACGGATATGCCAAAGACCGCCTTTACTACTCGTTATGGTTTATACGAGTATACGGTTATGTCTTTTGGATTAACCAATGCCCCTGCTTATTTCATGAATCTCATGAATAAGATCTTTATGAATTTCCTTGATAAGTTTGTAGTTGTGTTTATAGACGACATTCTTATCTACTCCAAGTCAGAACAAGAGCATGAGAAACATCTGAGAATCATCCTAGAAACCTTGAGAGAACATCAGTTATATGCCAAGTTCAGCAAGTGTGAGTTTTGACTGAAAGAAGTAGGATTCCTAGGACATATTGTGTCTGCCGGAGGAGTCTCTGTTGATCCCGCCAAGATCAAAGATGTCGAAGAATGGGAAGCCCCAACCACTCAAACCCAAGTCCGTGCATTTCTCGGATTAGCGGGATACTACCGCAAGTTCGTAGAAGAGTTCTCGAGCATCGCAAGACCCATGACCCAATTGTTGAAGAAGGACAAGAAGTTTGAATGGACCGACGAATGTGAAGCCAGTTTCCAGGAGCTGAAGAAGAGATTGATATCAACCCCAATATTGATCATGCCAGACATCAAGAAGCCGTTTGATGTGTATTGTGATGCATCCAAGATTGGTCTAGGATGTGTGCTGATGCAAGAAGGCAAAGTCATCGCGTATCTGTCTCGACAACTGAAGCAGCATGACCAGAACTATCCGACCCATGATCTTGAGCTGGCAGCTGTGGTTCTAGCATTGAATACATGGCGTCATTATCTGATGGGTAATCGCTGTGAGATTTACTCAGATCACAAGAGTTTAAAGTATATTTTCACTCAGAAGGAGCTGAATATGAGGCAAAGGAGATGGATAGAGTTAATCAAGGATTATGACCTTGACATTCACTATCACCCCGACAAAGCCAATGTGGTAGAGGATGATCTTAGCAGATTGCCATGTAGGCTAAACACCATGATCAAGGAGAAGCAACCAAGTCTGTATGAAGAGTTGGAGCAGTTCAGAACTGAATTAGTTAGCAAAGGATTCTTAACTAGCATTGAACTTCAACCCACTTTAATTAGCCAGATCAAAGAAGCCCAGAGGGGAATGAAAGTATCGACGGAATCAAACGTCGTATTGGTACAGGAAAGGTACCTAGATTCACTGAAGACGAAGAAGGAGTACTGTGGTACAAAGGACGTATCTGTGTGCCAGCAGATTCGGAGCTGAAGCAAGTTATCATGAAGGAAGCTCATGCTACTCTTTATTCTATCCACCCCGGAGGAACGGAGATGTATCGGGATTTGAAAGAGCAATTTTGGTGGCACAAGATGAAGAGAGAAATCGGAAGCTACATCGCCAAATGTGACATCTGTCAAAGAGTCAAAGCAGAGCATCAGAGGCCTGCAGGACTGTTGCAACCATTGTAGATTCCGGAATGGAAATGGGATTCCGTAGGAATGGACTTTATCACCGGTTTGCCTACGTCTAGTAGGGGAAATGACTCAATCTGGGTCATAGTTGATCGATTGTCCAAGGTAGCCCACTTTATAACTGTTAAGACTACCTACTAGAGTGCGAAGCTAGCAGAGCTGTATATTGCTAGGATTGTTAGTCTGCATGGAACCCCCAAGACCATCGTATCAGATCGAGGAACCTAGTTTACCTCAAGATTTTGGCAGAAAGTCCAAGAAGGATTGGGAACCAAGTTGAACTTCAGCACCGCTTATCACCCGCAAACTGATGGACAGACTGAGAGGGTCAACCAGATCCTAGAGGATATGCTTAGAGCTTGTGTGTTGGAATACGGATCAAAATGGGAAGACTGCCCGCCTTTCGCAGAATTCTCATATAACAACATTTATCAAGCTAGTTTGCAGATGGGACCATTTGAATTCCTATACGGAAGAAAGTGTCGTACCCCTTTGAATTGGTCGCAAGTAGGAGAGTGTCAGATCTTTGGACCCGACATTCTCCGAGAAGCGGAAGAGAAGGTTCACAAAGTCCGTGAGCACCTCAAGACCGCCCAATCCAGGCAAAAGAGTTATGCTGACAAGAGAAGGAGAGACCTGACTTTCAATGTCGGAGATTTTGTATATCTCAAAGTTTCACCATTGAAAGGGACTCAACGCTTTAGTCTGAAAGGAAAGTTAGCCCACAGATATATCGGGCCCTTCAAGATTCTGAACCGTCGAGGAGAAGTATCGCATCAACTGGAACTGCCTGAAGAGATGTCAGCCATCCACAATGTGTTCCATATCTCGTTACTTCGCAAATGCTTGGAAATGCCCGAGAAGACTAAAGTTTTCAAGAACATCGATCACCGAGCTGTAGAGATCAACAATGACCTGACCTATCAGGAAGTGCCCATCCGTATCTTAGAAGAAGCCTACAGAACCACCAGGACCAGGAGCATCAAGTTTCTCAAGATTCAGTGGAGCAACCATACCGAGGAGGAAGCCACTTGGGAGCGCGAAGATTACATTAGGACAGAATTCCCAGATCTCTTTAGTTCCTAGTTTTCTTTGTAAATATCAGGACGAGATTTTTGTTTAAAGGGGGAAGGTTTGTAACATCCCAAAACTTTAATCCAAGCTTATCAAGTTCCAAATCATCAAAATTAGGGTTAACACAAACTTTTCCAATTCAAAGTATGAAAGCATTCATGTGTATGTGCATATAAATTAGGAGTTGTTTTGAATTGCCATGGTTCTGTGATTCATTGCTTGTAAAATGATTCTTAGATAAAATAAACATCATCTAAATCATTCCCAAACTTTTCCCAAAGAAAAACAACTCAAAATGAATAATTGAACTGAATGGTCATTTTGGCCAAATTAACTATCATGCCTACTTTGGCTATTCCTAGTACTCAAAACTTAACAAAAACATTTGTGGATCTTTACACCCCTTGCCAGTACACATAATGAGGTACCAAGGCCCACTTTGTGATCTGCTAAAACCATTCAAATACTAATTTAAAATAACAGTTCAAAATTGAATCTATTTCATATGGGAAGATCCCACTATTTCAAAAACCATCCAAATGAACTCCATTTTCAAAACCCTTGCAACCATAGACTACCTAGTACTAGTGAAGATCACTCAAAAGTTTTGAACCCAAAATTCCAAAGTTTATTTCTTGCGGCCATTTTATCAAACACTTGGCAGTTCAAAAAAACAAATTTCACTATTTTGAATAGTGTTCTAGCCAAACTTGTCTCCCATTTGACCCCCATTTGTTCACATTGTCCCCTCTTGATCTAACCACAGCCTTTAAACCCCATCCCCTACCTCCTAGCAGCATGGCCATGCCAAGCCGAGCCCCACCTCGCCGGCCAACTTGGTCGCCGCCGCAGCAGATTGCCTCCCCCACTCTCGCCATGTCTAGGAGATAGCCTGCACTCCACCACCGTCCACTATCCCCTCCCCGAGCCAGGCCCAGCCGTGGACCACCGAGAAAACCCCACGCACAGTGCCACCACGCCATGCCGAGCACACGCCAGAGTGCCGCGCCCGACACGCGTGCACAAGCCGCCGCTCGACCGTAGCCCGCGCCCACCGCTCCGCCATGACCCAGGGAACACGCCGGACACCCCCGTTCGCCGCCCAACGCCTCACAGCCACCGCTCGCCGTGGACACCGCCGCCTCTGCCGCTCAGAGCGCCAGCTGCCCCCGACCGCATACCACCGCCCCTAAGCCCGCATTAAGTTCCTAGAGCACCACCAGGAGACCGCGTGTCGATCGTCACCCTCAGCCATGCCGCTAGCAGCCCGTAGCCATGTCGCCACCGTCGCCTGCCCATCCCTCTCGGTCTCGCCGTCGAGCCTATAAAAGGAGGGCACCCCCAGCCATTTGCAGCACACCACTCCACTCCCCTCACCTCTTTGATCGTCCCACACCTCTAGCCGGAGCACGGGGAGCAGCAGTTCGTCGGAATTGCACCGGAGTAGGCCGCCTCTAGAGGAGAAGGGCGCTGCTGATTGCGACCACCCCCGAAGCTGCCTCGACCGTCCCTGAGCTCGCCGTCGACCACCGGACCGTTTTCCCGCCTCGTCGTCATCGCTGGAGCCCTGGTACACCTCCTATGCACCCCCACCGAGCCGCTAGGGTTTGAGATCACCGGTGACAGGTCCGTCATCGACGACGATCCACAACCATTGATCCCCACTCTAATCCAACGCCCCGCATTGCCCCATACCGCTTTGCACGTTATGAGCCGCTGACCGGTGGACCCCCTGTTAGCTGAGCCCCGCGCTGCGGAGTGACACTGGGCCGGCCCGTTAGCGTTTCTCGCGCGACCCAGTTAGTTTGAATTAGGATTTTCCTTTTTAGTTTAAACTTAGTTCTGTCCCCTAGTTTGAAAATTATTTTAGAGAGATTTACAAATCCAAATTGCATGAAACCAATTTTGCCTGAAAGGTATTGAAATGATCTATCCAAGCCCGTTGGATTTAATTCAACTAGAGATATAGATCTCTCCTAGTAAAAATAATAAAACAGAAGCATTTGCACCTTGCACCATTTTTCTAAAACCAACCAAGATAGAGTTTGAGTTGATTCCAACTCTCAAAAATCACATTTCATCATACCTATCAGAATATGTAATAATATTAAGGTTTACATGCAGTGACTTTGGACTAGTACCCAAATAATGCTATATAGGCATTTCTAGTCACTTTAAATCATTAAATAATGAACTTAAACCAAAGTAATTATGATCCAACCCTTAAATGAGATTCCCATAGGTTAGGATATGTGGTGATGACATGTGTCCACATGATCCCATATTTTAAGTGGTGAATATTAAATCTTAGTTAATTTTTCAATGAGTAGAAATTACTTTTCTAAATTAAAAAGAGTGAAACTATTGAATTAAACTTGTGATGCTTGGGATGATAATAGATCATCAAATATGTGCCTTAGAATGCTAACTAGACTTGTTAAGTATTGTGTGGTGATTGTGTACTCCGTATGTATTTATAGACAATAATACCGACCAAGCTTTCGAGGAGGAGGAGTTCAACCAAGAAGAAGAAGAAAACTTCAACCACTGCACCAACCAAGGAAAGCTATTGTAGCAAGCTAGAATTAAGCTAGTTAACTTGATCCAAGATGCTATAGGCATGCTTGAGTCAGAGTACCTTGACTATTAGTTATCCCAAGTCTTATTTACAAGCTTTACTTCCTTTACTTTACCCAAAGTTCCTTACTTGTTTTGAAGGTAGCATAAAGAGTATAAAACTTGACCTATTTAGAACCCTTTAGATGTCATTGTATGGCAGGAGATTGATACCATCATTTCCACCTTAGTGAACACTCTTAACTTAGTAGTTTAGAGTAGATCAAAAACTTGAGTCACTCTAGATGGGAACACTTGGTGAAAATGAATTATGAAAACCTTGGAATGATGAGTCATTCTATTGAAATGTTTTGACATGTGTTTAGAAACACAAATGGTTTACGATGATAAAAATGTTGAGGCATGAGCCTTAACCCTGTTATAAAACTGATGGTTGGATTCGGATGCGATACCATTCCAAATTTACCGTACAACCACACTACCTGAATTGGGTAAGGCTTAGCTGGAAATTTATATGCATTAGTATTAGTTCCCTCGTGGGAGAGGTTTGAGCTGAGGCTACCTCTCAATGTTGTCCACCTATGCAGTGCCCATGATGACTGATGGTCATGGTTGGGAGGCCATGCTCATAGGAGAGGTGCATATACTAGGGTGTGTAAAGGGAAGGTTATGTTTGATTATCTGCATACTAAGTATGATGATTCAGGGTTATCCCTGACAGATGTATCGAATCTTGTGGTGAAAGTGTACCACCTCTGCAGAGTTTCAAACTATTCAAATAGCCACATCCGCGGTTATGGACAGTTGGAATGGCCATACTGTTTCGTTGTTAGATGTTTTCAAAATGACTTATGAAAGGAATGATGAATCTTGACTTGACCACAACTCGGTTGTGTTTATGACAATTGCTTCCCAACTTAAGTGATTCTAGAACTTTACATTTCTTTCTTTACTTCAGAACTCAGCTTAGTTTTCAAACTTAGCTTTATAGTTAAACCTAGACTTAGCACTTTAACTTAGAACTATACTACTTGTTAGTGGTAGTTTGCGAGTACTTAAAGAGTACTCATGGCTTTTGTCCCTGGCTATTCTCATGGCCAGACTATGAAGGAGACTATCAAGATGATGGCCAGCAGGACGGCTATGATAACTAGGACTATCTGCCTTCGTCAGCATTGCCTGTGCCCCTAAAGATGGACCCCACCGCTACACTTATCTTTTATTTCCGCTGCTTGTTGTATTAAGACTGGATCTTGAGATCCTTATTTGTGTAAGACCTTATGTATGGTTTGTAATGGATGATGTACTGTGATATCCAATCCGTTATGTCCCGCAAAAATGGTAATCCTGGGATTGCAAGGTATGGCATAATGGGCATCTGGGATTAAAAATCCGGGTGTTGACAGATTCTGATATGACCTTTGCAGAGTTTGGTGTCTTGAGGGAAAACAATTCAAATTTGATGATTCAAAACAAAATATTTAACTTGATACTAAAATGAAATTGAATTATTGAGAATAAAGTAATTCCATAATGTAATGTTATTTCCAATAAAGAATTGAATTATTATTCATTTAAATAATAGTGAAATAATCTACAATTCACAAGGATTTGAATATTAAAATAAATTCCCAAAAGGAAAGTAACATTGCTACAAATAGTTAAGATAATACAAGATCTTACAATTGTTTATAAGAAGAGATATTATGATTCAAATTAAATACTAACTATTATTACAAGCTCATGGAAGAATATTACAAGTACTTATACTCAAACAAAAGTTTTACAACAATTGTTAAATAGTACAATTTACAAATGAAATATTTTTTTTACAAGAATAGGAATATAAAAATTACATAAGACTACTAAAAATCCTATACTAATATTTTAGATGATTTAGTTATTTTCTTGAACCTTTCTTTCCTCAGTTGATCCCTACAAATGAGACAGATAACAAGAAAAGAAAGTAGAAAACAAAAAATAAAAGAGAAAAGAGTGTTTGGGTTAGTGAACTCTCAAAATGGCCTAGAGTTGCTATGCCAGACTCATCACAGAGTTTGTAATAAAGGGGCCATTTAGTATCTGTTCCTATCAGGGTTTTTGCCACAAACTTATTGCATCACAGCTAGGGAAAAAGTTCCAATTGACAGATCAATAAGAAATAATCAGCACAAGATAATCATTAGCTCAGCCATAGCTCATAGAAGGAGAAGGAGAAAGGCAATTGATCACCTGTACAAGGTACAAGGGGTCCACCACAAGAAGGTTACACAACATGGAAGTGTTATGTTGTCAATAGCACAAAGAGCAGAGCAACAAGACATACGCACCATGTTTTTGATCCAACCATAGCTAGCAAGAAGCCACATACACAAATCACTTCATTATCCTCACCAGACCACCATTCCTTATCAGATCATCACCAAGAACAACATCCATCATCACCACAATCACTTCACCACTTGATCTTACTAGTTCACCATCGGTATATATTAGACCACCAAGCAAGAGCCTAGATAGCCAAATATTGCTAAAAGAATTTATAATTTCTTTAAAATATTTCTGACTTAAAATATTCATACAAAATTCATACAAAACCCTAATATACCAAAATGTTCACAATAATATTATCTCTTTAGAAAAATGTAACATTTCCTGTTAGAATGAAATAAGATCCAATTCTTAAATAAACCTTACCTATGCCTTTTCTTTTGCTATATATTGTATTCTTCCAAAATTATTTGTATAACATCTTTAATTCAACTATCACTTACTTTAATAGTAAAACTCAATTATCCTAACATTGTTTTATAAAATGTTAATCAAAACTAATTTAAGGTATTGATCTAAAAAACATTTATAAGTAAAATAAAGGTAATAATATTCCTAATCACTACTTGATAAAGAAAAACTGTCTTTATTCCCTTGCTATTTTAAAATAATTATTTAAAGTCAACTTAAAAGACTAGAAGAAATAATAGTATCATTCTATATGTTAATAAATGTTGTTCTTATTTGTTCTAGTAATTCAATTCTTCAATGAATCTTGATAATAAAACTAAACATAATTAGGAGGCCCTTTAAACACTCATAGTTGTTTCTAATATGGGATTATAGTATTTTGGAATAATATAAAGTGTCTTAACTCTAATAAGCATTATATTTCTAACAAATCATTTAACTAAGATAAATCAATTCCAAGATTAAACATCAAAAGGAATCACTAGAACTCAGAACATTTGGGGTTTACACTGGGGTTTATAAAATTGCATAGCATTACTTATACAAAGTAGCATTTTGCTTCTTTCTAGCATTTATATCGACTAGAAGATCTTGGATACATAATCTTGTAGTCAAAAAGGTAAGTTCACACTTGCTCATGTCCTTTGGTTACTTTCTATTAATTATTTGAAACCCATTATCAATATCACCTGCATTTCAAAAAGGATGACATAAAATACTATTTTCATAAATAACTTGAAATAGTGGTTACTGATCCAGGGTGATCAGCTAATCTAGTATGACTGGCAATGGAACCACCATTGCAAGAAAAGTATCATATAGGACTTAATAACAAATATCACTAGTGATTCTTGCGTTGTATAATATGTGTTAACCATAAGACTTGGAATGGTACGGAGAAGTCAACTAGATCTTCTTCCTTCGTGTGCCAACAGACGACCTTATCGTGAGGCTGTAGATTCCTTGCGAGGATCCAACACATGGGTGGGACCCTCAGTTCCTCGCGATATTAGTGTCTAGATTATCTATGAGGGGATGTTGGAGGTATTTCTACCACTTCAGTGGGGGTTGCTAGGGACATGATCTACTCACTAGAGTCCTTCAAGGGGTCTACTAGAGTTATATCTACCTATATGGGCGTAACAAAGGTAGTTCTTCTTGGGGGGTCGTGTTGCCATGTGGGAACGCGAAGAAGGACAATGATCGGCTTGGATCCTTACACCGGGCCTCATACTAAGGAAGTATGAACGGGTTGGCTGCTCGAATGTGCAACATGGATAATGATCTCTTATGAGTAAAGCAACGCACCTCTATAGAGTGTACAAAAGTGTGACATGCTACTCTCTATTCTGGGAAGGAGCTAAGAACACGGTAGGAAAGGAACTCCATGAAGTTGTGGTAAACCTGTAAAGGCTGGCGGATAGTTTTTGAGAATAAAAGTAACTTTTGAAAAAAATGTTTACGAAAACCTGCATAGCCTACGACCGATGGTCTATGGATGTATATAGTGCATCAAATGGTCCATTTTAGGGAACTTGCTGAGTGCGCTCGTACTCAATCGTACCTTCTTAACCCTTACTATATTTTAGAGCATTTGATGGCGAACTTAGGAGGAGGACTATTTGAAGAGTGGAAGATATCTAGTGGGAATCAATGGAGTTTACGACTATATCAAGAATAATAGAAGAGAAGTTGAAGACTACTGTATAGATAAATCTCTAGATATTAGAACCTACTTTTGTAGATCTTTTCTTTAACAACAATCGCAAGCCATATATATATTTTAATAGTAGTACTATTTGTATAATAGACTTCAAGTTGCCATTTCTGGATTTCGGCTGTAAAGTGTTTCTCCTCACTGTTTTTAGGATTGTTCTCTAGATCTTTTGTAAAGATCTTTTGTACCCGCGATGTTTCTGTTGTACCACTCTAAGGGAGGTAATACTAGTGGAATAGTGTTTTATTGGTGTTGTGTTAATGACTATAGTGTACTACATCAAATGCATCTAGCAACACACTCAAATATGAAGATAGGTATACATAGACTTATACTAGTAGCTTTTTGTCATCCCTCGGATTACAAGTTTACAATGGATTATTCTTGTTATTTGATTTACTTGCATAATTGACAATGATTTATTTGCTAGTTGGACATGTTTCTCTAATTTGTTATACACCTATTATCTTAGGAAGAAAAACTAACAGAATGTGATTTTTTACAAGCCATTTGCATCCTAAACTTATTCTACTCCCGCGGATCCAAATTAGTTCACTTACATTTGTCTAGATTCAAATTTATGTAGACATGTTTTAGTGCTAGATACATCCGAATCTAGAAAAATTTAAATCAATTAATTTGGATCGAAGGTAGTAATAGAAATTAGTTTTTTGTGGTGCCAAGTCCAAACATTTGTACGGAATTATTGACATGCTTTAATCTAGGTGTATTGACTTGATATATGTGATGTATTATCACTATCTAAAAAAATCTCCGCCCCTCATGTTCAAATCCTAGCTCCACCCCTTTAAGAGGGATGATGATAGCAAAATAAAATCAACCACCCTCAAGAAGTTAAAAAAACCACTTCAACTCACTACTCTTAAAAAATTATATATTATGTTAGTTAGCACATTGCATACCGACTAAGCATAAGTATATCGACCATGTGTTAACTTCAATTCATTCAAGTATTTGTTAACAATACTAAATGTGGATCAATTACTTGAATAGACTAACACAATGTAGTTAAACAGAGATATGGACAACAATGCACATGGAAACAACATAGAGTACAACCTACATTCCAAAGTTAAATTGAAATTGCAAGGATCTAAAATACACGGTAAATATAACACAAAATCATTAAGCATACACAATGTTCCTAAGAATAACAAGTCTTAGGTACATTGCGGTGACCCAGCATACCATTGCATGTTGTAGTATGCAAGTTATTGATATAATACTTCTAGAAGCTCCGTTTCGCAAATATTATATCTCTCAAAGTGGTACCACAGAAACATTGCAGGTCCATGTAGCATACAAAATTATTATTGCAAACGAAAGGAGGTGTTCACAATGAGGTCCTCCTCATGCGAGGATACATGAGCAACTTAAATTAATGTGGTTACAACTTAAAAACAATAAGAAGCGAACTAATTTAAAAGTTGGGAGCTCAACAACTTATTTAATTAAGGTTTTATACTACTCGACTCGACCGAGATACTACTACAACTATAGACGACTACTCTGATTCTTCATCTTTGGCTCCATTGCAGATAATGTAGTCTACGCCCTCCACACCTCTAGAGAGATCTGGTTCATGTAGAAAACATCATATTGACCATCAATAGTATTCAGTGTAGCCTCCTCCTTGTCTTCGGAATCTAAGAAGTGGATCAAAAAAAGGTGAGTAACGCTACTCACCAAGTACATTTTTCGAATGGTGGGAAGTTTGATGCACTAACTACGGATACAGACCATAGGACGTAAGCTTAATGCAGTTTTCATAAAGATTTTTCAGAAGGTTTCTTTTATTAAGAAAACTATGTCCGTTAGCCTTCACAAGTTCACTACAGCTTCATGGAGCTACTTTCCTGCTGCGTTCGTAGCTCCTTCCGGGAACAGGGAGTAACATGTCACAATTTTATACACTCTGCAGGGGTGCGTTACTTTACCCATAAGAGATCAAAACTTTGTTGCATAACCAGACGTATCTTCTGCCCACTCTCTCTGATGTGGAGCCTAGTCGATGATCGAAGCCATTCACTACCTTTCTCCGCGACCCCGCATTCCCACCCTTTTGTGTAAGCAGAACCTGCCCCTAGCAGCCCCATCAAAATGTTGGCTGAACCTACCTATGATATCCCCTTACAGACCATCATAGACACCCATGGAACATTATGAGGTCCCACCCATGTGCATGTAGTCCCATAGTATGGTACGATCATCTGTCATCATGCGAAAGGAAGAAGATCTAGATGACTTTTCCGTCGCATTTCAGATCTTATGGTTAACATGTAATATACAGTATCACTGGCTACAATTTTTATTAATCCTAGGTGATACTTTCTGTGCAAATGGAACCTCAAGCAATTCACATATCATACATTGGTTCCATTGCCTACCATAATACATTATCACCACTCGGGTCGATAACCAATAAGTCATATTATTATGAAAATAATATTTTCTGTATCCTTTTCAAAATGCAGGTGATATCAAAAATAGATTGCAAATAAATGATAAAATATCATCAAAAGACATGAGCAAGTGATGAACTTGTCTTGAAACCAAGAGGTAATGAAGTCGAACACTTTAACTTGCTCATGGACTTCTGTTTCTACAAAACACCATCATTGTCTGGTAAGAACAATGTTTAAAGAAAAATAATGAATTTCTGCATAATAATGTCATGCTATGTTTTATTTTGAGTAATTACCCACTTTTATGTGTTTTACCAAATTTTGGGTATTTAATGTATTTTTCTTAATTTAGCACTGAATAAAACTATTTAAAAGTAATTAAGATAAATATACTTTTATATGAAAATAAATTCTAAAATAGTTTTTAAAATAAAATTAGAATTTATTAGAATTTCAAATGTTAAAGAAATTATTTTCTTTTCATTTCATAAGAAAATTGGATGAAAATGATCCATTTTATAACTTCTAATTTTACTTAGAATTTCATATTCAGTATTTTCTAGGATAAAGGAATATTTTTACATACACAAAAGTGAATTTTATTGACATAATATTCCTCTAATTCTATTTTATTTTCTAGTTTATTTCTTTTCTATTTATAACTTGGACTAGCCCACTAGATAACCCGACCCACTAGTCAGCTCAAAGGATCCCTACTGGTGCATGTGATATACAACACTTTTTAGCAATATAAATTGTGTCATTTGCTTATCATATCATGCTCCATCTAAATATTGCTATGCCTGATATGCATGATTACTTGTTTTTATTAAATCCAATATGAGCTTTGCACATTTAGTAGTTTAGGTTGAATTTTATCCCTCTTCCTTGTCTTTGACATGTGTGTAGGTGTTGATGATGATTATGGATAAAACAAAGGCAAAAGGAACAAACAGAGCATAGTATGGAGGACCTGCGGGGACCAGACTTAGCCATCTGAGGTGTTGGAAAAGTGAATTTTGTTCAACTTCTCAAAAGAAATATCCAAGAACATAGGGTTGTAGACCTCGACGATACTAAGTCAATGAGTCCAAGAATACCAAAAACGGAGTTCATATGAAGAAATGGCGGCCAAAATACTAAAGGGGACAAACGGTTTGACGAGCAACTATATGACCGGAGCTATTTTTCTGGTCGTATAGCTCCGTCCGTAGAGTTGCCAAAAAGGTCGCAAACGACGGGATTTCGCCCCAGAAAAGCTCCAAAG
This sequence comes from Avena eriantha, assembly GCA_910589775.1. Taxonomy (NCBI): domain Eukaryota; kingdom Viridiplantae; phylum Streptophyta; class Magnoliopsida; order Poales; family Poaceae; genus Avena; species Avena eriantha. Next base: position 157,040,877 of record OU342743.1, on the reverse strand, counting down.
CCTTCCCTAAGTCATATGACGGTATTGGGTGAACCCTAGGGCACCCACAAGGCCTATATAAAGGAGGCAGGACCCAAGAGAGAGCTACCAAGCCATAGCCCCTCAAGGGCAGAGCTATGCCACTGCCGCCACTCATCCGATCTCCATTGCGGCGGAGCTCTGCCTCAACCACACCTCCGAGATCTAGATCTCCCTCAACACCATCACCATCAAGGCATCCAAGCAAGAATAAGGGGAGGAGAAGAAATACATCACCACCACCACACATCGATCTCCATCCCCATCAACATCTCCATCTCCCTCTCTCTCTTGTGTTTAGTAATTGTAAGATTGAACACGGTTATGAATATCATTATATATTTATATATGTTTTGCTATTCATCCATGTGTTAGTGATTGATTCAATTCTAGGTTGAGGTATGATCTAGTGTGCTAAGTTAGAATTTATTGTGATCTAAGATGAGTTTATGTGATCCTTTGGTCTGGAAGTGCCTTTTGCCTTGCGGTGATGTGCGAGAACCATGCATAGTGCACACAGTGTGACAGCCCGGTAATCAATTGGGGAACGTTTATTTGTTTGAGAAATCTCTTATAGATCACACATATATTTTCCCATCTAGTACTAGTGAGACCGAAGCCTAGAAGCCCTCTCTCATTCCTTCAATCCTACAACTACAATCTCTTTAATTCAGTTCAAATTCCTATTTACTTTCCGTCTTAGTTTATTTTGTTCTTGTTAAAAGTTCTTTGTTATTAGATATTTTAAACCTCTCTCAATTATCGCTATTCTAGTAACTTATAGAATAGGCTATTTCCAAACCACGATTTGGGTGCGAAACGTGGCCGCATTGACAACGTGGCTGCGGGGTCGTGTTGTTTCCGTTCGTAGATCTCCCATCGGGACAAACTCTTAAATATTTGCTGCGACAAGTACTGCAATAACCCTATTGTTGATGCAGGAATCCAGTCATCAAATTGGCACCATTGCCGGGGAGATAAGCGTCCGGTTATTACCTTCCTACTCGCACATAGTTTATTTCCGTTTGTTGCTATTATCTTATTACTTTATTTTATATTGAAAACAATAAAAAAATTACAAAAACAAAAAATTATAAAATCTGTTGCTACTAATCATGTCTTCCGAGATAAATTTTGTTCAAGAGATAATACAAGCATTGGAGGAGATAAATGATTCAAGTTCATCAAGCATGGTTGCTATATATGAGCTGATAAAGAAATTGGTGAACCAATTGGAAATGCATTCATTATGGTTGCATGCTAATGATGGATCTTATTGCACAATTTGCATTACAGATGACCACCTTAATTTTCAGTGTAAGTATTCCAACAATCCTACTTTAGCAAATTATAATAGAGATAAATCCTATGCTAGTTTGTAAGTACTAGAATACTTTCTTTTCAAAGGTGCATCTGAAATGGTATTTAGACTAGGAAGTATTGATGTTGAAAGTGAAGCACTTGATGGAGTTTTTAATTTAGTATACCTCATATTCCTATTTTGCGAAAATAATTTAAGTGGAGAGGAAAAGGAGCATAAGGAAGAGGAGGAAGAATCGATTGATCACCCGCTCACACCTTCAACTCCTTCTTTTGATTCTATCATTGCTATTAAAACACAAGTCGATGAAAAGGAGGAACAAAAAGGTGAGGTTGACAAAGAGAGTCACACTACAACTTTTGTTTGTGATGCCTCTCACTCTAGTAGTGATTTTTATGATGCTAAAACTGTTGATAATTGTTCTGCGGAGGCCTTGTGCCTAGACACTCATATGGAGAGCATTAATAATAATGAACTAGATATAGAACCTTGCTATACTAACATGCAGGGTCCTGAGCTCCCTGCTATGAAGGAAGAATACTATGAAGTGTTCCCCTACACAGGTAACCAAGGTAAGGATTTAAGAATTTTATATGAATCTCAAATCCTCTCACTGCAGCTATACACGGAGGCATGTTCACCAAGCTTGGTGCATCAACACTCGCTTGAAAGCGAGAACTTGTTCATCTACATGATGCCGATGCACCGTAAGAGGGTACGACTCTGACCAAACTCTACTTCAAGATGCTCCAAGCTGGTATGTACAACCTCACCTCGAGTAAATATCCCTTGGGATCCAGGTGGGTAATGTATGGAGCATACTAGCCTGACTTTATGGTTTTAAAGAGAGCGCTTCCCGGGAGGCAACCCAGAAGTCATTAGGCATCTTTCTTAGTTTTGCGTCTTGAGTCTAGTTGCATTCGTGTTGCATTGGCACTTTTATTCTTCACATGTCTTTCTATTATAGTAATCTTGTTGAAAATTTCAAAAGGTAGAATTTATTGTTACTATGTGTTGCATAAACTCGGTTGTACTTAAATCCCATTTTATACATGCTAAATGTTGGTCGAAAATTTAATTTGTCATTTTTCTATCAAAACATGGTATTTCACTAAGTTACAAGATAAGAAAGAATTCACGAAGAAATAGAAATTTTGTGATGTATATAGAAGGTTTAACGACTAACTGTATGGTGGGAATAAAAATTCCGGCCGTACAGTTCCGGTCGTACAGATATTTTTTCCATCGATAATTTTTCTTTCATATGTACTGATGGTTTAACGACCAACTATACGGCAGGAATAAAAATTTCGGCCATATAATTGCGGTCGTATAGTTATCGATGCCTTCGTCAAAATTCTTTTTAGGATACACAGTTTAACGACCAACTATACGGCGGGAATAAAAATTCTGGCCGTATAGTTCCGGTTGTATAGATATCGATGCTTTTGTACAATTCCTTTTCCAGGTACAGAGGGTTTCACGACCAACTATACAGCCGGAACAAATTGTTCCGGCCATATAGTTCCGGCCATATAGCTATGCCGCTAGGTGGAAACCCTAAATTTTTGATAGCATGCCAACTATACAGCGCGAACACATTGTTCTGGCCGTATAGTTGGGAAGACACCTCAAACGCCAACTGCAAGGTAACCATTGCACAAAATTTCATTTTTTCTTTTTCCTTCTTCTTATAAAAGCCTCGAAACACCACCTGGGAGCTTCTCCCATGTTTTAGAGAAGCCAAGCATATGTAAACAATAAAGTTCTATCTCAGAAATTCCTTAAGTTGTAATTATCTTTAGTAGTTCATGTTTTATTTTCATTTTCCTTCGTTAGTTGGGCGAACGAACTTCGTTCGTACACCAAACTGTTGTCTTTTATTTTGTGTGTTATTTTCGCAGGGACTTGAACCTTGTGTGATGATGTGTATGGTAGTGTCAACCGTGCATACACTCGCATGAGCTACTTGGTTGCTTCAATTCAACGTTTCAACAATCAGTGTCTGGTAAAACCTTCCAACTCGAACATCTTTTAAATAAGCACATATGGGCTACACAATCGTGTCTCGTATCCTGTTTCACTTGCACCTCATCACAATCTAGGAGAGGCCACTTCTAGAACTACTTTTTTGACTTGGGCGTGGTGCTTAGGTTGATGAACCGACTTAGTGGGACTTGTATTTTTATCACTTGTGAGCTAAACCCGTGCGGTGACCCAGCATACCACTGCATTTGTAGTATACTATAGTCGTTGACATGACATCCCCACAACACCATTCTGTAAATATCACATCCCTCAGAGTGGTACAATAGAAACATTGCGGATCCATATTACAAACATACACACTTCATTATTATTATAATACCAGAAGTTCGAGACTTCAAGTGATTCAAACTTACAAACCAAATAACTTATTTCATAAGTTCAATAGAAGAACGAAAGACACAACGGTAATAAAGACGTGAGCTCAACATGTTATTCTATAGGGTTCGTGCTACTTGGCTCAACCTAGATAACTATACGCCGGCCTGACAACTACTCTAACTTGTTGTCTTCAGCTCCATAGCGTATCCCGTAGTACACCCTTCGATTCCACCAAACAGGTCCAGCTCTTCATAGTAGACGTCGTTCTGGACTTCCGTAGCATATACCTCGTCATTCTTCTGGCCCTCAAAGTCTAGCAAGGGGTTCAAAGGAAAGAGTGAGTAATAGCGTTACCCAGAAAGTTCACTATATGCAAGGTGGGAAGTTTGATGCTCTAACTACCACCTCGGACTATAAGTACTTGGTACTATGCAGTTTTGGTAAACGTTTCTTCAAAGATTGATTTTAATATCAAAAACTATGCCCATCAGCCTTCATAGGTTAACCAGAACTTCATGGAGTTCCTTTCCTGCCACGTTCTTAGCTCCTTATCAAAAACAGGGAGTAACATGTCACAATTCTTACACTTTGTAGAGGTGCGTTGCTTTACCCATAAGAGACCAAATCCTTGTTGAACAACCGGGCGTACTTTCCCGTCCACAATTCCATGATATGGGGCCTAGTAGATGAGCCAAGCCAATCAATGCCCCTCTCCGTGACCCTGCATGAAGACACGACCCTCCAGGACATTCCCCACATCTGTCAAGACCCTTATAGGACCGACTATAACTCTGGTAGGCACCGAAGACTCTATGAGACGGTTATGCCCTGGAAAGCTCCCTTAAAGGTCCAGCTAAACCACTGACAGCCTCTCAAGATAATCTAGACACCAAAATCATGGGAAACGAAGGGGTTCCACCCATGTGCTAGATTTCTCCACGAGAAATCCTCAGCCTCATGATTAGGTCATCCGTCCATGCAAAAGGGAGAAGATCCAGCTGACTTCTCCGTCCCATTCCAAATCCTATGGTTAACACGTAATATACGGCACTAGTATCACGGATGTCATGGGTTATTATGCCCTAGTTATTCGACCATTGGAATCCTAGATTCCACTGTCATTCTTAGTATTTATCATCACTTAGGATGATAATAGCATTCATTTGTTTGGGAAAATATTTATTTTATGTCTCTTTTAGAATGTAGGTGATAACACACAATTTTCAAATACTTTCATAAAGACTCTTCAAAGGACATGAGCAAGTGGTGAACTTGCTTTGTGATTGCAAGGTAGTGAAGTCGGATACTTCCACCTGACCTTGAGCTCCAGTTTCGACAGAAAACCATTATTGCCCGGTGATGACCCACAAGTATAGGGGGTGTTTTGCAGTATTTTCGATAAGTAAGAGTATCGAACGCAACGAGGAGCAGAAGGTGCTGGCGAGCGGCTAGGAGCAGGAATTCTCTGTAAAGACTTAGCAAACGGATTTTTAGGGGTTTTTGATAATGCAGGTAAATAAAGTATGAGTAAATAAAAGACAATAAGAGTAAATGCAACAAGTGGCCCAATCCTTTCTTTAGCAAAGGACAAGATGATTGTATTACTTAGGATGACCAAACTTTCTCGAGGACACATGGGAATATAGTTAAGTGCTTTCACTTCATATAGTTGATTAATCTTCTTTAGTTTGCTAAGTGTTGTGTGGGTGAACCTGTGCTAATGTACCGACCTTCCTAGGACTAATACATACTTGTGATTATACCCCTTGCAAGCATCCGCAAGTACAAGAAAGTAATTAAGGTAGAAACCTAACCACAACTTTAAACTCTAAGACCCCGACGTCCCTTGTGCAAAGGTTTCCTAACGGTTGTTCAGGTTTCTGTCACTTTGGCAACCCCTATGATTAGTAGCCAAATACACAATGCATTCCCCTAGGCCCATAAAGGTGAAGTGTCATGTAGTCGACGTTCACATGTCACCACTAGAAGAAATACACCACAACTTAAATATCACACACAATTCCACTACTAACAACATGACTTATCCCATGTCCTCAAGAACTAAACGAACTACTCACAAGACATCACATGGATCATGATCAGAGATGAAATAATGATGTGTAACAATCTGAGCATAAACGATAATTCAATGGTTCACTCAATAGCATCAACTACAAGGAGTAATCAACACCGCGGAAGTTTCCCCTAAGAACTATGCAAGATTCAACCCAATTGTTACAGCGGTATGAAGTGGTGATGATGGTGTTGGTGATGATGATGGTGGTGATGATGATGATGATACCGACGAAGTGCAACTTGATGGTGGTGTTGATGGCGACGATCTCCCCTCTCTGGGAAGGAATTCCCCCGGCAGAATTCTGTCTGCTAGAGATATCTTTCTCTCTCGGTGTTTTCCACCCCGGAGAGGCGGAAGAATCTTTCTGTGATCGCTCCCCCAGTCTTAGGGTTTTAGGAGGATAATATACGCTAGAGGGGAGAGCCAGGAGTGGACTAGGGCGGCCACACCACCTGGTGGCGCGACCTAGGGTGGCCCGCGCCAGGGGGTGGTGCGGGCCCCCTATGGCCCATATCCACTCCCCCTTCTGGCAACCTTTGTCTTCTGGAAAAATAGAATTTTCCATGTATTTTCCCGGATTTTCTGATCTTCGTGAATTTTGCTTCCAAACAATACCTTTTCCATCATAATCCTGACTACAGCGGTCCATGCTCCAAAAGTCATCAACCATGCAAAAATAAATGAAATAACATAAGTATCATCTCTTCATATGAAATATATCAATGAATAACAGTAAATTCTGATATAGAATAGTGATGCAAAATGTACGTATCACCCGGTAAGGACAATATTTAAAGAAGCAATATGCAATGCATAGTAATATCATGCCATGATTTGTTTTCTTTCTTCTTTGTGTGTTTTACCCACCTTGTAAAGATTATAAGTTTCTTTTAATTAATAAAAGAAAAGCATTACTCAAGAATCATTAACTTCATATTATTTTGATATTTAGCATTTTTATAATAATTAGTATTATTCTAAGAATTTAAAAATGAATTTATTTAAATTTTAACTCTTTTAAATATTTAAATAAATTCCTTTAAGAAAATAAGACTTTATTTTTATCACACTGGATTTACTTTAAAAATACAAACTAGTATTTTTCTATAATAATACTTCCTTTAGAATCTTAAAAATGAATTTTATTCAATTTTAAGTGTTTTTTATATTTTCATAAACTTCTAGAAGGAATAGATATAATTTTAATAATAGATCTAAATTTAATTGCTTAAAATCACTATCTATTATTTTTATTGGATATATGATTTTTTTGTGATTTCATTAATATATTATTTGTATTTTTAGGATTTTATTTATTTTTCTAGAGCCTAATTTATCTCAGGGATATATTTGTAATTAGGTATTTTACATAAGTCCTTCTTTTAAAACACGATCCTGTCCAACTGGGCTGGCCCGGTCCGACCCGACCCGCTAGGGCTGGATAAACGCCCCTGGGTAGTACTCAGCTATCCACACCCGGCACAGTACCTCTCACTCGCTCGCTCTTCTCTCTATTCTCTCTCGCGCGACACCCTCTCTGGCCGCTCGATGTCGCTGCCGCCGTGGTGATTCCGGTCGCCCAGGCCACTGTGTTTGTTGCCCCGGTTTGGGTCGGCCGTGCTCTGGTGCTCCCTCGATGACATAGTGGTGCTCATGGCGCCGATCTGCCATGTTCGCTACTGCTGTGTGCAGGCGCGGGTTGCAGCGCCCCCTCGGGGTGCTCCCCGTGCCACCACCTCTGTCGCCGGCCTCCTCTCTGCCTCCTCTTTGATAATCTTACGAGGACCTCAAGTAAGTGCCCTATTATGCACTCTCTACTCTACCTTGCCTCCACTCCATGCCATGTGGTCACTTGTGATGGATTTCCCCATTTAGGGTTCATCCCTAAATTTAATCTTGCTTGTGCTAATCCTTTGATGATGATCTACTGTTAGTGTAGTGTCAATCTCTATTGGGCATGTTTGTTACTCTATTCTCTATTAGAGAACACTCTGTTGATCATGCTTGTGTTACTCTGTTCTCTGTCATAAGCTGCTTTGTAAAAGCATGCTTAGTCTAATGTGGATGCCCAAGTTGTTGTGGTTGTGGATTTACTTCTATGGAGTTAAGTTGAGATGCTCTCTGTACTGATACTTGGTTAATTACTCACTTGTGAATTACTGACGTGCTCAGTCTTAGGATTTAATCATGTTACTGTGTAAATCTAGTGCTAGTCTCTGCTCTGTGATTGAATAGGAGATGATTTATAAAGATATGATTCCTATATGCTTGTAGGAATGTGATTAATCTTATTGGTTTTGTACAGTGCGGCCTAGTGATAGATAGTGTTGATCTTTACTATCCTTTCTTAAATAAAGTGTCTATTTATGATTCCTAAATCAGTTAGGAAGATGATTATCTTTATTGAAGAGAATATGCTTGAGCTTGTACTCAAGTAGATATGAACCTGCTAGGTACAGAGGTGCTACCCTTCTGGGAATGTGCCCTGTACTAGCAGATGTGATGTGTATCTATCTAGTTAAAACTAGATCATAGGGTAAATGATGCTAGTCTGAGACCCTTCCTGTGCAAGAACACATGCATAAACTGGCTATTTACCATCTGCTATCTAATATGTTCTTTTATCATGTGCTTGCAAGAAAATGAATGTGTAAGATGGAAAATGATTAGATCTAACTGTTGGAACATACTCTGGTTGCCTTGTCTTGATGTTGCCTTCTACTTCTGGCTTGTGTTATCCCTGGATTTGTTTTAACTTCCTCTTGGCCTTGTCGTGCTCGTCCTGGTGTTGTTGCTCCTGTGTGACCTTGATGTACACCTAGAACATCCCCCTCCTCAAGTCACCATCTTTGTTGGTGATCTCCTAGGTTTTCTATGGTGGAAAGTGACTTGATCTAGTGCTATGGTTGCAAGATCTGGTGATGTTCTTGGTTGTGCTATTGACAAACTATGGCTAGGCTCTCTCTCTTTGCGAAGCGGATAGCAAAGCTTGCTTTGCTCTACGTTGATGTGATTTAAACTGCCCCTTTGCTCTCAGCTGCTGACACCTCAATGCATGCATTTAGGTGTGTGAGCTGCTTCACTATTTTCTTTGGCTGTGGATGAGGTCAAGTAACTATGGTTTAAACTTCCCCATCCTTTTACTATTACTTATGCTGGTGAAACATACCACTTTTCTACTTGGCTGAAGCAATTTGCTTAAAAGAACAGATACTACACTTTGGTGAAACTTGCCCCTTCCAATTACTCTATGATGTAATATGAACAGTGCACTTCACTGTTCACCACTGAGAGTAAAACTAATCAACTAACGTTTCATTTCCTTTTGAGTAATTTATCTTATTTTTCAGGAATAAGGTCTAGATGCTCAAGGTGTAGTATAGGAATAGATAGATAGTATAGATTCTTATTGTAATTTCCTTTTATACTTTTTGTAAAGAATCTTGTAACAATATTTCTAGGATTTAATAAAGATTCATTTATTTTGACTCTATTCCTTGTAATATTATGTCTTGGTGTATATATCTCCATTTGAAATCTTATTATGGAATAAAGAAAAGAAATAAGAATTCATTTGTTATTTGAATTTACTTTTCTTAAATTCATATTTTTGTGTAATATATCTATAATATAATCAAACAATGTTAATACCCTATTGTAGAAAACCACTTAATGTTTCTAACTTCTAATTTTAAAATATTTTTCAAATGATTTAAATTTCACATTTGAATTCAAAATATTTTCCCCCAAAACACAATAATGCCTAAAGATCATGTCAAAATTTATAGCAATCACTTCAGAGAGCTATTCCTACCTCTGGTTAGTGAAAGAAACTTGGATATCTTTAGGTTTTTGTTTGGCGAAAAATTTACCCCGATTTTACAGATGAATGCATGCATATGCACAGATTCCTATTTCTACCCTTCGTTGGTTTCTAAATGCTGGGGTGTTACAGACTTCCCCCCTTAAATTAAACTTCGTCCCGAAGTTTGCTGATGTGTACCTAAATAGTTCTGGATATGCTTCTTTTAAGTCATCCTCTTTCTCCCATGTGGCTTCTCGCTCTGGGTGATGTTCCCATTGTACTTTGCAGTATTTGATTGCCCTGTTTCTCAACCTTTTCCAGTTCTCTTCAGAATTTTACAGGGTTTATGAACATAAGTCAAATCTTCTTGTAACTCAATTTTTGTTGTGTAATTTCATCATCGGGAACTTTGAGACATTTCTGTAACTGTGACACATGGAAAACATTATGAACTTGAGCCAATATTTTTGGTAACTCAAGAGCATAAGCTATTGTTCTATTCCGACTCAGTATCTTAAGTTGTCCGATATATCTTGGACTTAGTTTTCCTTTGACTCCGAATCTCTTAACTCCCTTCATTATACTTACTTTGAGATATACCATATCCCCCACTTCTGGATGCCATGATCTCCGACTTTGATCAGCATAACTTTTCTGTTGACTTTGAGATATCTTCAATCGATCTCTAATAATATCGATGATATGTTGCATCTCCTTGATATAGTCTGGTGCAAATTCCTTGCTACTACCAGGTTCATACCAAAATATTGGTGATCTACATCTTCTCCCATAAAGTACTTGATATGGTGCTGCTTTCAGACTACTTTGATAGCTATTGTCGTAAGAAAATTCTGCCAATGGTAGATGATCTTCCCATGAACCTCCAAAATCTAATGCACAAGCTCTAAGGATGTCCTCTAAGATTTGATTGGTCCTTTCTGTTTGGCCTCCAGTTTTTGGATGATAGGCTATGCTGAAATCCAATTTTGAGCCAAGTGCTTCATGTAATTGTTTACAAAATGCTGAAGTAAACACATATCCTCTATCTGATACAATCTTCTTGGGTACTCCGTGCTTACTTACTATCTCTTTGACATAGATTTATACTAACTTTTAGGTATTATCTTTTTGATTTACCGGGATAAAATGTGCACTTTTTGTGAATCTATCCACAATCACCCATATCATATCCTTCTGTTTCGGTGTCATGGGTAATCCTGTGATAAAATCCATACCAATTTATTCCCATTTCCATTCCGGAATTTCTAAAGGTTGTAATTATCCTGCTGGACTTTGATGTTCTGCTTTTACCCATTGACAAGTATGACATTCAGATACATACTTTGCAACATCCCTCTTAATGTTATTCCACCAGAATAATTCCTTAAGATCCATGTACATCTTCATACTTCCTGGATGAATTGAATATGGTGTTTCATGTGCTTCTCGGAGTATCACCTCTCTGATCTCCGGTCTGGTACACAAACATGGTTTTGGAACCATAAAGATCCATAATCTCCTAGGTGAAAAACTATTTTTTGTCCTTCGGAAATTCTTCTGATTTCTTCAACAATAAATGGATCATCAAGTTGATGTCGATAGATATCATGATGAAGATCACTGCTTTGCTCTTCTACAACCCTCATGGTAGCTAAGCCTAGACAAACTTCTGTCCGTAAGAATTGTATTTCTAACCTTTCCAAATCCATTTGCAACTCTATTGGTAATCATCTATTGATGGATTGAGTATCTGTACTCTTCCGACTTAAAGCATCTGCTACTACATTGGCCTTTCCTTGAGTATAGTTAATTGTAAGATCATAATCCTTGATCAACTCCAGCCATCTTTTCTGCCTCATATTCAGCTCCTTTTGAGTAAAGAAATATTTCAGACTCTTATGATCTGTGTATAGTTCACACCTTGCTCCATAGAGAAAATGTCTCCATTCCTTTAAAGAAAAGACCACTGCTTCTAACTCCAAATCATGTGTCAGGTAATTGACTTCATGAGGTTTGAGTTGTCTAGACCCATAAGCAATTACCTTGCGATCTTGCATTAGCACACATCCTAGGCCTTCTTTGGAAGCGTCACAATATACTGTGTAATCTTTTCTGGTTTCCGGTATAGCTAGGATTGGTGCGGTTGTTAATCTGGTTTTCAATTCCTAAAAACTTGCTTCACACTTCTCATCCCATATGAATGGTGCATTGTTTCATAGCAATCTGGTCATTGGTCCAGCTATCTTGGAAAGACCTTCAATGAATCTCCGATAATAGCCTGCCATGCCTAAGAAACCTCAGATTTGTTTCACATTAGTTGGTGCATTCCATTCCAATATTGATTGAACTTTGGACATATTTACCGCATTTACATCCTTACTGATCACATGACCAAGAAATTCTACCTTGTCCAACCAAAATTCACACTTGCTAAATTTAGCATCCAACTTATGTTCTCTCAAGATTTCCAATGCTATCCTCAAATGATCAACATGATCTTCTTTATCCTTTGAGTATATCAAAATATCATCAATAAACACTATGACAAACTTATCCAGATACGGCATGAAGATTTTGTTCATTAGGTTCATGAATATTGCTGGTGCATTGGTCAATCCAAAAGGTACGAGAAGATACTCATGATGTCCATACCTTGACACAAATGTTGTTTTTGGAACATCTTTAGGTTTGATTTTTTATTTGATGGTACCCTAATCTTAGATCAATCTTGGAAAACACTCCAGCTCCTTTGACTTGATCAAACAGGTCTTGAATTCTAGGCAATGGATATTTGTTCTTGATGGTAACATTGTTGAGATTTCTGTAATCACCACACATTCTTCGTCCTCCATCTCTTTTATCCACAAAAAATACCGGAGTTCCCCATGGGGATACACTTTCCTGAATAAATCCTTTTCTAGCTAACTCATCAATTTGCTCCTTAACCTCTTTTAATTCTTTTGGTCCCATCTTGTACGGTGCTTGGGCTATTGGTGCTGTACCAGGTATCAGGTCAATAGTGAACTCTATTTCTCGATCAGGTGGCATTCCTGGTAACTCTGCTAGAAAAGCATCTTGAAATTCATTTACAACAGGAATATCTTCTAATTTGACCTCCTTCATTGAGTTCAATTGCAGATCTACCATGATATGACTGTGTTTATCCACCTGATAGACTATCCTTCCTCCACTTGGAGACTTGATTGAAACGGTTTTATTCACATAATTGATATGAGCCCCATACTCAGCCAGCTATCCATTCCCAACACTACTTCTATTCCCCTTAATGGGATCACATAAAGATCCACATAATAGGTTTGACCACAGATTGAGATAACTTGGTTTAAGTTTATGTTTCTAACTACCACGATCCCTCTAGCGGTAACTACGGTCATAGGTTTTTCTAACGGTGCCCTTCCAATCCCGAACTTATCACAAAATTGTTCAGATATGAATGAAGTAGTTGCACCTGTATCAAATAGAACTTTTTCCAGGATTTGTGAGAATATTGAGTGTACCAATCACCTCTTGATTCGAGTTATCCACCTCCTCCAAGGTTACGCAATTCAGCTTTCCAGTAGGTCTGCCCCTCTTGCCATTGTCGTTCTTGCCATAACTTCCACCTCTATTAGGCTGTCCACCTCCGCCTCTTGCTTGACCACTGCCTGATGTAGGCCAACCACTTGGTGGTTTATTGGGACAATCGGGCTTCACATGCCCCTTCTGACCACACCCACAACATATGATCACCGGCTTTAGGCAATCCCTACTAAAGTGCCCTAGAAGTTTACAATTGTGACAAATGACATTCCTCCTGGTTGTGGTTGCACCACGATTGGGTTGTTACCATTTTGAAGGACCTATTTCGAAATTTGAACTCCATATTAAGTTTAGGTTTACTTACTTGGATCCTCTTGGTTTCCTTCCTTGCTCTCTTCCTTCGGTCCTCTTGGACATTCTTGTAATCATCCTCAAATGTGATAGCTGCATCTAGTAGCTGTTGAAAAGTTGCCTTATTAGCCAGCCTCAGCTGCATCTTCACAAATGGATTTAAACCCCACAAGAAACGTTTCCTCCTCTTTGCCTTAGTTCTCACTTCATCCTTAGCATAATGAGATAGTTAACCGCACTCCTAGATGTACTTCATGACACTGGTATATCCCTGCTGAAGTTCTTCAAACTCCCTATGCTTCAGTTCAATAACACTTTCCGGAACATGATATTCATGGAATCTCTGCTGAAACTCCTCCCAGGTATACTCCCTTCCTGGAGGTTGCATTGCTAACTTATTCTCCCACCATGATGGTGTAGGTCCAGTTAAGAGATGTGTTGCATACCTCAACTTTTCCTCATCATTGCATCCTACGGTTTTCAACTTTCTCTCTGTATCTGCTAGCCAATCCTCTACATCCATTCACTCAGGGGCTGATGCAAAAGGTAACGGCCTTGCATTTTGAAAGTCAGAAAGACTCACACCACGCCCTTCAGGTTCCCTCTGATGTCCCACCCGATCCACTAATTCCTCCATTAACTTGTTCTGGGACTCTTGCATCATTTGCATGTACTGCATGAAGTTCTTCTCCATCAATAGCCTCATTGGTGGTGGTGGGAAATTTGCCTGCATTCTGGCGTCTTCATCCGCCTTTTCCTTAATTTCGTGCTCCATGCGCTGTTGTTCGGTCTCGTCCTATACAACCATTTCCCTACCCACCTAGTCCTGTAACATAAAGCAAACACTCATAATTACATCATGCATATGTGTTCTGAGCTCAACTTCATGCATAGAACTAGTCACACAATGGAAAACAAAATCCAAATAAGAACCAGATATGCATTTCACATATTATACATTACAAACAACATAGTTGGTACAATGTCATTACAAGCCCATACCATTTAGGTATTACAAACTCATGTGGATGCTATCCCACTTATTTAGTTACACCAAGTGCTTAGACTCTAACTCCCGTGTCACCATTGGAATACTCCTCCTCTAGTGTCACCCTCCCCAGAAGTTGCGACGTTCATCGTACATTCCCGGAGTACAACCGTGCTCACGTGAAGTACGACGCACCATCTCTAGAACGACTTGCCTCTTCGATGGATGATACTCAGTATCAGAAGTATCCAGACTTGACACATCATCCAGCTGAAGTGCGTCCATACCTTCCAACTCATCTGAGGTATCTTTAGAATCATCCTCATCACCGTCTTCTGCAATCGCCTCCTGCATCCCGACTCCTGAGTAATCAACAGAATATTCCGCTTCCGGTGCTCCCCAAGTACTATGCTGGGTATGATAGTCCTCAGCTATAATTGGATAGTGCATGTTATCTGGAGTAGGATAATGTTTTGGTGACTCAAACACCCTTTCTTCAGGATCTTCCTCGTCGGACTCTACATCCTCCACCTGGACATACCTTCCACCAATGGAACAAGACCTCACTCCCATGCAACTAGTTTTCCCGATATCACCAACAGAATCTTCCACATGAATAGGATTTCTGGCAGATCCATCCATTGATCCATACCTCCATCCTTCGGAGTTTCCAATAGGTAGTTCTGAGTCCTCGGTTCCCCAAGAATTCTGTGGTACTGGATGAATAGTACCCTCATTAGTATATCTAGTGGGTTCTGGCATAGGTGAATAAGGAATGGTGTAAAAGATGCTGGATCTATAAGTATATCCTTAAAAATTGGGCTAACCCTACCTACTGCTTCATTCTCCAGTTTAGATGCTAACTTCTCCCTTCGTTCAGGATTAGTCAAATCCTCTAGCATATCAATCCGATCCTCTACAATAACCTGATGTGTCTTATACAAAGATCCAACCATCCGTCGATACATATCCATAAACTTGGAAGCTAATTTTGGATGCTTCTTTACTAAAGTAAGATGATCCGGAACTGGTTCCATGTCTATAGAGTCGTGAGGAATCATAGAATATGTGCTTCCCGCTAACTCTTCTACTTTGTGCTCCCAAACATTGGATATCGTCTCCAAAATAGCAACAAGGTATGCTGCTAGGTGACTTCTACCTTCACCCATAAGTAAATCGTGATATAAACCAAGCTTTTTTGGTAGTTGGATGCTAACACGATATTTGGCTAACATTCTCCCATCATGGTATGTCATGGTATTAACTGGAATATTAGTTGTGCAACCAAAAACCCTCAGAAGTTCTCGAAGTTGTTCAGTTAAAGTCCCCTGATAATCATCGAGAGATTCTTCTTTCCTTGCCAAATTCTGTTTTGGAAACTTTGGTGCCATTTTAACTGTATACAAAACATTCATAATTAGTAACCAATAATAGTTGTAATGATGCATCATAATAAAGAATTATCGCACTAAAAAATATACTGAAATATTCCCAATTGAATATTCATCATATAATCTAGAGAACTTTTTACCGTTGCCCTAAGACTCCTACATGTAGTTCCCTTTACTAGGTTTCCAACCTAAGGTCAAAGCAATTGCTCTGATACCAGCCGCGGTGACCCAGCATACCACTACATGTGTAGCATACTATAGTTGTTCACATGACATCCACAGAACACCATTCTGTAAATATCACATCCCTCGGAGTGGTACAACAGAAACATTGCGGGTCCATATTACAAACATACACACTTCAGTATTATTACAATACCAGAAGTTCGAGACTCCAAGTGATTCAAACTTACAAACCAAATAACTTATTTCATAAGTTCAGTGGCAGAACAAAAGACACAACGGTAATAAAGATGTGAGCTCAACAACTTATTCTATAGGGTTCATGCTGCTCGGCTCAACCTAGATAACTATACACCAACCTGACAACTACTCTGACTCATTGTCTTCAGCTCCATAGTGTATCCCGTAGTCCACCCCTTCGATTCCACCGGACAGGTCAGGCTCTTCATAGTAGACGTCGTTCTGGACCTCTGTAGCATACACCTGGTCATTCTTCTGGCCCTCAAATTCTAGCAAGGGGTTCAAATGAAAGAGTGAGTAACAGCGTTACCCAACAAGTTCACTATATGCAAGGTGGGAAGTTTGATGCTCTAACTACCACCTCAGACTATAAGTCCTTGGTACTATGCAGTTTTGGTAAACGTTTCTTCAAAGATTGATTTTAATATCAAAAACTATGCCCATCAGCCTTCATAGGTTGACTAGAACTTCATGGAGTTCCTTTTCGGCCGCGTTTGTAGCTCCTTCCCGGAATAGGGAGTAACATGTCACAATTCTTACACTCTGTAGAGGTGCGTTGCTTTACCCATAAGATACCAAATCCTTGTTGCACAACCAGGCGTACTTTCCCGTCCACAATTCCGTGATGTGGGACCCAGTAGATGATCCAAGCCAATCACTGCCCCTTTTCGCGACCCCGGATGAAGACACGACCCTCCAGGCCATGCCCCACCTCTGTCAAGCCCCTTATAGGACCGACTATAACTCTGGTAGGCACCCGAAGACTCTATGAGACGGTTATGCCCTAGCAAGCTCCCTTAAAGGTCCAGCTAAACAACTGACAGCCTCTCAAGATAATCTAGACACCAAAATCACGGGAAACTAAGGGGTTCCACCCATGTGCTAGGTTTCTCCACCAGAAATCCTCAGACTCATGATCAGGTCATCCATCCATGCGAAAGGAAGAAGATCTAGCTGACTTCTCCATCCCATTCCAAATCTTATGGTTAATGCGTAATATACGGTGCTAGAATCACTGATGTCATGGGTTATTATGCCCTAGTTGTTCGACCATTGGAATCCTAGATTCCACTTTCATTCTTAGTATTTATCATCACTTAGGATGATAATGGCATTCATTTGTTTGGGAAAATATTTATTTTCTATCTCTTTAGAATATAGGTGATACCACACAATTTTCAAATACTTTCATAAAGACTCTTCAAAGGACATGAGCAAGTGGTGAACTTGATTTGTGATTGCAAGGTAGTGAAGTCGGATACTTCCACCTGACCTTGAGCACCGATTTCTACAGAAAACCATTATTGCCCGGTAAGGACAATATTTAAAGTAGCAATATGCAATGCATAGTAATGTCATTGCATGATTTGTTTTCTTTCTTCTTTGCGTGTTTTACCCAACTTGTAAAGCTTTTAAGTTTCTTTTAATTAATAAAAGAAAAGCATTACTCAAGAATCATTAAATTCATATTATTTTGATATTTAGCATTTTTATAATAATTAGTATTATTATAAGAATTAAAAAATGAATTTATTTAAATTTTAACTCTTTTAAATATTTAACTAAAATTCCTTTAAGGAATAAGACTTTATTTTTATCACACTTGATTTACTTTTCAAAAATACAAACTAGTTTTTTGTATAATAGTACTTCCTTTTAGAATCTTAAAAATGAATTTTATTCAATTTTAAGTGTATTGTATATTTTTATAAAATTCCAGAAGGAATAGATATAATTTTAATAATAGATCTATATTTAATTGCTTAAAGTCATTATTTAGTATTTTTATTGCATAGAGGATATTTTTGTGATTTCATAAATATATTATTTGTATTTTTAGGATTTTAATTTATTTTTCTAGAGCCTAAGTTATCTTAGGGATATATTTGTAATTAGGTATTTTACATAAGTCCTTTTAAAACACGGGCCTAGCCCACTAGGCTGGCCCAGTTAAACCCACCCCGCTAGGGCTGGATAAACGCCCCTGGGTAGTACTGGGCTGTCCACACCCGACCCTGTACCTCTCACTCGCTCGCTCTCCTCTCTATTCTCTCTCGCGCGACACCCTCTCTGGCCGCTCGATGTCACCGCTGCCGCGGTGATTCCGGCCATCCTAGGCCACCGTGTCTGTTGCCACAGTGCAAGACGATGCGGATGTTACCGCTGCTCGACACTGTCCCGCTCGATCTTACGCTAGAGCTCTTCGCTGGCCACGCTGACCCCCACCTCGTGGCTAGGGTTTGGGTCCACCGTGCTCTGCCTCTCCCTCGATGACGCCGTGGTGCTTGTGGCGCCGATCTTCCATGGCCGCTACTGATGTGTGCAGGCACAGGTTGTAGTGCTCCCTCAGGGTGCTCCCCGTGCCGCCACCTCTCTGCCGCCAGCCTCCTCTCTGCCTCCTCTTTGATAATCTTACGAGGACCTTGAGTAACTGCCCTATTCTCCTCTTTGTGCTCTACCTTGCCTCCACTCCATGCCATGTGGTCACTTGCGATGGATTTCCCCATTTAGGGTTCATCCCTGAATTTCTAGGGTTCATTCCCCCTAAAGTGGCGATTTAGCATAACTCTAGGGTTAATCTTGCCTGTGCTAATCCTTTAATGATGATCTACTATTAGTTTAGTGTCAATCTCTGTTGGGCATGTTTGTTACTCTGTTCTCTATCAGAGAACACTCTGTTGATCATGCTTGTGTTACTATGTTCTCTGTCATAACCTGCTCCGTAAAAACATGCTTAGTCTAATGTGGATGCCCAAGTTGTTGTGGTTGTGGATTTACTCCTATGGAGTTGAATTGAGATGCTCTTTGTACTGATACTTGATTAATTACTCACTTGTGAATTACTAATGTGTTAAGTCTCAGGATTTAATCCTATTACTATGTAAATCTAGTGCTAGTCTCTGCTCTGTGATTGAATATGAGATGATTTATAAAGATATGATTCCTATATGCTTGTAGGAATGTGATTAATCTTATTGGTTTTATACAGTGCGGCCTAGTGATAGATAGTGTTGATCTTTACTATCCTTTCTTAAATAAAGTGTCTATTTATGATTCCTAAATCATTTAGGAAGATGATTATCTTTATTGAAGAGAATATGCTTGAGCTTGTACTCAAGCAGATATGAACATGCTAGGTACAGAGGTGCTACCCTTCTAGGAATGTGACCTGTACCAGCAGTTGTGATGTGTATCTATCTAGTTAAAACTAGATCATAGGGTCAATGATGCTGGTTTGAGACCCTGCCTATGCAAGAACACATGCATAAACTGGATGTTTACCATCTACTGTCTAATATGTTCTTTTATCATGCGCTTGCAAGAAAATGAATGTGTAAGATGGAAAATTATTAGATCTAACTATTGGAACATACTCTGGTTGCCTTGTCTTGATGTTGCCTTCTACTTCTGGCTTGTGGTATCCCTGGATTTGTTTTGGCTTCCTCTTGGCCTTGTTGTGCTCCTCATGGTGTTGTTGCTCATGTGTGACCTTGCTATCCACCTAGAACATCCCCCTCCTCAAGTCACCATCTTTGCTGGTGATCTCCTGGGTTTTCTATGGTGGAAAGTGACTTGATCTAGTGGTATGGTTGCAAGATCTGGTGATGTTCTTGGTTGTGCTATTGACAAACTATGGCTAGGCTCTCTCTCTTTGCGAAGCGGATAGCAAAGCTTGCTTTGCTCTACGTTGATGTGATTTAAACTGCCCCTTTGCTCTCAGCTGCTGACACCTCAATGCATGCATTTAGGTGTGTGAGCTGCTTCACTATTTTCTTTGGCTATGGATGAGGTCAAGTAACTATGGTTTAAACTTCCCCATCCTTTTACTATTACTTATGCTGGTGAAACATACCACTTTTATACTTGGCTGAAGCAATTTGCTTAAAAGAATAGATACTACACTTTGGTGAAACTTGCCCCTTCCAATTACTCTATGATGTAATATGAACACTACACTTCACTGTTCACCACTGAGAGTAAAACTAATCAACTAACGTTTCATTTCCTTTTGAGTAATTTATCTTATTTTTCAGGAATAAGGTCTAGATGCTCAAGGTGTAGTATAGGAATAGATAGATAGTATAGATTCTTATTGTAATTTCCTTTTATACTTTTTGTAAAGAATCTTGTAACAATATTTCTATGATTTAATAAAGATTCATTTATTTGGACTCTATTCCTTGTAATATTCTGTCTTGGTGTATGTATATATCCATTTTAAATCTTATTATGGAATAAAGAGAAGAAATAAGAATTCATTTCTTATTTGTATTTACTTGTCTTAAATTCATATTGTTGTTTAATATATCTATAATATAATCAAACAATGTTAATACCTTATTGTAGAAAACCACTTAATGTTTCTAACTTCTAATTTTCAAATATTTGTCAAATGATTTAAATTTCACATTTGAATTCAAAATATTTTTCCCCAAAACAAAATAATGCCTAAAGACCATGTCAAAATTTGTAGCAATCACTTCAGAGAGCTATTCCTACCTCTAGTTAGTGAAAGAAACTCTGATTTCTTTAGGTTTTTGTTTGGCAAAAAAATTACCCTGATTTTACAGATGAATGCATGCATATGCACAGATTCCTATTTCTACCCTTTGTTGGTTCCTAAATGCTGGGGTGTTACAACTCTTGTCTTCAAAAACACAAAAATATTTTGTCTTCTTTCTAGTCTTGTTCCTACCAGGTTCTTAAGGGAGGCATACACCAGATCGTGAAGCATTTATTGAAGAAAAGGTTCATTGTCCATCAAAATAGAGTTTAAAAGCACCTCAACGGTAAAGTTTCTCACCCTTCCTTTAACTTAAGCTTGGGGAGGTAACCACTTCTTATAATCTCTTTTGATAACTGCATTTTCTCTTTTGTTTTCATGATCTTCTAAAAGTTTAGCTTTGGGAGGTTATTTTGCATGCGTAGAGTCTTGTGCAAAGTTCTTTATCTCAAATTTTTTTCATGCTATTGTGTATCTCTCTATTTTTGATTGCTTGCTTAGGTGAGATTTTGTTCATATTTATATAAGGGATATACTTGCTCATGTTAGGCCCCATAGGAGATAAGCCATAGCTTTGATGCACCTTGTTCAACTTTTATCTAGCTTGTGAAAAATATTGTGATCCTCTAAATATACATTGCCATGTTCTCTACATTTTGAAAAGAAAAAATATAATAAAGAAGTTCTTCGAAACTTGCTAGTTGACACTTTTCAGAATTGTCTTAAGTGAATGGTTATGGAGTAGCACGGCCCCATAGTGTTGGAAATGATGGTCTTAATATATGCTTAGTAAGTAGTTGGCAAATAAGAAATGATGTTTCAAAGTTTCAAGATTACATATGCCAATTTTTTTCTTGGAAATCAAAGTGAGATATTTCTTTATGCGTGTCTTGCGCCACTGTCACACAACATGGGATGCTAACAACTCCACTGGCCTTTGGACAATCCAAAAAGAGGAAACTCTTGGAGTTTGGCTATGAGTTGCCCAACATACGTAGCAAAAAAATGGTATATTTGGGTATGCATTGGCATTCTCATGGGCCTGCGTTCAAAGCAAAAGTTGGAATACTCCTCTATCCGTTATGAAAAATCATTATACCAAAAAGGGAAACCTTGGTAATGGTCACGAGTGTCCTTCCTAGCCTGCACAGTCTCGATTGAACATATACCACTTTTTGGTATGGTCTCGTTACTAAGAAATATATTTTCTATGAGCTCAACAATTGAAGTTTGCACTTGAGAGACTTTAATAGATGGCATGAGTGGGCAGCATTGGAAAAATCTATTTCTATTTATGATTGACAACTAACCTGTTCAGCTTTGCCTTATACAAATAAAAATACAAAAATACAATAAAGTGCGTATAGAAGGATCACAAGTTTACTTGCAAGCTAGATTTAACTTTGGCATGGGGCATAGAAGTTTTTGACTAATCTCTAGTGGTTTGGAATAATATAACTAAGCTTATATTGCCTTGTATGATTATGTGCTCTCTTACTTTGAGCTTGCAGGAAAAAAAACGATACGGTGCATTGATTTCCAATGATAAGCAAGATCATATCCATTAAGTTATCGATCCCTTTTGCTCGAGTACGAGCAAGATCTATCTTGGGGAAGTTGATGGCTATGATATACAACACTTTTTAGCAATATAAATTGTGTCATTTGCTTATCATCTCATGCTCCATCTAACTATTGTTATGCCTGATATGCATGATTACTTGTTTTTCTTAAATTCAATATGAGCTTTGCACATTTAGTAGTTTAGGTAAAAATTTATCCTTCTTCCTTGTATTTGACATGTGTGTAGGTGTTGATGATGATTATGGACAAAACAAAGGCAAAAGGAACAAAGAGAGCATAGTATAGAGGAGCTGCAGGGACCAGACTTAGCCATTTGAGGTGTTGGAAAAGTGAATTTTCCAACTTCTCAAAATAAAGATCCAAGACCACAGGGTTGTAGCCCTCGGCGATACAAAGTCAACGAGCAAAAAAAACCCAAAATGGATTTTGTATGAAGAAATGGTGGTCAAAATACTAAAGGGGACAAATTGTTTGACGAGCAACTATACGGCCGGAGCTATTTTTCTGGTCGTATAGCTCTGCCCATATAGTTGCCAAAAAGGTCACAAACGATGGGATTTCGCCCCAGAAAAGCGCCAGAACCTTCCCTAAGTCATATGATGGTATTGGGGGAACCCTAGGGTACCCCCAAGGCCTATATAAAGGACGGAGGACCCAAGAGAGAGCCACCAAGCCATAGCCCCTCAGGGGCAGAGCTCTGCCACCGCCACCACCCATCCGATCTCCATTACGGTGGAGCTCTGCCTTAACCACACCTCCGAGATCTAGATCTCCCTCAACACCATCACCATCAAGGCATCCAAGCAAGAATAAGGGGAGGAGAAGAAATACATCACCAGCACCACGCATCGATCTCCATCCCCATCATCATCTCCATCTCCATCTCCCTCTCTCTCTTGTGTTTAGTAATTGTAAGATTGAACACAGTTATGATATCATTATATATTTATATATATTTTGCTGTTCATCCATGTGTGAGTGATTGGTTTAATTCTAGGTTGATGTATGATCTAGTGTGCTAAGTTAGAATTTATTGTGATCTAAGATGAGTTTATGTGATCCTTTGGTCCGGAAGTGCCTTTTGCCTTCTGGTGATGCGCAAGAACCATGCATAGTGCATATAGTGTGACAGCCCGATAATCAATTGGGGAATGTTTATTTGTCTGAGAAATCTCTTATATATCACATATATATTTGCCCATCTAGTACTAGTGAGACCGAAGCCTAGAAGCCCTCTCTCATTCCATTTAATCATACAACTACAATCTCTTTAATTCAGTTCATATTCCTGTTTACTTTCCGTCTTAGTTTATTTTGTTCTTGTTAAAAGTTCTTTGTTATTAGATATTTTAAACCTCTCTCAATTATCTCTATTCTAGTAACTTATAGAATAGGTTATTTCCAAACCATGGTTTGGGTGCGAAACATGGCCACATTGACAATGTGGCTGTGGGGTTGTGTTGTTTCCGTTCGTAGATCTCCCATTTGGACAAACTCTTAAATATTTGCTACTACAAGTACTGCAATAACCCTGTTGTTGGTGCAAGAATCCAGTCATCACCTACCTACACTAGGCTAGGTCAGTCAAACCGACCCACTCCCACCCCCTCTCTCCTCGAGCCTCTCTTACTCTCTCTCTAGAAATTCATGGCGCTGGCGCTGCTCAATTCTGGTGAGCTCCGACCACCTTGGTCGCCGCTGCCGGTCGCAATTGACGATGCTCTCTCCACTGCCGGTTGCAATCGATGCTTCTATCTCCGCTCCATCGACTAGTCCAAGTCGATTCGTCTGGCGCTCCCTCTTCTGACCATGTTGACCCCCTTCTGCAACTAGGGTTTCTCCATCTCGGCTCTGCCGCTCAGCTATGACCTTGCGGTGTACTCCGGTGAGGTGGTGGCATGGTTCTAGTGCTTTGGTGACTAGACTAACCATATGCCTTGTTGGTGTTGGATGTGCGGCTCAGCACGGTTTCAGGTGCCACAGTGCTCCCCGTGCTGTCGTTCCCTAGTTTCCTCCATCGACCTCCTCTACTTCCTCTTCACCAAGTTATGAGTGAGGACCACGAGTAAGTCTTCTCCTCCCCTACTTCTTCTTTCCCCACTCAATTTCACAACCTAGCTTCCAATACATGCCCTAGATTTCTCTGTTGAGGACCAATAATCCTATAGCTTGCTCATCTAGCTTTCCTAGGATTTCCATTGCTACTGATGAATTGGTATTACTTCTAATGCCCTAGAATTAATCCTAGGGTTTCTAGTTATGGATTCAGTGACCTAGACTAATTGAATTTCTCTCTTTGTCTCTATGCTAACCAATTTCACTGACTTGGGGTGATCACTCATACATGCTCTTGTAACTTGCTACTTGTACTCATACACTACAAGAAAAGTCGCCATCCGCAACATATTGGTCCATAGAGCATGGTAGAATGTGCACCTTCTACCACTGCTTCGTTATTTTCCTATGGTAGATGGATTTTTTTTCCTGTTTTTAAGGCACCCTACTGCCACGGAATCATTAGAAACATATAAGAAGCTCGGTCGAGTCGTGGTAGATGTTATATTTTAGGTTTCTAGTGCAATTTTGACTTTGGTCAATGCCACTGGACTCTTTTTAAGCCCATGGGGCCGCGATGTCAGTGTCTCTAGCGGACCAATTTTTTGGCCACGCCTCCCTGTTTTGAACTTGATAAGATTTCTCAATGCATCAACCGTTTAGTGAGGTTGCTGGGTCCCAGATGTCAGCCTCTCATCATCGAAACTAGTGTATGATCGACTTTTTCTTTGCTCGCGCCTCCCTATTTTCGACTTAATAATGTTGCTCAATGCAGTAGTCATTTAGGTAGGCTACCTGGTCCCACATGTGAGCTTCTATGTAAACAAAATGTCTATATGATGGAATTTATTTTTTGATCACATCTCCCTATTTTGGAATTGATAACGTTTGCTCGATGCATCAGCCGTTTACTCAGGATGATGGTTCCAAGATGTCAGCCTCCCATTAGAAGAGACGTGTGCATGATGGACTTATTCTTTTCACTCACGCCTCCCGGTAAACTTGGCATTGTTGCTCGATGTATTAGCCATGTATGGTATGGAGGATGGGTCTCAAATGTCAACCTCTCTAATCAAAGAAATGTGTTGATGTCGGACTTTTGATTTCGATCGCAATAGCCATTTTGACCTTGGCAACGTTGCTCGATGCGAAAGTCGTGTATGGTCTGGCTTCTGGGTCCCTGATTCGAGCCTCTCTATACAAGAAACGTCTCCTCTCTTTGATCTTTTTTTGGTCGTGTTGTTTGTTTTGACCTTGCCACCATTGCCCGATGCAGCTGTGCATGGTCTGCTTGCTGGGTCCCCGATGGCAGCCTCTGTGTACATGTAAGTTGGATAATTTGTTACACGTGAGTGATGATAGCTCCAAATTTAAACAATTTTTATCGATGATTTTCCCTTGGTTTTGCCGGGTTCCGCTAGATTTTACCCCTTAACTAATGTTAACCTCACAAATTAGTGAAACCTTCATTTCTTGTGTTGGTTTTCAGGTAATGAACACTTTTGGAAGATCTGAGAGAATTTATGGTCTAATTACATTTGAATAAACAAATCCACAAATGAAGCCCCTCTCATTAGAGGCGTCTAGGGGCCATAATGATAACTGGTACAGTCGAGGCACGCCCGTAGTGTCCGCCCGTATGACACTCCTTCACCTCTGTTATATCAATACAAGCAACTTTCATGAAGGAGGGGGACAAAAAATAGAACACAACTGTAGCAAACAGCTACAGAAGATGGCAGATCAAATCTAAAGAAGGAGAAGGGCATCATCTCATTCTTCGACAATCCCTAGCCTCTTGACCATCCACTCCGCCATCATTCCCCACTTGTACTGAGAGAGATTGGCACTTGTAAGATTAGGGTTTGATACTTTGATCTACTCTTGTTTGCATTTGATTTGATCCTCGGACGGTAATATGGCTTGCTATGGTAAAGTTGGGATGATTCCTATTTGCAATATTATTATGCCTTTGATCTATCTTCCTCTCATGTCTGAGTAAATCCCCATAGGCGTGGGAGATGTAGGGGATTGGTAATATGTGTTGTGCCTCCTTTGTTTCCACCCATTTGTGATTGTTGTCATGATTATTATATTGTGAGAATGAATATCTATGTTTTCCTAATGCTTGTTATCCAATTTAAGGGCCCGGGTAACATCATACAGATATCTCATAGGTATGAACTTGTTTACTAGCGAATCGGTGACCCCTGAGTGACATAGACGATATCAATGAAGAGCTAGTACTACTCGAGGATAACAAGGAACCATCAATATTAAAGCCTTGATCTGGTCGAAATACCTTAACTAATGTGCTGAACATTATTGTGGTAATAGGTAGATGGATCATTAGGACTAGGAAGAATTTACCAAGAGGACCCCTAGTCAGTATACGGGTTGCTTGCCTACTCAGATATACATAAGAATTATCACAATCACTTATTCCATTTCATTCACCTAGCACATTCACTACTACCATGAACCATTTCTCTCCGTGCCTAACTTCTCATCTGCGGGAACCCCGAACACTTTTCTCGCTTTTATTTTTATGTTATTTACTTCTCGCATTTCCTGTACTCATGTTTCCTCTACTATTCACTCACACCCTTCCACCTTCAACACTTGCAGTCAATTCACTAAAGACAACATGACACCTTGAGTGCGACAGAAATGTTGTATAAAGACACTTACCTAGGCTCCTTACTGAGATTCGATATAAAAACTAAAATTAATACTTCCATGAAAACATGCTCCGATGAACCTGTTCTCTTGCAGGTCATCAAGCTATTTTCTAGCGCCGTTGCCAGGGAGCTAAGCACTGAGTGTTTGTTTCTTGACATTCCTAAGTGTTGACACCATCTATGATCTCCGTTGAAGATAGAGGTACTACCCGAAACTTATTTACCTCCATATATTGACAATATTCCAACTGAAAGATGCCTAGAATTTATAGAAGATTTTCTAACTCACATACTGCAGACATGAACAGCTTGATTTGCTATGATGGCAGATTTAACCATCGCCCAGGAGGCCGAAGAGCCCGAGCAACCATTGGGAGAATATGGGAATCCATCTAGGCACCTGAGAAAAATGCCTATTCTCTATCCTGATCTTGAAAGCCTGGAATTTGAAATATATGCTAAGCTAATCTATATGATGAAATAAATTGCTTTCGTAGGAAAAGAAGATGAAGATCCAAGTGATCATTTGACGAACGTTTATGACCTTTGTGCTACTCTTAAACCAACCAGTCTACCAATGGAGTTTGTACTCCTTCAACTTTTTCGCTGTTTTTCAAAAGACAATGCTTTTACTTGGTTAAAATTGTTGCCCAATCATACTATAAAAAGCTGGGAATATTGCATCCGAGAGTTTATGCATAACTATTGCTCTTTTACTAAAATTATGCAAATCAAACACAACATTACAAACTTTCTTTAAGGAATTGAGGAATTTTTTTTATCAAGCCTGGAATAGATTTTGTGGAATGATGATGAAAGTCCCAATCATGGATTTCAAGAGAATTTAGTTATCTAATACTTTTATAATCGGCTTAATGAAGACTCAAAAGAAATGATTGATTTAACTACAGGAGGAGCTATTAGCAACTTGACGCTGCTAGAATGCATAAGGCTTTTCGAGGTAAGGTCCTTCAACGATGAACAATATAACCAAGTTGAGGATGTTAAACCACAAAAATGTATGTTTCATATACCCAGGAGCTTATGCTTGAAGTCAAAAAGTCCATGGAAGAAAAAGAAATAGTAGCGGAACTTGTTAAAGAGAATAAGGTGGATGTTCTTCAAACTTTTGTTGTAGAAGATGAAATGAATCTTGTAATGCAAAAGTTTAGAGATCAACATAATCAGTTCCGTGAAAAATATTATAAACGTCTGATGACTCAAGAAAAAAAAGAATTAACCAATTTTTTTGACGATTTAGTACATGCCACTAGGCATTTGGATAAACACTTGAGTATGGTTAAAACCCAATGCGATGAGATAGCTGAAACTCAAGTGTTGATTTTAAATCAAAATAATTTTAATCGTAACAATGTTTCTACTAACATTGTCACTAGACGTGGTACAAAGACACATGAACCTCAGGGTCCACCCTGGTATCAAGAGGAACAGACCCGGAAAGCAAGAGAGACTCAAGAGATGAGTCAAGAAGATGAGGACCTTGTCTATATGCAATATGATATTGATTAAAAAGCTCAAAGCAGAGAGCGTGGGGCTCCTAATAAAGTAAAAGAAGAGATAGAAGAAGGAGATAAAGATAAATAGTATGATTCAGACACTGAGACAGTTGATTCAAGAGAAGAAAACACGCTTAGAAAGGAACAAGAAGAGCAGGTTATCACCCCAAGTGAGAAACATGCCAATAAGCAAAGGCCTACAGCAAAGAAGCAAACCAAAAAGGATGTTGAACCAGTAGCAAAGGTAAAAGAGAAGGTAACCCCAACAAGAAAAAAAGTTCCTTATCCTAATCATGTTCAATATGAACCGTCGAAAGCTATTTATGATTCTTTCGCCGAAGCACTGGGAAATCTATGTTTAGAACTTCCTTTAGCTGATGCAATTCAAGTTCCTACTTATACAAAATTTATGCGGGATATTCTTAACAGAAAGAAAAGGGTAACTAAGACTATAGAAGTGATGACAAACTTTAGTGATAAGTTGCCTGCTAAGCTTAGGGACCTAGGCATACCAATTATATCTTGTGTAATTGGAAAAACTAAT
Organism: Avena eriantha; assembly: GCA_910589775.1. Lineage (NCBI taxonomy): Eukaryota > Viridiplantae > Streptophyta > Magnoliopsida > Poales > Poaceae > Avena > Avena eriantha. Next base: position 157,011,711 of record OU342743.1, on the reverse strand, counting down.
ATCCTTAATGCTATTTGTGACTTAGGTACATGTGTTAGTGTCATGCCTTATTCCTTATTTAAGAAATTAAACCTTTGAGAGTATTCTCCTACTTCAGTTACCTTGCAAATGGCCGATAAACAACTAAACAACCTGTCAGTATGATTGAAGATGTTTTACTTAGAATTGATCAACATGTTATACCTAATGAATTTATGACTTGATGTTCCTAAAGATGAAAAACTCTCAATCATCCTTGGAAGACCTTTTATTAGCACTGCAGGCGCTAATGTGGACTTCTCTAGCGGCAAGATCGTCTTCAATATATGTGATGATCAGATTGTTCATTATATTCCAAAGAAACCAGAGCAATGTGGGAAATATATACCACTGCCTAAGCATATCCAAGAGGTAAGTGCCATCGATGAAGGGTAGCATGAGGTAAGAGCTAAAAACTCGGAGGTTGGTTAGCCTAAGCCAACTCTCCTTAATAAAATGCTTAATGGGAGTCAACCCATTCTTAGGAGTTTAATGATTTCCCTTATTTTTATTTTTATTTTTATTTTTATTTTTTTGCATTCTAATAAGTATGTTGAGGTCATAAATTTGTAGAGAAATTATACTATTGTGAAGTTTAAAGATGAGTTAGAAAGGAAGAAAGGAAATAGGGTTCAGAGCTCGTAACAAGCACCGGTACGACTAGATGAGCCCGTACCCACTCGCCCGTACTGCTAAAGCAAATAAGTTGACAAATTTTTATCTGAGGCAGTTGCCATAACGAGCACTGGTATGGGGGGAGGTACCCGTACCATCCGCCCGTACCAAACTACGACGATTTGCTCCAACATTACTAACGAGTTAATGACCACTGGTATGGTCAGAGGTGCTCGTAACGTCCTCCCGTACCAGACCCTCTAGGTTTGATCGCGGAACCCTAATCTTGATCCAACGGTGATGGCCACCGATACAGGCATGATGTGCCCATACTGCCCACCCGTACCGACTACATTGCCAGGTAAAGGCGATGGCGGCTGCTGACAGCCAGCCTCTTTCTTCTTCATCTCTCAGTCTTTATCTCTCCAAGTCAAACCATAATCCTCTAAAACCTTTGATTCTTCACCGATTTCTTATGTTTGAGTGGGGGAATCTTCACATTGGTAAGTTTCTCATCCGATCCATGCTTTGTTTTCTAAAATCCATGGTTGAATTCCTCATAATGACTATCTAGATGATTTCATTATATTTTGAGATTATTTTTCATTCCTCATGTTAGGATTTGTACTTTCTGCCTGTAATTGTTTGTTTGTATGATAGAAACCTGATACCTATAGTTTTTCTTTGAAATTTTGTAGCACAATGGATATTGGGAAGATTTTCCGCTCGGGCAAGGGCTCAGGAACGACGTGGACCTCGGGTTCCTCCAAGCCGCATGGTTCAAGGAAGAGGCGCTTAGAGGGGATGATTTTGAGAGCAGCCCTGAACAAGGACTATGAGAGGGTGAGCGAACACAAGGTTATACCCACTAAGTGGGTAAGCCATGAGTTCCTCTCCCACCAGGGTCCGCTGGAGGACTTCGATAGGATGACCGTGCAAGACGACATGCTCCCTTTCTCCTACCTCTCCACCGACACATTTGAGCTTGCCACATATTTGTTCGTGTCATCATTCCACGATAACCTTGAGACCCAAGAGCGTAATTGCACTGTAAGTTTCATGCACAGTGGGAAACACCACAACCTCACTTTCTATCAATTTTGCAATTGTTTCGGGTTCTATCACGAGGGAGAGATCGATACCACTAATGATGTCCTCGTAGAGGAAATGCATGGTTGGGAGCAGATTTCTATCCATAGGAACACTGATTATTTGCGCAGGAAGAGCGCCACTATCCAAAATTCCACTATCCGCTACTTCGCCACCTTCTTGGTGAATTATATTTTTGGGAAGGGAGATATCAGAGCAATGGTAGGCCCCTAGATAAGCATAATTTGTATGGCTCTCCATCCTGAGATGGAGCATAAGGTAAACGTGGGTGCTTTGCTCATCCAACACTTCCTCCGCCAAAGGTCAGTTCACTCGGGTGTCATCCACTATGGTGGCTTGATCACTCAGATCGTATATGCAAGCGAGTTTGTCATGTCCCATGAGAGAGCTATGGCTGTCAGTAAGTTTCTGGATGACATTCACATGACTAGCACCAAATTCACGGGGGTCTATAAGCCCCAACACTCCCTTCATGCTTATCAATTTTATTTTGATCCTAATGGTGATCTCCACCAAGTTTTTCTTCCATTTTCCAAGCTTTTGGTTTGTCAGTTAAAAAGAGTTGCGTCCTAAATGAGGAAGAGTTCCAGGAGGCAATGATCTCCTCGGGGAGGATTGTGCCCCCGAAAGGGAACCCAACCTGGGAGAACATAGCCAGTAGCTAGCAGTAGTAGGAGCATGGTGGGCAAGACTAGAAAACCATGGGCTAGGATGATTACGGTTAGCAACATCGTCATCAACAACCTTTTCTCCAATACTAGCAACAAGGTATGCCTCCACCTTAGCTGGGATTCAACTATGTTCCGAGGACTGACTTTGACCAAGTGGTGCATCGCATCAACAATGTTGCACGATGTGAAAACCAACATCGTCAACCTCACCCAAGACTTCACCTCCTTCATGACCAACTTCCCGAAACGCTATCCATACTTTCCATACTAGCAGCCTCCGCCCAACGATGGCGGCGATAATTGATCCAGGATAGGCCAAGAGCCTAAGCTTGGGGAGGTTGAACTCCTCCCCACCTTTTGCATTCATATTTTTGTTTTATTATTTTGTTTTATTTGTTTTTGTTCTAATGCATGTTTACTTTTAGCTCGCATTGATAAAAGAAAACCCAAAAATATTATACTAGCTTTTATCTTGTTTTGTGCGAAGTTCTCTCGGCTCTCTTTTTAAATTTTCTGCATGTTATCCACTTCAAGTGACTTAGCTATAGAGAAGAACGCGAGGAGTTGACCCAAGTGAGAGATGAGAAAATAATAGGAGGTATCACATTCCTATTTTCCCTCCTTCTGTAAGTTTATTCATGAACATACTATGTTTGTGCGGTTGCACTTGAGTTCCACTCCACACTTAGCTCATTATCTTTTAGGATTTAATCTCAAGGCTAATGTCACTACTTTGGTTTCGACTTATGATAATTACGATCAGTTAGAAAAAACCCAGTTGGATTAAATTCCAATCTTTTAATAATAAGAGAAAGCGCTTCTTGACAACTTTGGTGCCATGTTTTTGTCTTAAGGGTTTAATATTAGTAGTTCTCAACCCCGCATCTTAATGGTTTGACTTGATAATACCTGTTGAAAATAATTGTTTGATCGAACGAACGTTTTATGGTGGTTGAGGCAGATGCCAAACTTGCTTTGCTTAGTTGAAAAGAGATACTTTATTTGAAAATAATTATGAGAGTACCCAAACTTCATGGAACAAACAACTCCTATGGCCTATGCACGATCTTGAGTTCATCTCAGATTTTGGTTGTGAGTTGGTTAGACATTTGTAGCATTGCTACGATGGGAATTTTTTTAGTTCCATGGGCCCAATTACTTGAGAAAAATTAGAATTACCATAAAGATATGAGCTATAAATATTTGATCCTTATGAGAGTATTGTCATCACCTCACCACTTCAAAAAAAACTAGAGTTCTTGAAAAGCAAGGAAGATATGGGGTGTTAGATTGCCACGATATTCGAAGTGGGTGCTAATGAAAAGCTCTAAGTTTATCCTTCTTTTGACATCAACTTGCACACCCTTAATTTGACTGAAGCATCCTTGATTAAAAGCATTTTTACTCTCATAAAAGAGCGGCACTGAAAATAATTGATTCACAAAACCAATTTTTTTGCAGTCTCTTTTGAGTTTTAGAATTATTAGCTAGTGAGTTACATACGGTTAGGAAGAGAACTTAAGTGCAATTATTCAGATATAGTATGCTCATGTTTAAGGTTGCAGGATTTGTGACAATGGAATATGATACAACCTTGAACTTATGAGTTTTCCCTCTTGATTCAATTTCTCGCTATTATTCATTATAGCTTTGTCACTCGAGGGAGAGTAACAACTAAGCTTGGGGAGATTGATAGCTCCAAATTTCAACACTTTTTATCGATGATGTTCCCTTGGTTTTTGCCGGGTTTCGCTGGATTTCACCCCTTAACTAATGTTAACCTTGCAAATTAGTGAAACCTTGGTTTCTTATGTTGGTTTTCAGGCAATGAACACTTTTGGAAGATCTGAGAGCATTTATGGGCTAATTACATTTGAAGAAAGAAATCCCCAATTGAAGCCTCTTTCATTAGAGGCGTCCAAGGGCCATAATGATCACTGGTACGCTCGGGACGCACCCGTATGGAAATGAGAGAGAGAGAGAATGAGAGAATTGGATGATTCCAAAGGGGAGGGGTGACCCCCTTTATATAGTGGGAGGGGGAGGTGCACCACGCAAGGGGAAGGCGGTGTGGGACTAATCCCCACACCAGCCGGCCACCAAGGGGGAGCCGTCAGCCCTAAGTGGGCCCCACTTGGGCGGCCCACCAAGCCCTAGCTGACTGGCCCCTCTCCCTAGGAGCCTTGCCCCTTTGGGCCTCCCCTCCGAGTGAGGCCCAATAGCAATGGGCTGCCTTTAAAAATAAAATAAAAAAAATATATTTTAATATTAATTCTCCAATTAACATAAAACACACATATTATTATATTCCTTCACTGTGGAACTCCTTCCGGACCCCCTCCGATCAACATTAGATGTTACCTGAAACTATTCTGGTTTCTCTCCATTTCTCCTACGGTACCTCATCTATCCCTATGTGTCCCTACCCTTAAGCGTGACATCCTTTGGTTCGGGAACACTCTAGACATGATTGAGACCTCTCTCATATCAATGAGAATTAGTGGGACCTGGATGCCGATGATGACCCTGTGCATTCCATGAATCTTATCATTCAAATCGTAAACATCGTTTCCCATTCCCTTTGCCACTTGATACCTAGTTCATCCGATACTTGATCTTCGTATCTCCATACCTTAGTTCAATCTCGTTACCGATGAACATGTTTACTCGTTACCATGTCGTTGTATTCCGTGACCAAGTCACACACTTGCAAGCTTCGTTAATGCAACGTCACCGAGATGGCCACATATGTATATATCCGTTACATGGACTGGAAAATCCTGATCTTGATATGTACTCCTCTAAACGCCTCTGTGGGAAACCTGAGTGGCACCTTTTTGATCATCCAGTCACAAAATGATACTTGATACCATCTAAGCTTCCTCCAGAATGGTGATTTACATTATCTCATAGTTTAAGGATCAAGTTGCGAGGTTTTCTGTGTTTATCATCAATGGTGAACTTTGTAACTAGATATCATTGAGATACAACTATCACATGTTTGTCTATCACGTCATTCAACTAATGACATGACCTCACTGTCAATTGGCACAAATGCCCATGATCTCGAAACCCTAGACCATCCTTGTCGTGGTGGTGTCACGGTAGATGACATGGATAGGCTAAAGGTGGGGACTAATACATGCTAGGGGAATCCAGGGAGGGATAGTGAAGTGATTCTCCACACAGAAGTTTGTATTTGCTTTGTTTTCAAGATTACAAGTTCTCCTAGAGCTGTATTGGCGAGAGGAGGAAGAAGGAGCTCTCTTACTCTCACACACAGATCACACTTAAAACCCTTGCCAACTCAGAATAGCGGAACCCCTTCTACTGAGATCCTAGCCCTCCTTATGTAGAGGGAGCTAGGTCTCTGCCTAGGGCATACGTGGAGGCATATTCCTAAGAATATGCCTCCTCCCAAAGTTGTAAGCCGACCGAGGTGATTTTCCCCTGCGTCACACATGCAGAGGCTACGTGAGCCTCTGCGGTGCCCGCGTCAGCCGACATGGGCGTCGTCACCAATTCGAGCTCAAAAAGGTTGGCCAGAATTACACAGAAGAGCGCGAGCGCCTCAATCTCCAGATCGCCAAGGACCAGGATCTACTCAAGGAATCCGACATCCAGCTTGGGTCGGCGAATGCTGAGCTTGAGCAGCTTCGGAAGAGATGTGATGACTGCACCAGGGAGTTGACCTGGATCCTCAGCCATATATCACGTAAGTTCCTTTCCCTTATCCGACCTACTTCTCCGGGTTACTTCATATATTTTTTCTTGACCTTCTTCTTTTGTCTTGTTTCTAGGAAAATTTCCAGAGGGCACTGCTAGTGCGAGCGCAGCAGTTGCAGACTTCCACTGAGAAAGGGGTACTTTGGCCGCTCCTGATGGTGAAGAGATTCCTTATGACCTGGAGGACCTGTTGGTTAGCTTGTCATCTCGCGTGGAGCTCATCAAGAATTATGGCAAGGACATCCTCGACGTTGTAGTTCGCATCTTCAACACGTTCTAGCCGTGAGAAGATACTCCGAAGACCACCGCAATCCTCGTTGAGAAGCTAATGGAAACCGAGACCCAACTTGACCTCTGGAGAGAGTCCGCTGGACGTGCCGCAACTGATACCATTCTTCACCACATACTCACGTGGTATGAGAAGATCGATCTCAACCTCCTGACCCTCCTGCGCACAGGATCCAGATGGACCAGTGACCCGGAGTGGGTAGCTCGGTGCCAGGCTTGCGCCCATAGCCTCATCGAATACGCTCCCATTCATGAATAGGCTGAGGGGCCGAGCTTCCTGGAAGCCGCTGGGGACGAAGAGATTGAGCACGATGAGGATAGCTCGGACGATGAGGGAGAAGATGACGCCTCGGATATTGAAGGCGGTGAGGATGATGCCGAACTTCCTCCTCCTGCTGCTCCTTGAGCGAAAAAACTTGAAAATTTATCAGATCCCCGGTATGCCGGGTGAAGTTGTATCTCATATACATGTGATATTTTGCTACTAAGTTCTTATGCCGAATTAACTTGGGTGTAGTCCCCGAGTTTCTTTTTCTTGTTCGTCCAATATTTTGGCTTGGCTCGTGTCTACCTTGATTCGGTTTTACGACTTACGAATCCGAGCTTCAAAAACTGTCTTAACAATACTGGGAAACTTTTAGACTTAGCTCAAAAATAAAACTGCATAATAACTTGAAAAATAAATACAAGGTTAGTCCAAAAAACAAACGTCGGCTCGAATAAATTCTTTTCCTTAGTCGTTTTTCATGTGCTACGCAATTCCAAACTTGTTATCTTGCTTGCCATGAAGCCAATTCTTGTTGGACAGCAGCAAGTCGAAGAGTTGGGTTCTTGGTGCTCACACATTACTAATACGAGTTAAGTAGAACAACTTATTCCAGCTAACGCACAAAAGACAACAAATATTATTAAGGCAGTCCCCGAGTTACTGCTCGAGGTGCCAACACTTCATTGATAAGCTCATTCCCAGCATACATACCGACACATGAGAAGACTCAGATACATACACTTCTTTGCTAAGTGTAGAAAGGGCGAAGGAGAGCTACATTCCATGGACGTTTAGATTCCTCGCCGGACCTGTCCGCCTTCTTCTTTTCATGTGGCTTTGCATCTACAAGATAATAAGAATCATTGTGCAATGCCTTGCTCACGATGAATGGCCCTTCCCATGGGGGGAATAATTTATGCCTGCCAGCCGTACGTTGTATCAACCGGAGCACCAGATCGCCTTCCCGAAAGACTCGGGGGCTTACTTTCCGGCTATGATAGCGTCGGAGATTTTGCTGATATATGGTGGATCTGGACAATGCCAGTTCTCTCGCTTCTTCGAGCAGATCAACATCATTTTGCCGGGCTTCTTGCACTTCGGATTCTATGTATTGGGTGACCCTAGGCGAATCATGCTCTATGTCGGCTGGTAATACAGCTTCTGCCCCATATACCAGAAAAAACGGCGTATATCTTGTTGATCGATTCGGAGTCGTTCTTAAACTCCACAGTACCGCTAGTAGCTCTTCTATCCAGCACCCTGCTGATCTTTGCAGCGGCTCAATGAGCCGGGGTTTTATCCCGGATAATACTAATCCGTTGGATCTTTCCACTTGTCTGTTCGATGCGGGGTGGGCTACCGAGGCTACGTCTAGCCGGATCTTCTTATCCCGGCAGAAACGCGCAAATGCTCCTTCCGCAAAATTTGTGCCATTATCAGTTATGATACTGTGAGGCTAACCGTACCTCAAGATGATATCCTTGAGAAACGTTACGACCGTAGCTCCATCACATTTTCTTATAGGCTTTACTTCAATCCACTTCATAAACTTGTCCACCATTACCAAAATGTGAGTCTTATTTCCCCTTGCTGGTTTGAACGGGCCGACCATATCCAAGCACCATACGGCAAAGGGCCAAGTAATTGGTATGGTCTTGAGTTCCTACATTGGCATATGTGTCTTGGTACGTACCTCTGACAACCATTACATTTTATCACCAGATCTTCTTCTTGCTCTGAGGCACTTGGCCAGTAGAATCCGTGCCGGAAAGCTTTTGCTACCAAGGCTCGGGACGAGGCATGATGCCCGCATTCCCCTTGATGTATATCTCAGAGGATGTCAAGCCCTTCTTCCGGGTTAACACATCACTAGAGGACATTGGTCACACTTCTTTTGTATAGTTCAGAATTGATAATCGTGTACGCCTCCGCCCTCCTCTGTGTTTGCCTGGACAGTACTTCCTCAATGGGTAACGTTCCATCTTTCAGAAATTGAAATATAGGTAGTGCCCAAGCTGGTATTGCTCGCATAGGGAACAAATCCTCGTCAATCTCCATCTGATCCACTGGCATAACTTCAACCGGATCACGCTGGGCAGTCCCCGGGTCTTGCGAAGCAGTCCCCGGGTTTGCCGAGGCAGTCCCCGGGTTGCGCGCACCACTTCCCATGTCAATGTCCATGGGCACAGCTCCGGATCCCGTGTCCTCCGGGACATAGATTGAGTCGGTTTCTGGGGAGGGCCTGATGGATGGTTTCCTGAGGTGCTCTAATGCTACACCCGGTGGAATTGCTTGTCGGGTTGACCCGAGCTTTGACAGCATGTCGGCAGCCTCATTTTCCACCCGGGGTACATGGTGAAATTCACATCCCTCAAAGTAACCAGATATCTTCTGCACATGAAATCTGTACAGTGCCATGTTTGGATCAAGGGCGCAGCACCACCAAATCCGAGTCGCCAAAGCATATGATCCGACGTATCCCAATCTCTTTTGCTACCTTGAGCCCGTGCACAAGTGCTTCATACTCAGCGACATTGTTTGATGCCGCGAAATGGATTTGCAGCATGTATTTCAACTGGTCCTTCTTTGGCGATGTAAGTACAACTCTGGCACCTAGCCCGGTTTTGGTTTTTGATCCATCAAAGTGCATTCGCCAATAGTTCGGATCTAGGAGTGGCGGTTCGTATTGCACCTCGGCCCAATCCACGAAAAAGTCCGCCACAGCTTGAGATTTGATGGCTTATCTTCTGTCATATTGCGGCGCATAAGGAGCTAGCTCAATTGCCCATTTTGCAATTCTGCCACTCACATCCTTGTTACTCATTATCTCAGAGATGGGGGCCTCACATATGACCTTGATGGGATGCTCCTCGAAGTAGTGCTTCAGCTTCTTAGCAGCCATGTACACGCCATACGCCACCTTTTGATAGTGTGGATAATTTTGCTTTGAGGCTGACAACACCTCGCTCAAGTAATACACCGGCCTTTGCACCGACTTACCTTCCTCGTCGCGCTCCACCACTATCACAGCACTTACAACTCGGTTGGTTGCGGCTATATAGAGCAACATTGGCTCCTTTGATAGTGGTGAGGCTAGCACTGGTGCAGTGGCTAACATCTTCTTCAGGTGGGCAAAGGTTTCATCGGCCTGCGGTGTCCTAACGAACTTATCCGACTTTTTCATGAGTTGGTAAAGAGGCAATGCCTTCTCTCCCAACCGACATATAAACCGACTTAACGGGGCCAGGCAACCTGTGAACTTCTGGACATCGTTAAGACACTTCGGAAGTTCCATTCGTTTGATGGCGCGGATTTTGGTTGGATTAACCTCGATACCTCGGCTGGAAACAAGAAAACCGAGCAATTTCCCAACCGGGACACCGAAGGTGCATTTGTCCGTGTTAAGTTTCATCCGAAACCTCCTTAGGTTCGCAAACGTTTGCCTAATATCATCAAGGAGCGTTCTTCTTTCCTTGGTCTTGATAACTACATCATCCACGTACACCTGTACATTTTGACCTATTTGGTCATGCAAACATTTTTGCATACATCTTTGGTACGTTGCCCCTGCATTACGTAAACCAAACGACATGGTGCGATAGCAATAAGCCCCGTACGGGGTAATAAACGTAGTCTTTATTTGATCATCCGGATTCAGAGGTATCTGGTGGAAACCAGAATATGCATCAATGAATGACAACAATTCACATCCAGCAGTTGAGTCTATGACCTGATCTATTCTTGGCAGCGGAAATGGATCTTTTGGACACGCCTTGTTCAGGTTCGTGTAATCGATATACATTCGCCAAACCACTACCACGTTCGGATCATCCTTCTTCTTCTCCACCTGCACCGGATTAGACAGCCTATCCGGGTAAAGAACTTCCATGATAAATCCTGCAGCTAGCAACCGAGCTATCTCATCCCCGATGACTTTCCTCCTATCCTCGGCGAAGCGGCGGAGAGGTTGCTTCACTGGCTTAGCTCCGGGTCTCACATTCAAAGAGTGCTCTGCCAACTCCCTCGGAACGCCTTGCAGGTCCTGTGTGGACCAAGAAAAATGTCCCAATTCTCACGGAGGAAGCTGACGAGGTCGGTTTCCTATTTATCACTTAACCCGGCACCAATTGTTACGGTGCGCTCCGGGAACATGTCGTCAACAGGAACCTTCTTGGTATCTTTCGTGGCCGGGAAGGAGACACTTTCATGCGGGTTACTCAGCGCTGGCATATACTGCTGCGCGGACTGAGCCAATGCCGCCACCTCTTGAATTTTCCTTTTTTCCTGCGCGATCACAAGTGACTCGGCTAAGTTAGACCCGGCCGACGCACACTCCATGGAACGTTGGAAATCCCCAGCAATGGTGATCACCACGGTTGGTCCGGGAAACTTCATCTTCAAGTAACTAATATGACAACTCGCCATGAACTTGTTCAGCGCTGGCCTTCCGAGTAACGCGTGGTACGCACTTTCTAAGTTCACCACCTTGAACTCCAAATTTTCGGTTCGGCAGTTATCCCTCGTGCCGAACAACACATCAACCCGGACCTTGCCTATGGGCTCGCATGAAATGCCGGGCACATTACCATGGAAAGTTGTCCTTGTGGCCAGTAGCATGTTCTCCGAGATACCCAACTTGCGCATTGTGTCCGCATACATGATGTTAATGCTACTGCCATTGTCGATGAGTACCTTTGAGAACCTTACGTTAATGCTAGGTCCAATGAATGTCAGATCCAGCACCAACGCATACGAACCAGGGCTTGGCATAAGCTTGGGATGATCCTTGATACTCCAGGTGATTTGTTGGTCAGACTAAGGCATATACCTAGTACCTGTAGGCATCACTGCATTCACCTCCATATGTCGGTGCTGCAAGCTCTTTCTATCTGTTTCCTCAGTGGTGAACACACAATAGCTCTGATGATGCTCTCTGTACTCATTTCTCCCCTCATTTGCAGGGTACCTCTGATCCGGCTGATGGTCATTTTCCACTTGATGCACCACATCCCTTCTCTCATTGTTATCATACCTCGGCGGAGGGGGAGGCAACATTAGTTGTTGCGTGTTTGCTCCAGAGAGCAATTGCTGCCGAGGTAACTCCTGCCGAGGCTGATCATTCCGGGGTGCCTGAGCATTCCCTGAACCACCTTGTTCGATCTTGCGCATCCACTCACATTGCCTCATCGTATGACCCGCTGGGTTACTCGGATTAGGCGTGTGAAACTTACACGACTGGTCCAACATCGACTCGTAAGTATACCTCGGACGGTCCTTCTTTTCTTGCCACTGCTTCTTTTGCTCTGGCGTCCAAGTTTTCTTGCCATCGTTTCTCGGAGTCCACTGCCCTCCAGTTTTTTGGCGTTGACTGCCCCCTGCTCCGGGCTGATCTTGATTCACAGCTGCAACTTGGTGCGAACCGTATCGATGATCCGGTCTATCATCTCTCCTTTTCCCTCTGTAGTCATTCCTCTGGGATGACCCGGCTCCATCTCTCTGGTGGTACTAATTCGTTTGACTCGTTTGACACAAGTCTAGGTTGGGTCAGATCACCCAGACCATATGAATCAGCAATCCGGATCATCTCCGCCAACGTGGTCGGCATTTTCCTTTGCAACTTCTGCCACAGCTCGCTTGCATATCTGTATCCTTGCGCAAACCATGCTAGGGCATGTGATTCTATCACGCCCTCACACGAGTTTCTCACTGTACACCACCGGGTTAGAAACTCCCGATCTGTCTCATTTGGTCTTTGCTTGCACATAGCTAGGGTCTGCGGCCTATTTGGCCTCTGATACGTACTCGAGAAATTGCTGATGAACATTTCCTTGAAATCTATCCAGCAGTTAATGCTTCCCGGCGGCAAATTGTTCAGCCATACCCTTGCTGGCCCCTCCAACATCTGGGGTACATATTGCACAGCCCATCTCAAGTTGCCGGTGGCAATTTTCACAGCTGTGGCATAATTTATCAGCCAATCCTCCGGCTTTGTACTGCTGTCATACGTCTTCGTGCCCCTGGGTAGCTGGAAGTTGGGTACCGGTGGCTCCTTCATGATCTAGGGTCCAAAACATGCTGGACCCGGTGGACCTTGACATTCAATTTGTTCCGACCTCTACAGTCGATCCAGTTTCAACCTGGCGTCATCCGGCATCAAATCTCTGCTTCCCAATCTTGACCCTATCACATGATAGTCTGGTCTCGGGTATCCCACGTTTGCCATTTCCGAATCTCCATCATTATACCTGTCTTGCTCTCTTGGGGCATGTTTCTGTTGCATACCTCGGCCGACACTTTGCTCTTGCCTTGGTATATTCCGCTGCTGCGGTTGGCCTGCTCTTGCCGAGTTTCGCTGTCCGGCATTGCCGTTGACGGCGTTCCTTTGACCGGCATTGCCTTGGTCACGGTTACCTCGGCCAGCTTCACCTCGGCTCACACTCCGTCGATCATCATTTTTCTGTGCTTCTTTTCCTTTTCCTGCCCGCGTTGGGTCATATGGGACGATCTGTTTGTTCCGTCTGGCCGAGGTTACTACCTCTTCTCTCCTTGGACCACCATAAGGAGACGATGCGGCTCCAGCGGATTTCTCCGGGTTACCTATCGCCGAATGGACGATCTTGGAGGCTCCAACTCTCTCCGGGTTAGCTCTGAGTAGTTCTTCGTTTTGTCTGTTCGCGATCCGAACCAGCTCATTAACCCTATCTTGCTGTCTTTGCCGAGCCTCACCCATTAGACCCTCTAATTCAGATGCTGCTGCATCCATTGCTCTGAGGTTCTTTGCCGTGGTACTATTCCTCGGCAGCCCCACGGACAAACAGTTTTCTGATTCCTCAATTCCAGTATCACCTTCTCTATTCATCTCGCTCATGAGATTTCTCCCCTTTACTTTTACAGCGTTAACTTTGTTCGCCTTTGCGTACTCACGCAGCGTCATACTCAACGACTGCTGAGCCGCGGCTATCTTTTTTGCACCCTCTAGTATTTTTTGCCTAGTTTCTTCTAGCTCGGCCTGCGCCCGAGCCGGATCTACTGCTGCTACCACAGGGTTTGCCAAGCTATCCATCGCTTCCCTCAACACATTCTCTGGTCTCTCTAGTGGAGGACCTCTACCCTTCCTAGGTGCCTTAGGCGTTACCTCCGGATCTGGCGCCGGATCCTTGCTTGCGCCCGCACCAGGCGCAGTCATCATCACCTCTACATGGTTCGGGGAGCAAGCGATACACGCCCCATGAACCACGGTAAGGGGTGGTTACCCCGCCTCGACGATGTGACGCGGATGAACACACGACACGTCAATAGCAACGTAGACCTTGTGCGCGCCGAGCTTGACGAAGAGGCTGTTGTGCGGAAGTGGGCGCGTGCCGAAGCAGCCAGCGTTGTCGCTGACGATGTCCAGCGCTCCAAAGCGCTGAACTATCCTGGAGACGATGCGCTCGCCGGTGCCGATGAAGCTTCCCGTCCGGATCTTGACCCCTGCTAGCGCCGCTAGCCCCACGGTGGGCGCCAACTGTCGTGGTGGTGTCACGGCAGATGCCATGGATAGGCTAAAGTGGGGACTAATACACACTAGGGGAATCCAGGGAGGGATAGTGAAGTGATTCTCCACACAGAAGTTTGTATTTGCTTTGTTTTCAAGATTACAAGTGCTCCTAGAGCTGTATTGGTGAGAGGAAGAAGAAGGAGCTCTCTTATTCTCACACATAGATCACACTTAAAACCCTTGCCAACTCAGAATAGCGGAACCCCTTCTACTGAGATCCTAGCCCTCCTTATATAGAGGGAGCTAGGTCTCTACCAAGGGCATACGTGGAGGCATATTCCTAAGAATATGCCTCCTCCCAAAGTAGTAAGCCGACGGAGGTGCTTTTCCCCCGCGTCACACATGCAGAGGCTACATGAGCCTCTACGGCGCCCGCGTCAGCCGACATGGGCGTCGTCACCCTTGTCGGCCACGCCCGGGTGGTCCTTCCCTTGTTTGCTTCGCTCAAGTAGTGCGTACCGGGGCTTCTTTTGACCAGCGAGATTCCTTCCTTCTCCTAGAAGCTAGACGTGACCCGGATCATAGTTGATCCGGCCACACCCGTTCCTGCATACAAGTAAAACAGGCATTTCCGACTTACTCCTTGAGTCAGTTGAGACTTTAGTTAGGCGAACGCCCCCTGGTCCGGGTTACCCCGTGATTCGGCCTGCCTTGAGGTGACCCGGCCAGCATCCGCTTTGGCCTTGCCGAACCTCGGCTAACTCGGCCTTTATACCCCGACGTGACCCTACCCGGGGGTATCCCCCCAACAATCCTCATGACCAATGAGCTAGTTTGCTAGAGGTAACTTGAGACACGGTTTGTTTACATACCACACGTGTATTAACGTTTCGTATTAAACGTATTATGAACATAAGAGATATATCCAACAATACGCTTTATTATTTGCCTGTAGGGAATATCTTCTTCAGTCTCCCACTTGCACTAGAGTACAAATTAATATAGTTTACAATAGGCAGGAACCTAACACCGATGGCATCTTGGTGTTGTTTGTGCTTGGCTTGCAGGAGAGATTTAGTCAGAGGATTTGCAACATTCAGATCCATGTGTACTTTGCAAATCTTGATTTCACCCTCGTCAATGTTCTGCCGGATGACATGAAACTGTAGCTTGATGTATTTGGATGTGGAATGAGTTCTTGGTTCCTTTGTGCGATGACCCAGCATACCACTGTATGATTTAGTACACTATAGTTGTTGACATAACACCAATGAAACACCGTTCACTAGTATTACATCCCTTAGAGTGGTACATCAGAAACACAGCAGGTCTAAGGCATGACTATAGGTTACAACTCGACTCTTTACAAAAGATCCAGAGAACACTCTAGGTGAAAGAGAGAGAAAGAAACTTCTTACAAAGAAGAACCAGAAATAATAACCCAGAACTATCTAGTAACTAAGACTAGCATCTAAACTATTTAGCTTGCCATTGCTGCTATTGCGATGCTCTACAGAAGTAGGTTTTATGGCTAGAGAATCTACTCCTATCTACTTAAGAACATTGTCTTCACTTTGGTTGATGTATATGTTGACTTCATTGACTTTATTGAAGACCTTGAGCTGCCGATGATCTAGCAAGGGTTAAGAAGGTACGGTTGAGTACAAGCGTACTCAGCAAGCTCACTAAAAAGAAGTGTATGATGCACTATCTCTACAGCCATAGACCAAAGGTCGTAGGCAATGCAGGTTTTTGTAAACATTTCTTCAAAGGTTGCTTTTATTCTGAAAACTATGCCCGATAGTCTTCACAGGTTGACCAGAACTTTCATGGATTTCCTTTCCTGCCGCGTTCGTAGCTCCTTCCCGGAACAGGGAGTAACATGTCACAGTTCTTACACTCTGTAGAGGTGCGTTGCTTTACCCATGAGATATCAACTCCTTGTTGCACAACCGGGCGATCTTTCCCGTCCGCAATTCCTTGATGTGGAGCCTAGTAGATGATCCAAGAAAATCACTGCCCCTCTTCGCGACCCCGCATGAAGACACGACCTCCTCAAGCAGATATACCTCCATTAACCCCCATATAGGTAGATATAACCCTGGCAACCCCTTGGAGACTCTAGTGAGCAAATCATGTCCCTAGCAACCCCCATATAGGCAAATATACCTCCGACAGCCCCTCATGGAAAGTCTAGACACCAATACCATGGGGAAGTAGGAGTCCCACCCATTGATGGCTCAATGCACGACGCCCAGAAAAATGCTTGATGGCGGTGTTGATGTAGAGCTCGTTGGTAACCCCAAGAGGAAGGTATGATGAGCACAGCAGCAAGTTTCCCTCAGTTATGAAACCAAGGTTTAATCGAACCAGTAGGAGCAAGGAAACACCCCAAAGGTGTTACTAGCTGAGCTTTGGCAGGGCGCACTACCGGTGCTAGTAGCAACATGGATACCTGCATAACACAACCACAGAACTTTGTCCCCAACTTGCGATGAGGTTGTCAATCTCACTGTGTTTTGTGGTAAACAAAGGATTAAACGTATCGAATGGAAAGAAGTAATAGTTTGCAGAAAGTAAACACAAAGCAGTAAAAGATCGTAGATTGTATGTAAAATACAAGGACCGGGATCCATAGTTCACTAGAGGTGGCTCTCCTTAAGATAGATAACATGCTGGGTGAACAAATTATAGCGGGGTAATTGACAAACACCGAGAAAGCAATACATGCATATACTAATCATCTTGACTCCTTTGAGACTTGATTGGGCATTACAACATTATACATAGACCGCCATCCAACTGCATCTATGACTAATAATCCACCTTCAGGTTATCATCCGAACCCCCTCCAGTATTAAGTTGCAAGCAACAGATTATTGCTTTACGAACTGCGTGTAAAGTAAACAATACGATTGTTCTATGAACAAAGGATTATTGTTTTCTCCCTAGTAGCAACAGCACATCTAGTACCTTAGAGGATTTCTGTCACTTCCCCAGATTACCAGAGGCATGAACCCACTATCGAGCATAAATACTAACTCTTGGAGTTGCTAGCATCTACTTGGCCAAGATAGCTACTAACAACGGAAAGCATGCAAGATCACAAATAACAAAGACATGATAGAACAAATAATCAATCTGAAATAGCATCTCAATATCCATCGGATCCCCGCAAACACAACATGCAGAATTTCAAATAGATGATCATGATCATGAACGAAGCTCACAATATCTAAACATGAAAGCACAAAGGAGGAGAACCAGCCATCTAGCTACTACATGGATCTGTAGTCCAAGGATGAACTACTCACGCATCACACCGGAGGCTTGCATGGTGATGAAGAAGGCCTCCAGGGTGAATTCCCCTCTCCGGAAGGGTGCCGGGAAGAGCTTCAGATCCCTCCCGATCTAGGGATGGAGATGACGGCGGCTACAGACTCTTTCGTGGATTTTTGATCGGGTACTTAGGGTTTTCGTCCCGAGGGCAATATATAGGCGGAAGGAGAGGCCGAGGGGGTGCCGGGAGCGGCCACACCACCCCCTGGCGTGGGCCAGGCCTGGCTGCGCGACCAGGTGGTGTGGTGGCCCCCTGGCCCCTCTCTGTCTCGTATTCTGGCACTTTATGACATCTGGGAAAATAGGCACTTTGGCTTTTGTCTCGTCCAATTCCGAGAATATTCATTTTCTGACTTTCCTGGAACCAAAAACAGTAGAAAACAGGCAGCTAGCACTTTGGCTTGATACATTGCAAATGTATCTATAATTTTTGATGTTCCATGCTTGGTTTTATCCACTTTCTTGTGTTATGTTCCAACTTTGGAGTACTTTTCATATGATTTCTTGGACTAACCTATTAACAAGAGCCACAGTGCCAGCTGCCTGTTTTCTGCTGTTTTTGGTTCCAGGAAAGTTAGAAAATGAATATTCTCGGAATTGGACGGGACAAAAGCCAAAGTGCCTATTTTTCTGGAAGTGATCAAGTGCCAGAATACGAGACGGAGAGGGGCCAGAGGGCGGCCTGTAACATCCCAAAACTTCAATCCAAGCTTATCAAGATCAAATCAATCAAATTTGGGGTTAACAAAAACTTTTCCAAAGTTAATATGAAAGCATTAATATATGTGTGCATTTAATTTAGGAGTTGTTTGAATTGCCATGATTGAGTGATCCAATGCTTGTAAAATGTTTCTTAGGTGATTTAAGCATCATCTACATCTTTCCCAAAATTTTCCTAAAGAAAATCAAATCAAAAAGAATTAAAAAGGAGGAATGGTCATTTTGGCAAATTTAACTCTCATGCCTACTTTGGCTATTCCTAGTAGTCAAATTTTAATAGAAACAATTCTTGATCTTTACACCCCTTCTAGTACACATAATGAGGTACCAAGGCCCACCTTTTGATCTGCTAAAAACATTCTGTAAACTAATTTAAATGACAATTTAAAATTGAATCTAATGCATATGCATAGATCACCCCTATTTGAAAACCCATCTTTTTGAGCTCGACTTTCAAAACCCTTGCAACCAGAGACTACCTATCACTAGGGGAGATCACTCAAAAAATTTGAACTCAAAATTCAAAAAGAATTTTCATGCGGCCATTTCATCAAACACATGGCAGACATGATTTACACCCTAATTCTAGCTCACTGTTTTGAACAGGGTTTTGCACCCAATTCTCCTCAAAACCCTCCCTCTGTCCCCAAATGATCTAACCAGGCCAATTAAACCCCAACCCCTACCCCCTAGTGGCAAGGCCAAGCCATGCCGAGCACCAACTCGCCGGCCAACCTTGCCCTCACCCCAGTAGACCACCTCCCCCTCTCTCTCCATGTCTAGGAGGTAGCCAGTACCTCACCGCTGCCCACTGTCCCCTGCCCGAGCCAATCTCCGCAGTGGACCACCGAGGAGAGCCCGCGCCCAGTGCCACCGCACCATGCCGAGCGCACGCCAGAGCGCCGCACTCGGCACGCATGCACAAGCCGCCGCTCGACCGCAGCCCGCGCCTACCGCTCTACCACGACACAGGGAACATGACGGACACGCCTGTTTGCTACCCAACGCACCACAGCCACCGCTCGCCATGGACACCGCTGCTTCTGCCGCGCAGAGCGCCACCTCGCCTCAACCGCGTGCCACTGCCCCTACGGCCGCATTCAAGCTCTAGAGCACCGCCAGGGAACCGCCCATCGATCGCCACCCCCAGCCATGCCTCTACCTCGCCGTAGCCATGTCGCCACCGTCGACCGCACATCCCGCTCGGTCTCACCGTCAAGCCTATAAAAGGAGCCCTCCCCAACCTCTCTTATCCACACCATTCCACTCCCCTCACCTCTTTGAACCTCACCCACCTCGAGCCGGAGCAAGGCAAGCTCTGCCTCGCTGGAATTGGAGCCGGAGTAGCCGCGGCAGGAGGAGAAGGGCGACGTTGATTGCGACCGCCCCAAGCTCCATCGCGACCACGCCTCACCTCGCCGTCGTCTTCCACGTCGTTTGCCCGCCTCGCCGACCCCGCTGGAGCCCAAGTACGCCCCCAGCAGACCCCCACCGAGCCGCTAGGGTTCGAGCTCGCCGACGACCTGTTCGTCGTCGACGACGACCCTCAGCCGTAGATTCCTATTCTAATCGCACAGCCCACAGCACGTACCGTTTCGTGTTTTAAGTGCCGCTGACACGCGGGACCCCCTGTTAGCTGAGCCCCGCGCCGCGGAGTGCCACTGGACCGGCCGAAGTCTTTTCCCGCGCTAGCCCACCTATTCAAATCTGGATTTTTCTTTTTAGTTGAATCTAGTTTCTGTCGAGTATTTCAAAAATCCATTCCGTGAGTTTTACAAATCCAAATAGCATGAAACCAATTTTTTCTGAAAGGTATTAAGATGATCTATCCAAGACCGTTGGATTTAATTCAATTAGAGTTATAGATCTGTCCTAAGAAAAATAAGAAGACATAAGCTTTTGCAACTTGCAACATTTTTATAAAATCAACAAAGTTAGCTTTTGAGTTGATTACAACTCTCAAAAATCACATTTCACCATATCTATCCAAATATGTAATAATATTAAGGTTTACATGCAGTGACTTTGGACTAGTACCAAAATAATGCTATATATGCATTTCTAGTCACTTTAAATCATTAAATAATGAACTTAAACCAAAGTAATATTGATCCAACCCTTAAATCTCATTCCAACATGTTAGAATATGTGGTGAGGACATGTGTCCACATGATCCCATATTTTGGTGGTGAATATTAAATTTTAGTTAATTTTTTAATGAGTAGAAATTACTTTTCTAAAATAGAAAGAACGAAACTTTTGATTTAAACTTGTGATGCTTGTGATGATAATAGATCATCAGTTGTGTGTCTTAGAATGCTATCTAGCCTAGTTAAGTATTGTTTGGTGATTGTGCACTCCCTATGTATTTATAGACGATAGTACCGACCAAGCTTTCGAGGAGGAGGAGTTCTACCAAGAAGAAGAAGAAGAAAACTTCAACCACTACACCAACCAAGGCAAGCCACCATTAACAATGCCAGCTACTATTAGCAAGCTAGCACTATCCAAGATTAACCCTTGCAGGTTAGCACTTGCAAGTGTAGTACTTAGCAAATTAGAATCAAACTAGATGGTTTTGAAAAGATGCCTTAAGCATGCTTTGATCACACCCCCCTTATTTAACTAATAGTACCCCAAGTCCTAGTTACAAGTTTTACCCTTCATAGGTTATACAAAGTTCTTTACTTGTTTTGAAGGTAGCATAAAAAGTATAAAACTTGACCTATTTAGAAACCTTTAGATGTCATTCTATGGCATGAGATTAAACCCATCTTTACCACCTTAGTGAACACTCTTAACTTAGTAGTTTAGAGTAGATCAAAAAAAACTTGAGTCACTTTAGATGGGAGCACTTGGTGAAAATGAATTATGAAAACCTTAGAATGATGAGTCATTCTATTGAGATGTTTTGAGATGTGTTGAGAAACACAATTGGTTGATGATGATGAAAACGTTGAGGCATGAGCCTTAACCCTTTTATAAAACTGATGGTTGGATTCGGATGCGATACCATTCCAAAATTTACCGTACAACCACATTACCTTAATTGGGCAAGGGTTAGCTGGAAATTTATATGCATTAGTATTAGTTCCCTCACGGGAGAGGTTTGAGCTGAGGCTACCTCTCAATGTTGTCCACCTATGCAGTGCCCAAGATGACTGATGGTCATGGTTGGGAGGCCATGCTCATAGGAGAGGTGCTTATACTAGGGTGTGTAAAGGGAAGGTTATGTTTGATTATCTGCATACTAAGTATGATGATTCAGGGTTATCCCTGACAGATGTATCGAATCTTGTGGTGAAAGTGTACCACCTCTGCAGAGTGTCAAACTATTCGAATAGCCGCATCCGCGGTTATGGACAGTTGGAATGGCCATACTGTTTCGTTGTCAGATGTTTTCTAAAGACTTTGAAAAGAATGATGAATCTTGACTTGACCACAACAGGGTTGTGTTTTTGACAATAATTTCCCCAACTTAAGTGATTCTAGAGTTTTACTTGATCTTTCTTTGCTTCTGAACTCAGTTTAGGTTTCAAACTTAACTTTATAGTTAAACATAGAGTTAGCACTTTAACTTAGATTTATACTACTTGTTAGTGGTAGTTTGCGAGTACTTAAAGAGTACTCATGGCTTTTGTCCCTGGCTATTATCCAGGCCAGACTATGAAGGAGATTATCAAGATGATGGTCAGCAGGACGGCTATGATAACTAGGACTATCTGCCTTCGTCAGCATTTCCTGTGCCCCTGAAGATGGACCCCACCGCTACGCTATCTTTTATTTCCACTGCTTGTTGTATTAAGACTGGATCATGCGGTCCTTATTTGTGTAAAACCTTATGTATGGTTTGTAATGGATGATGTAATGTGATATCCAATCCGTTATGTCTCGCAAAAATGGTAATCCTGGGATTGTGAGGTATGGCATAACGGGCATCTGGGATTAAAAATCCAGGTGTTGACAAGTTGGTATCAGAGCCATCCTGACCATAGGAGACCCTAGTTAGAATGGACGTCAAACAAAAACTTAGTTTCCAAACCAAAGTGAGTATTTATGAAAAACTATCTCCTCTCTTACCCTTGTGGATTCTTTATCAAAAACTTCATGATCCTCAAAAATTCTTACAATACTACTTAAAATTTGACACACTTGATCACCTCACTAACTTCCTCATCCTTAATTCTTGTAGATGGAGACCCAGTTCAGCAAGTTTTACCAGTTGGGCAACGGTGCTCAGCTGATCTTCGAGAGGGATCTGGATTCACTGTCAGAGTTACTGGGACGCCCGCACCCGGAGTTTCTTGGAGCTCAACTTCCAGGACCCCCAGGAGGAGACCTATAGTGGCTAGTCACCGCAGATCTTAGAGGAAGCATCGAAGCACCAACTTCTGGAAGAATTCAGTTCTCCGTGAGAGAGAACAACTGGCTAGATGGATTAGCCAGGGAAATGCATGAAGCTCTCGCACGTCTATGTGCCCTCAGCGTCAACAAGACCCAAGGAACTCGTTTTGCCCACTTTGCAAGACGTGACTTCATGGGACTGCCAATGGAAATGCCGGGCCTCCCCGAGTTGAGGCGTCAAGTGGAGAACCTTGACTTCTTGCTTCACGACAGACAGCAGGAACTAGACAATGCCAGAGAGTTAGCCAACCAGAACCGCGCCATTGCCGACTAGAAGGCCCAGACTTTCGCACTGCTTGTCCAAGACCGTCAGTCTCTTTGCCGCCAGCGTGCCAAGAAGGATCGCACCATCGCTCGTCTTCGCAAGAAGGTGGCCGACCTCGAGAAGACCGTCAAGGAGCAGGAAGCTCAGCTTGCAGCAAAAGAAGACGAAAATGAGGGTGAAGACATCCAGGGAGACATGGATTCTTACCTCAGCAACGATGATGATTTTCTAGCGGAGGATGCCATGGACTTCTACACTGATGATGAGGACTCCGACTTCATCGACGATGAGTAGATGCACTAGGGCACTGTCGTAGCATGAGATGTGTCGATCTCAATGTATCTTAGCTTGCAGAATGGTTCTTCAAACCATCTGTTTTCCCTTTGATTGTTGTGGTGTGTGTTGTATCGTGTTCTTTCTTGCATGAATGAAAATGAAGTTAGTTGAAAAACCTGAGTCTAACTCAAAGTTTTAGCTTTAAAAACCCAAAACCATGAACCTTAGAATTTCCCTCTTATCCCTATATCTATCTCAATCTTCAGATGTCTCGTGGAAACCAAGGAGGGAGCAGCTCATCGCAGGACCCAATGCTGCAGATCTTGCAGAATCTCATCGCAGACCGTGAAGCAAGCAGGGCTGAACGCCAAGCCAACTTAGCAACACTTCAATAGATCGCCCAGATGGCTCTCAACAACCAAGGGCATGGAAATCAGGATCACCAGGGATCCAAACTCAAAAACTTTCAGAACACCAATCCCCCAATCTTCAACCAATCTGAGAACCCATTAGATGCTGATGACTGGTTACAGACCATGGAGAACAACCTCGAAGTTGCAGGAATTGATGAAAATTAGAAAGTGCTCTTCGCCACCCACTATCTGGCAGAAGATGGAAGAGCTTGGTGGAATAGCATCCGCAATATGAACCATGGTCAAGTGATGACATGGGAAGCATTCAAAGTCAAGTTCAGCCGCACTCACGTGCCGCAGGGTCTAGTCAACCGGATGAGAGATGAGTTCCGCAAATTGAAGCAAGGAAGAATGACTGTGGTGGAGTACCGTGACCGATTCCTGTCACTTGCCAGATATGCACCTTATGAGATCAACACGGAGGCCAAAAATAAGGAAAGATTCTTGAATGGACTGCACGATGAGATGCAGACTGTCCTCGTCAATATCTGTTTCCAGGATCTCGAAGAGCTAGTCGACTCTGCCATCAAGATGGAAGGGAAGATTAACCAGGCAAATGACAACCGCAAGCGTCATATGATGCAGCAGTCTGGATCCAATAGTCACCCGAAGTACCGTCCCAACCCTTCACCGGGATATGCACCAAGGAACAACCTACCCCCAAATTCTCGCCCAAGCTACCCCAACCGTAGAGGAGGCAATGTGAAGTCCGGAGGAAACAATCACAACTCCAGTAATACCAACAATTTCAACCATGCACCTCCCAAGAACTACAACAACAACAACACTGCACCTAGAACTGGCAGCAATGCTGTGCCTGTCGCAGTCAAGGACAAGTCCCAGATCACTTGTTTCGAGTGTGGAGTGAAGGGTCACTACTCCAATGAGTGTCCCAAGAAGACTACAGCCAATGCCAATGTGAATGCCCCAGCTCAGCAGCAGCGTTGTGTTCAGCCAGGAAGGAGGTTTGCCCCAGGGAACCGTCACAACCGCAATGGCCGTCTCTTCCACATGAATGCAGAAGAAGCCCAGGAAGCGCCAGATGTAGTGCTGGGTATGCTTTCTGTCAACTCAGTTTTAGCAAGAGTATTGTTTGATTCGGGAGCATCGCATTCATTTGTCACCGAAGAATTTGCATGCACTAGTAAGATTCGTCCAACCAAGCTGAAGCATGTCATGATAGTTCAAATCCTCGGTTCAACAACCAAAGCTAGAAAAATTTGCAAAGTTGTACCTATCAGAATACATGGGATAGATTTTTATGCCAACCTAATTGTACTTGGAACCAAAGGTTTGGAAGTAGTGCTAGGTATGGACTGGATGTCAAGGCATAAAGGATTGATAGACCGTGCTAAGAAAGCCATCACCATGACCAGTAGTTCTGGAGTCACAGTAGAGCATATCTCTGAAACCTTACCCCGTCAATTCAAGTGCAACCAGAGTGTAGCCTTGCCCACCATAAACCAAGTCAGAGTAGTCTGTGAATATCCTGACGTATTCCTAGATGAATTGCCAGGTATGACCCCGGATAGGGATATTGAGTTCATTATCGAACTAATCCCCGGAACCGGACCTATAGCCAGAGACCCTATAGCATGAACCCATCAGAGTTAGTGGAACTGAAGAAGCAGTTGGATGCTATGCTAGCCAAAGGTCTGATTCAACCAAGTGCATCACCATGGAGATCACCAGTGTTATTCGTTGACAAGAAAGATGAATGCAACCATCTGTGCACAGATTACAGAAAATGGAACGATGTCACCATCAAGAACAAGTACCCTTTGCCAAAGATAGAGGATCTATTTGATCGTTGACCGGAGCTCAGGTATTCTCAAAGATTAATCTTAGGACTGGTTATCACCAACTTAAGATTCGTGCAACGGATATTCCGAAGACCGCCTTTGCTACTCGCTATGGTTTATACGAGTATACGGTTATGTCTTTTGGATTAACCAATGCCCCTGCTTATTTCATGAATCTCATGAATAAGATCTTTATGAATTTCCTGGATAAGTTTGTAGTTGTGTTTATTGACGACATCCTTATATACTCCAAGTCAGAAGAAGAACATGAGCAACATCTGAGAATCATTCAAGAAACCCTGAGAGAGCATCAGTTATATGCCAAGTTCAGCAAGTGTGAATTTTGGCTGAAAGAAGTAGGATTCCTAGGACATATTGTGTCTGCCGGAGGAGTCTCTGTTGATCCCACAAAGATCAAAGATGTTGAAGAATGGAAAGCCCCAACCACTCAAACCCAAGTCCGTTCTTTTCTCGGATTAGCGGGATATTACCGCAAGTTCGTAGAGGGATTCTCGAGCATAGCCCGACCCATGACCCAATTGTTGAAAAAGGACAACAAGTGTGAATGGACAGACAAATGTGAACCAGTTTCTAGGAGCTGAAGAAGAGATTGATATCAGCCCCAATTTTGGTCATGCCAGACATCAAGAAGCCATTTGACGTGTATTGTGACGCATCCAAGATTGGTCTAGGATGTGTATTGATGCAAGAAGGCAAAGTCATCGCTTATCTATCTCGACAACTGAAGCAGCATGAGCAGAACTATCCGACCCATGATCTTGAGCTAGCAGCTGCGGTTCTAGCACTAAAGACATGGCGTCATTATTTGATGGGAAATCGATGTGAGATTTACTCAGATCATAAGAGCTTGAAGTATATCTTCACTCAAAAGGAGCTGAATATGAGGCAAAGAAGATGGATAGAGTAAATCAAGGATTATGACCTTGACATTCACTATCACCCTGGCAAAGCCAATGTGGTAGCAGATGCTCTTAGCAGATTGCCGTGTAGGCTTAACACCATGATCAAGGAGAAGCAACTAAGTTCGTATGAAGAGTTGGAGCAATTCAGGACTGAATTAGTTAGCAAAGGATTCCTGGCTAGAATTGAACTTCAACCCACTTTGATTAGCCAAATCAAGGAAGCCCAGAAGGGAAATGAAAGTATCGTCGGAATCAAACGTCGTATTGGTACAAGAAAGGTACCTGGATTCACCGAAGATGAAGAAGGAGTACTGTGGTACAAAGGACATATCTGTGTTCCAGCAGATTCGGAGCTGAAGGAAGTTATCATGAAGGAGGCTCATGATACTCTTTATTCTATCCACCCCGGAGGAACAAAGATGTATCAAGATTTGAAAGAGCAATTTTGGTGGCACAAGATGAAGAGAGAGAGATCGGAAGCTACATCGCCAAATGTGACATCTGTCAAAGAGTCAAGGCAGAACATCAGAGACCTGCATGCCTGTTGCAACCATTACAGATTCCGGAATGGAAATGGGATTCCATCGGAATGGACTTTATCACCGGCCTACCTACTTCTAGTAGGGGAAATGACTCAATCTGGGTCATAGTTGATAGATTGTCCAAGGTAGCCCACTTTATACCTGTCAAAACAACTTACCAGAGTGCAAAGTTAGTAGAGCTATACATTGCTAGGATTGTTAGTCTGCATGGAACCCCCAAGACCATCGTATTAGATCGAGGAACCCAGTTTACCTCAAGATTTTGGCAGAAAGTACAGGAAGGTTTAGGAACCAAGTTGAATTTCAGTGTAGCATATCACCCACAAATAGATG
Source organism: Avena eriantha (assembly GCA_910589775.1). NCBI lineage: Eukaryota > Viridiplantae > Streptophyta > Magnoliopsida > Poales > Poaceae > Avena > Avena eriantha. Next base: position 156,984,518 of record OU342743.1, on the reverse strand, counting down.
GACAGACTGAGAGAGTCAACCAAATCCTAGAGGATGTGCTTAGAGCTTGTGTGTTAGAATATGGATCAAAATGGGAAGACTGCCTGCCTTTCGCAGAATTCTCATACAAAAACAGTTATCAAGCTAGTTTGCAGATGGCACCATTTGAATTCCTTTACGGAAGAAAGTGTCGTACCCCTTTGAATTGGTCGCAAGTAGGAGAGAGTCAGATCTTCGGACCCGACATTCTCCGAGAAGGAGAAGAGAAAGTTCACAAAGTCCGTGAGCATCTCAAGACCGCCCAATCCAGACAAAAGAGCTATGCTGACAATAGAAGAAGAGACTTGACTTTCAATGTCGGAGATTTTGTATATCTCAAGGTTTCACCCTTGAAAGGAACTCAACGCTTTAGTCTGAAAGGAAAGTTAGCCCCCAGATATATTGGACCTTTCAAGATTCTGAACCGCCGAGGAGAAGTATTGTATCAGTTGGAACTGCCTGAAGAGATGTTAGCCATCCACAATGTGTTCCATATCTCGTTACTTCGCAAATGCTTGGAAGTGCCCGAGAAGACTAAAGTTTTCAAGAACATCGATCACAGAGCTGTGGAAATCAACAAGGACTTGACCTATCGAGAAGTACCCATCCGTATCTTAGAAGAAGCCTACAGAACCACCAGGACCAGAAGTATCGAGTTTCTCAAGATTCAGTGGAGCAACCATACCGAGGAGGAAGCTACTTGGGAGCGATAAGATTACATTAGGACGGAGTTCCCAGATCTCTTTAGTTCCTAGTTTTCTTTGTAAATCTCGAGACGAGAATTTTTTTAAGGGGGGAAGGTTTGTAACATCCCAAAACTTCAATCCAAGCTTATCAAGATCAAATCAATCAAATTTGGGGTTAACAAAAACTTTTCCAAAGTTAATATGAAAGCATTCATATATGTGTGCATTTAATTTAGGATTTGTTTGAATTGCCATGATTGAGTGATCCAATGCTTGTAAAATGTTTCTTAGGTGATTTAAACATCATCTACATCTTTCCCAAACTTTTCCTAAAGAAAATCAAATCAAAAAGAATTAAAAAGGAGGAATGGTCATTTTGGCAAATTTAACTGTCATGCCTACTTTGGCTATTTCTAGTACTCAATTTTTAACAGAAACAATTCTTGATCTTTGCACCCCTTGCTAGTACACATAATGAGGTACCAAGGCCCACCTTTTGATCTGCTAAAAACATTCTGTAAACTAATTTAAATGACAGTTTAAAATTGAATCTAATGCATATGCATAGATCACCCCTATTTCAAAACCCATCTTTTTGAGCTCCACTTTCAAAACCCTTGCAACCAGAGACTACCTATCACTAGGGGAGATCACTCAAAAATTTTGAACTCAAAATTCAAAAAGAATTTTCATGCGGCCATTTCATCAAACACATGGCAGACATGATTTACACCCTAATTCTAGCTCACTGTTTTGAACAGGGTTTTGCACCCAATTCTCCTCAAAACCCTTCCTCTGTCCCCAAATGATCTAACCAGGCCAATTAAACCCCAACCCCTACCCCCTAGTGGCAAGGCCAAGCCATGCCGAGCACCAACTCACCGGCCAACCTTGCCCTCACTCCAGCAGACCACCTCCCCTCTCTCTCCATGTCTAGGAGGTAGCCAGCACCTCACCACTGCCCATTGTCCCCTGCCCGAGCCAAGCCCCGCAGTGGATCACCGAGGAGAGCCCACGCCCAGTGCCACCGCACCATGTCGAGCGCACGCCAGAGCGCCGCACCCGGCACACGTGCACAGGCCGCCGCTTGACCGCAGCCCGCGCGTACCGCTCCGCCACGACACAGGGAACATGACGGACACGCCCATTCGCCGCCCAACGCACCACATCCACCGCTCACCATGGACACCGCCGCTTCTGCCGCGCAGAGCGCAACCTCGCCCCGACCGCGTGCCACCGCCCCTACGGCCGCATTTAAGCTCTAGAGCACCGCCAGGGAACCGCTCATCGATCGCCATCGCCAGCCATGCCTCTACCTCGCCGTAGCCATGTCGCCACCGTCGACCGCCCATCCTGCTCGGTCTCACCGTCGAGCCTATAAAAGGAGCCCTCCCGAGCCTCTCTTCTCCATACCATTCCACTCCCCTCACCTCTCTGAACCTCACCCACCTCTAGCCGGAGCAAGGCGAGCTCTGCCTCGTCGGAATTGGAGCCGGAGCAGCTGCGGCAGGAGGAGAAGGGCGCCGCTGATTGCGACCGCCCCAAGCTCCACCGCGACCACGCCTCGCCTCGCTGTCGTCTTCCTCGTCGTTTACCCGCCTCGCCGACCCCGCTGGAGCCTTGGTAAGCCCCCAGCAGACCCCCACCGAGCCGCTAGGGTTCGAGATCGCCGGCGACCTGTTCGTCATCAACGACGACCCTCAGCCGTAGATTCCTATTCTAATCGCACGACCCACAGCGCGCGTACCGTTTCACATTTTATGTGCCGCTGACACGCGGGACCCCCCTATCAGCTGAGCCCCATGCCGCGGAGCACCACTAGGACGGCCCAAGTCTTTTCCCGCGCTAGCCCACCTATTCAAATCTGGATTTTTCTTTTTAGTTGAATCTAGTTTATGTCCAGTATTTCAAAAATCCATTCTGTGAGTTTTACAAATCCAAATAGCATGAAACCAATTGTGTCTAAAAGGTATTAAGATGATCTATCCAAGCCCATTGGATTTAACTCAATTAGAGTTATAGATCTCTCCTAAGAAAAATAAGAAGACATAAGCTTTTGCAACTTGCAACATTTTTATTAAATCAACCAAGTTAGATTTTGAGTTGATTCCAACTCTCAAAAATCACATTTCACCATATCTATCCAAATATGTAATAATATTAAGGTTTACATGCAGTGACTTTGGACTAGTACCAAAATATTGCTATATATGCATTTCTAGTCACTTTAAATCATTAAATAATGAACTTAAACCAAAGTAATATTGATCCAACCCTTAAATCTCATTCCCACATGTTAGAATATGTGGTGAGGACATGTGTCCACATGATCCCATATTTTGGTGGTGAATATTAAATTTTAGTTAATTTTTCAATGAGTAGAAATTACTTTTCTAAAATAAAAAGAAGGAAACTTTTGATTTAAACTTGTGATGCTTGTGATGATAATAGATCATCAATTGTGTGTCTTAGAATGCTATCTAGCCTAGTTAAGTATTGTTTGGTGATTGTGCACTCCCTATGTATTTATAGACGATAGTACTGACCAAGCTTTCGAGGAGGAGGAGTTCTACCAAGAAGAAGAAGAAGAAAACTTCAACCACTGCACCAACAAAGGCAAGCCACCATTAACAATGCTAGCTACTATTAGCAAGCTAGCACTATCCAAGATAAACCCTTGCAAGTTAGCACTTGCAAGTGTAGTACTTAGCAAACTAGAATCAAACTAGATGGTTTAGCAAAGATGCCTTAAGCATGCTTTGATCACACCCCCCTTATTTAACTAATAGTACCCCAAGTCCTAGTTACAAGTTTTATCCTTCTTAGGTTATACAAAGTTCTTTACTTGTTTTGAAGGTAGCATAAAAAGTATAAAACTTGACCTATTTAGAAACCTTTAGATGTCATTCTATGGCATGAGATTGAACCCATCTTTACCACCTTAGTGAACACTCTTAACTTAGTAGTTTAGAGTAGATCAAAAAAAACTTGAGTCACTTTAGATGGGAGCACTTGGTGAAAATGAATTATGAAAACATTAGAATGACGAGTCATTCTATTGAGATGTTTTGACATATGTTGAGAAACACAATTGGTTGATGATGATGAAAACGTTGAGGCATGAGTCTTAACCCTTTTATAAAACTGATGGTTGGATTCGGATGCGATACCATTCCAAAATTTACCGTACAACCACATTACCCGAATTGGGAAGGCTTTGCTGGAAATTTATATGCATTAGTATTAGTTCCCTCACGGGAGAGGTTTGAGCTGAGGCTACCTCTCAATGTTGTCCACCTATGCAGTCCCCAAGATGACTGATGGCCATGCTCATAGGAGAGGTGCTTATACTAGGGTGTGTAAAGGGAAGGTTATGTTTGATTATCTGCATACTAAGTATGATGATTCAGGGTTATCCCTGACAGATGTATCAAATTTTGTGGTGAAAGTGTACCACCTCTATAGAGTGTCAAGCTATTCGAATAGCCGCGTCTGCGGTTATGGACAGTTGGAATGGCCATACTGTTTCGTTGTCAGATGTTTTCTAAAGACTTTGAAAAGAATGATGAATCTTGACTTCACCACAACAGGGTTGTCTTTATGACAATAATTTCCCCAACTTAAGTGATTCTAGAGTTTTACTTTATCTTTCTTTGCTTCTGAACTCAATTTAGGTTTCAAACTTAACTTTATAGTTAAACATAGAGTTAGCACTTTAACTTAGATTTACACTACTTGTTAGTGGTAGTTTGCGAGTACTTAAAGAGTACTCATGGCTTTTGTCCCTGGCTATTATCCTGGCCAGACTATAAAGGAGATTATCAAGATGATGGTCAGCAGGACGGCTATGATAACTAGGACTATCTGCCTTCGTCAGCATTGCTTGTGCCCCTGAAGATGGACCCCACTGCTACGCTATCTTTTATTTCCGCTGCTTGTTGTATTAAGACTGGATCATGCGATCCTTATTTGTGTAAAGCCTTATGTATGGTTTGTAATGGATGATGTAATGTGATATCCACTCCGTTATGTCTCGCAAAAATGGTAATCCTGGGATTGCGAGGTATGGCATAACGGGCATCTAGGATTAAAAATCCGGGTGTTGACACGACCACACCACCTGGCCGCGCGGCCAGGCCTGGCCCGCGCCAGGGGGTGGTGTGGCCAGCCCAGGAACCCCCTCGGCCTCCCCTTCCGACTATAAGATGCCCTCGGGACGAAAACCGTAAGTACTCGATCAAAAATGCACGAAAGAGTCTATAGCCGCCGTCATCTCCATCCCTAGATCGGGAGGGATCTGAAGCTCTTCACGGCACCCTGAGGGAGAGGGGAATTCACCCTGGAGGCCTTCTTCATCACCATGCAAGCCTTCGGTGTGACGCGTGAGTAGTTCATCCTTGGACTACGTATCCATGTAGTAGCTAGATGGCTGGTTTCTCCTCCTTTGTGATTTTATGTTTAGATCTTGTGAGCTCCGTTCATGATCAAGATCATCTTTTGTAATCCATACATGTTGTGTTTGTGGGGATTCGATGGATATTGAGATGCTATTCCAGATTGATTATTGATTCTATCATGTCTTTGTTATTTGAGATCTTGCATGCTTTCCGTTGTTAGTAGCTATCTTGGCCAGGTAGATGCTAGCAACTCCAAGAGTTAGTATTTATGCTCGATAGTGGGTTCATGCCTCTAGTAATCTGGGGAAGTGACAAAAATCTCTAAGGTACTAGATGTGTTGTTGCTACTAGGGAGAAAAAAACAATCCTTTGTTCATAGAACAATCGTATTGTTTACTTTACACGCAGTTCGTAAAGCAATAATATGTTGCTTGCAACTTAATACTGGAGGGGGTTCGGATGATAACCTGAAGGTGGATTATTAGTCATAGATGTAGTTGGATGGCGGTCTATGTATTATGTTGTAATGCCCAATCAAGTATCAAAGGAGTCAAGATGATTAGTATATGCATGTATTGCTTTCTCGGTGTTTGTCAATTGCCCCGCTGTAATTTGTTCACCCAGCATGTTATCTATCTAAGGACAGCCACCTCTAGTGAACTATGGATCCCGGTCCTTTTCTTTACATACAATCTACAATCTTTTACTGTTTTGTGTTTACTTTCTGCAAACTTTTACTTCTTTCCATTCGATATGTTTAATCCTTTGTTTTCCGCAAAATACTGTGAGATTGACAACCTCATCGCAAGTTGGGGACAAAATTCTGTGGTTGTGTTGTGCAGGTCTCCACGTTGCTACTAGAACCGGTAGTGCGCCCTGCCAAAGCTCAGCTAGTAACACCTTTGAGGTGTTTCCTTGCTCCTACTGGTTCGATTAAACCTTGGTTTGATAACTGAGGGAAACTGAGCCTAAAATGACTCAAAGCTTGGTCTAGAATCTCTGATCTACATGAAAAAACTAAGCCTAAAATGACTCAAAGCTTGTTCCTTAGTAGTTTTTACCTTGGGATTGCTCTTTGCTATGGATATGCTCTAGATGCTGTTGTGGGAGGAGATTTCCTCCAATGTAATGAGGATGATGCTATTAATGCTATAAAGAAATTGATCCTCACTTACAACATGCCTAGCCAAACTGATACTTCTCTCGCGAAAATATTTGCTTGGTTGGATACTCTTGAGGCTAGCACTACTAGATTAGAAGGGTGCTATAATACGCTTAGGGAGCATCATGATTATGTTCCAATAAACTCTGAACCATCAAAGTGGTTCCCTACAGTAAAGATTGAGATAAACGCTGATACTTTTCAAGCTCGTTGTGATATCATGTCTGAATCTTGCCTTATGCCCAAAGATATTTATAAATCTCTGGATACTTGGGGGCTCATTGAGGGAGGAAAGGAAATATCTCTTCCTAATAATACTACTATATTACCTCTTGGAATAGCTGTTTACAAAGATCCTTGGGAAAACGATTTCTATTGATCATCTTGTTATTGAATGTGTAGGAAAAGGACAAATTACACTGGGAAGGTCCCTATTGGAACTTCTTGGAGCAATAATAGATGTGGGAAAGGGGACCATGCACCTTTCTTATCCACCAAACAATCATATTTTCCCAAAGGTTAAGAATAAAAATAAGATAGGTAAGGGCAAGAAAGTTGGTTTTAATGCTTCTTCATTTGAGAACACTTGATTCTTTCTTTGCTTCTTATGCCTAACTTAAAGGCGTTAAAGAAAAGTACTTGTTGGGAGATAACCCAAGAGTTTTAGTTGAGTCTTGGAAGTTATTACCTCTGTAATAACCTCTCCTTATACTTTTTATTTTCTTTTTGTGCCAAGAGTAACCTCTAATGAGAGAGAAGTAATGATTGGGAAAGTTGCTGCCCGAAACAGATTTCTGTGCTTCACCATAAAAATTCCTGAGAGAGCTCTGTACGTCGGATTGAGCTCTAATGTTTTGTGGTTCTGCCCCAGGTTGTTATCTAACTTTCGTTAGTACGACACTTTTTTATTTGAGCGACATAAGGTCTTCGAAAAAATTCGTCTTTACCTGATGGTCTGTTTTGACAGATTTCTGCCATTTTCTGCATTTGCTTCTTGTTGGTTCCTTCTTGAGTTCTTTTGGGGAATTGAGATTTTTTAGGGAAGTGCTACAGTATCTAGTGTTCTAATGGAAGTTTATTTGGTGTTAGAACTGAACCTTAAGACTTATGTATCTTAAGTGCACTAATGTTGCTAATAAAGATTGTGTGAAGTTTTGTATGAAGGAAAAATTTCAGGTGTATGGAAGGAATGAGTAATGAGATGAAGAATGCACTAAAGCTTAAGCTTGGGGATGCCACGCGTGTCACCCCAAGAAATATCCAAGAAGCACAAGCGTCAAAGCTTGGGGATGCCCAAGGCATCCATTTCTTCATCAATAAAAATCCCAGGTTTCTTCCAAACGCTTCATTTTTATTGTTTCATGCACATTTGTGTTTTTCTTGGAGCGTCTTCTTTTTCGTTTTCGTTTTTGGTTTTAATTTTCTTTGTTTTGCTTAGTTTTTTGAATAAATTGGTTGGACCCCCTCTTTCATACATTGGTTTTTAAATACTTTCGTTTGGTTTGGAAAAGAGTAGGAAAGTTCATGCTTATGTGGTAAAAAGAGCTCGTTTTTGACTGTGGCCTATGCTTTGTCATGCCATGCTTGATATTGTTTTGGCTTTATGTTTAGTATTCTTTGATGTAGCATGACTTGTTATAAACAATTGAGATTGCTTAATGTGCCTAGGATGAATCATGCGTTGTTTTAGCATATTAAAGCATAGTGTAGTGGTATTCTCCTTTGATGCTTCATTTGGGTTGACTTGGCACATGCTCACACCATGTTATGACTATCCCAAGTCACAATAGCCTTTATGATCCTTTAGTTTTAAACTTGAAGTATCGTTTTATGCTTGGGGCAATGATGTTTTGTCGCTCTGCATGATTATGGCCATTATTGCTCTCTTAGTTTGTCGCTCCTAGTCTTTTGCTAGCCTCCACCACCAAGTGTGAGTTCCACTCATGCATCCAACTCCCTAAACCAAGTTATTCCAAAGAGTCCACCATACCTACCTACTAGCTTATGCTATTCCAAGTACATTCATGCTTTTGTTTACCTTTCCCTTGTTATGAGAAAACTAGTGATTAAAGCTCTCACGAACTTGATGACACACTTTACTTTTTGCCTCTAATAAACTTGAACCATTGGGTCCTTCTTTGTTGCGTATATGCTTGCGCTTTATAAGTTGAAATTAGCAGAACCATGTTTCATGGGGAACGCTTTCAACATTGCACTTGTACTTTGTACCCCGTTGATATCATGTTCTTTTGCTTACGGATCCCAGCGGTGTGAAATAAATGTGGAACTTGTAAGATCATAGAGTTTGTATGTGTGTTAGAGAAACGCCTGGGCCGCTAGCCTAAGCCATGCCTAATCATGGTGGAAACTTGCAGCATCACCATAATGAGCACTCTATGAAGCATCCTCAATAAAAACCTAGGCAAATAACAAATAAAAAGATTGCTGAGATACTCATTGTCTGCTTGCCATGTCATTTTGATTATGGGAAAGCTCCCGTATCATGTGCAAGGGGTACCCCGCTGGCGGTTCTTAATGATACACATATACTTACAATGACAATAGCTTACTCGTGACTAAAGTTGAGTAGCATGAGGATCGGTCTTCGTAAGTAAGGGGCATGAGATTTCGGTTTATAACTTGTCAAGTTTATCCTCTTAGTTGTGTCACTTTAACCTTAATCACTTTCAACATGATTATGATAGGGGCAATGAGAGCTGAAAACTACAAGTACCATAATTTTTGGAAGCTCTTTATGAGACTTGAATCCCTACTTCCTTTTACAAAAGGCTTTTCTTCCACCATTATATTGAGTCTCCACCTTCTATCTTTATGCACCTACTTTGAGAGCATAGTGGCCATTCTTACTTCTATGTGCATTGTCCCAAGACTAGTTGATTGATGCATAAATTATTATTGCTTGTTCTAAACTATTGTATCTAGTCACTCTTATGAACTTTGAAGGTGTCCTATGCATTTATATTTGCTACTCTATTGAGGGACAAGCTGAATACTATTATGCAATTTTTATATGTGAAACAAACAAACGTCTTGCAAAGCATTGTTGTTCATGAATCTTTTGTTTGTACCTTTTCATGTTGCATCATAGTTTCTTTGCTTATTGCTAGAACTTTGTCTTTCATGTTATGATTGAAGTACTATGATCCCAGCTTTGAGTTTTGCAAATACTTTGATCAAGTCTTTGATGGTGCATGTCACCTCAAAAATTATTTCTTTTTATCACTTACCTACTCGAGGACGAGCAGGAGTTAAGCTTGGGGATGTTGATACATTGCAAATGTATCTATAATTTTTGATGTTCCATGCTTGGTTTTATCCAGTTTCTTGTGTTTTGTTCCAACTTTGGAGTACTTTTCATTTGATTTATTGGACTAACCTATTAACAAGAGCCACAGTTCCAGCTGCCTGTTTTCTGCTGTTTTTGGTTCCAGGAAAGTTAGAAAATTAATATTCTTGGAATTGGACGGGACAAAAGCCAAAGTGCCTATTTTTCCGGAAGTGATCAAGTGCCAGAATACGAGACGGAGAGGGGCTAGAGGGCGGCCACACCACCTGGCTGCTCGGCCAGGCCTGGCCCGCACCAAGGGGTGGTGTGGCCAGCCCAGGCACCCCCCCGGCCTCCCCTTCCGACTATAAGATGCCCTCGAGACGAAAACCCTAAGTACCCGATCAAAAATCCACGAAAGAGTCTATAGCCGCCGTCATCTCCATCCCTAGATCGGGAGGGATCTGAAGCTCTTCCCGGCACCCTGCCGGAGAGGGGAATTCACCCTGGAGGCGTTCTTCATCACCATGCAAGCCTCTGGTGTGATGCGTGAGTAGTTCATCCTTGGACTACGGATCCATGTAGTAACTAGATGGCTGGTTTCTCCTCCTTTGTGCTTTCATGTTTAGATCTTGTGAGCTCCGTTCATGATCAAGATCATCTTTTGTAATCCATACATGTTGTGTTTGCGGGGATCCGATGGATATTGAGATGCTATTTCAGATTGATTATTGATTCTATCATGTCTTTGTTATTTAAGATCTTGCATGCTTTCTATTGTTAGTAGCTATCTTGGCCAAGTAGATGCTAGCAACTCCAAAGTTAGTATTTATGCTCGATAGTGGGTTCATGCCTCTAGTAATCTGGGGAAGTGACAGAAATTTCTAAGGTACTAGATGTGCTGTTGCTACTAGGGAGAAAACACCAATCCTTTGTTCATAGAACAATCGTATTGTTTACTTTACACGTAGTTCGTAAAGCAATAATATGTTGTTTGCAACTTAATACTGGAGGGGGTTCGGATGATAACCTGAAGGTTGATTATTAGTCATAGATGTAGTTGGATGGTGATCTATGTATTATGTTGTAATGCCCAATCAAGTCTCAAAGGAGTCAAGATGATTAGTATATGCACGTATTGCTTTCTCGATGTTTGTCAATTGCCCCGCTGTAATTTGTTCACCCAGCATGTTATCTATCTAAGGACAACCACCTCTAGTGAACTATGGATCCCGGTCCTTTTCTTTACATACAATCTACAATCGTTTACTGTTTTGTGTTTACTTTCTGCAAACTTTTACTTCTTTCCATTCGATGTGTTTAATCCTTTGTTTTCCGCAAAACACTGTGAGATTGACAACCTCATCACAAGTTGGGGACAAAGTTCTGTGGTTGTGTTGTGCAGGTCTCCACGTTGCTACTAGCACCGGTAGTGCGCCCTGCCAAAGATCAGCTAGTAACACCTTTGAGGTGTTTCCTTGCTCCTACTGGTTCGATTAAACCTTGGTTTCATAACTGAGGGAAACTTGCTGCTGTGCTCATCATACCTTCCTCTTGGTGGTCCCAACGAGCTCTACATCAACCACGCACCAACACTTTTCTGGGCGCCATACACAGAGCCATCATGGCTCTTGTTAATAGGTTAGTCCAAGAAATCATATGAAAAGTACTCCAAAGTTGGAACAAAACACAAGAAAGTGGATAAAACCAAACATGGAACATCAAAAATTATAGATACATTTGCAATGTATCAACATGCCCAAGCTTAACTCCTGCTCGTCCTCGAGTAGGTAAGTGATAAAAGAAAGAATAATTTTTGAGGTGACATGCACCATCAAAGACTTGATCAATGTATTTGCAAAACATTCAAAGCTGGGATCATAGTACTTCAATCATAACATGAAAGACAAAGTTCTAGCAATAAGCAAAGAAACTATGATGCAACATGAAAAGGCACAAACAAAAGATTCATGAATAACAATGCTTTGCAAGACGTTTGTTTGTTTCACATAAAGAAAACGTAGCATAATAGTATTCAGCTTGTCCCTCAATAGAGTAGCAACTTTAATTGCATAGGGCACCTTCAAAGTTGATAAGAGTTACTAGATACAATAGTTTAAAACAAGCAATATCAAAGTACGCATCAATCAACTAGTCTTGGGACAATGCACATAGAACTAAGAATGGTCACTATGCTCTCACAGTAGGTGCATAAAGATAGAAGGTGGAGACTCAATGTAATGGTGGAAGAAAAGCCTTTGTAAAAGGAAGTAGGGATTCAAGTCTCATAAAGAGCTTCCAAAAATTATGGTACTTATAGCTTACAGCTCTCATTGCCCCTATCATAAGCATCTTGAAGTGGTTCAGGTTAAAGTGACACAACTAAGAGGATATGCTTGACAAGTTATAAACCGAAATCTCATGCCCCTTACTTACGAAGACCGATCCTCATGCTACTCAACTTCAGTCACGAGTAAGCTCTTATCATTGTAAGTACATGTATATCATTAAGAACCGCCAACGGGGTACCCCTTGCACATGATACAGGAGCTTTCCCATAATAAAAATGACAAGGCAAGCAGACAATGAGCATCTTTGCGATCTTTTTATTTGCTATTTGCATAGGTTTTTATTGAGGATGCTTCATAGAGTGCTCATTATGGTGATGCTGCAAGTTTCCACCATGATTAGGCATGGCTTAGGCTAGCGGCCCAGGTGTTTCTCTAACACACATACAAACTCCATGATCTTATAAGTTCCACTTTTATTTCACACCGCCGGGATCCGTAAGTAAAATAACATGATATCAACGGGGTACAAAGTACAAGTGCAATGTTGAAAGCGTTCCCCATGGTACATGGTTCTGCTAATTTCAACTTATAAAGCGCAAGCATATATGCAACAAAGAAGGACCCAATGGTTCAATTTTATTAGAGGCAAGTAAAGTAAAGTGTGCCATCAAGTTCGTGAGAGATTTAATCACTAGTTTTCTCATAACAAGTTTAATTTGGAAGGTAAAAAAAGCATGAATATACTTGGAATAGCATAAGCTAGTAGGTAGGTATGGTGGACTCTTTGGAATAACTTGGTTTAGGGAGTTGGATGCATGAGTGGAACACATACTTGGTTGTGGAGGCTAGCAAAAGACTAGGAGCGACAAACTAAGAGAGCAATAATGGCCATAATCATGCAGAGCGACAAAACATCATTGATCAAAGCATAAAGTGATACTAAAAGTTGAAAACTAAAGGATCATAAATGCTATGGTGACTTGGGATAGTCATAACATGGTGTGAGCATGTGCCAAGTCAAGCCAAATGAAGCATCAAAGGAGAATACCACTATACTATGCTTTAATATGCTAAAACAATGCATGATTCATCCAAGGCACATTAAGAAATCTCAATTGTTTATAACAAGTCATGCTACAGCAAAGAATACTAAGCATAGAGCCAAAAAAATATCAAGCATGGGATGACAAAGCATAGGCCACAGTCAAAAACGAGCTCTTTTTACCACATAAGCATGAACTTTCCTACTCTTTTCCAAACCAAACCAAACTATTTGCAAACCAATGTATGAAAGAGGGGTCCAACCAATTTATTCAGAAAACTAAGCAAACCAAAGCAAACGAAAACCAAAAACAAAAACGAAAAAGAAGACGCACCAAGAAAAACACAACTGTGCATGAAACAATAAAAATGAAGCGTTTGGAAGAAACCTGGGATTTTTATTGATGAAGAAGGGGATGCCTTGGGAATCCCCAAGCTTTCACGCTTGTACTTCTTGGATATTTCTTGGGGTGACATGCGTGGCATCCCCAAGCTTAAGCTTTAGTGCATTCTTCATCTCATTACTCATTCCTTCCATACACCTGAAATGTTTCCTTCATACAAAACTTCACACAATCTTTATTAACAACATTAGTGCACTTAAGATAAATAAGTCTTAAGGTCCAGTTCTAACACCAAATAAACTTACATTAGAACACTAGCTACTGTAGCACTTCCCTAAAAAATCTCAATTCCCCAAAAGAACTCAAGTAGGAACCAACAAGAAGCAAATGTAGAAAATGGCAGAAATCTGTCAAAACAGACCATCAGGTAAAGACGAATTTTTTCGAAGCCCTTATGTTTCTCAAATCAAAACGTGTTGAACTAAAGAAAGTTATATAACAACCTAGGGTAGAATCAAAAAAAATTAAATCTCAATCCGACATACAGAGCTCTCTCACGAATATTTACGGTGAAGCACAGAAATCTGTTTCGGGACAGCAACTTTCCCAATCATTACTTCTCTCTCATTAGAGGTTACTCTTGGCACAAAAAGCAAATAAAAAGGATAAGGAGAGGTTATTACAGAGGTAATAACTTCCAAGACTCATCTAAAACTTTTGGGTTATCTCCCAATAAGTACTTTTCTTTAATGCCTTTAAGTTAGGCATAAGAAGCAAAGAAAGAATCAAGTGTTCTCAAATGAAGAAGCATTAAGATCAATAACAACAATATTTTCAACAAGGCAAGGTATATCATCCAAATAAGTTCTAGAGGATCCTATCTCAATGATCTTGGGTTCACTATTCTCATCAAAAGGGTTTGCAGAAATAATCCAATCAAGATTCTTTTCTATGGCATCGTGTATTGCTACTAGTTTAAAGGGTATTGGTATCTTAGGTTCCTCCCCATTAGGTTCGGTTTTGTTCCTCTTTTCTCGTGTACCAACAACATATACACATGAGCCTAGCATATTGAAACGTTCAAAAACTTTTCTAGCTTCCTTGGCAACATCATAGAACTCCTTAAACAAAGTTTCTAGAATAAAATCCCTCTTTTCAGGGTCCGCAATTTATTTAAGCTTAAGAAACATTATTTGAATTAATGGGTTGAGGTTAACAAACCTAGCTTCTAACATGTGAATTAAAGAAGCTGCAGCAATCTCATAGTTTGGAGCAAGTTCTACAAGGGATCTATCCTCAGTATCTTCATGCTTACTAACATGATTAAAGAATTCTTCAATGTTATCTTTACCAATTATAGAACCACTACCAATTGGAAGGTCTTTCAGGGTGAATGTAGGGATCAACATGATGAGCTAAGGGAGAGGTGACTACTAAAGGAGACTTAATTTTTTTGTGTTTTTGAATAAGAAAGAAAACAAGTAAAACTATTTTTTTTGTGTTTTTGAAATAAGAAAGTAAACTAGTAAAACTAATTTTTTTGTGTTTTTGAAGAGCAAAACAAGCAAACAAAGCAAAAAGAAACTAAGCAAAACAAAAAAACAAAGTAAAGAGATTGGTTATGAGGGAGTCCCCTTGTGAAGATGTCCTTGACTCCCCGGCAACGGCGCCAAAAAATCACTTGATGGCTCAATGCACGGCGCCCAGAAAAATGCTTGATGGAGGTTTTGATGTAGAGCTCGTTGGGAACCCCAAGAGGAAGGTATGATGAGCACAACAGCAAGTTTCCCTCAGTTATGAAACCAAGGTTTAATCGAACCAGTAGGAGCAAGGAAACACCCCAAAGGTGTTACTAGCTGAGCTTTGGCAGGGCACACTACCGGTGCTAGTAGCAACGTGGAGACCTGCACAACACAACCACATAACTTTGTCCCCAACTTGCGATGAGGTTGTCAACCTCACCGTGTTTTGCGGTAAACAAACGATTAAACGTATCGAATGGAAAGAAGTAATAGTTTGTAGAAAGTAAACACAAAGCAGTAAAAGATTGTAGATTGTAAAAGACAAGGACCGGGATCCATAGTTCACTAGAGGTGGCTCTCCTTAAGATAGATAACATGCTGGGTGAACAAATTACAAGGGGGCAATTGACAAACACCGAGAAAGTAATACATGCATATACTAATCATCTTGACTCCTTTGAGACTTGATTGGGCATTAAAACATTATACATAGACCGCCATCCAACTACATCTATGACTAATAATCCACCTTCAGGTTATCATCTGAACCCCCTCCATTATTAAGTTGCAAGGAACAAATTATTGCTTTACGAACTACGTGTAAAGTAAACAATACGATTGTTCTATGAACAAAGGATTGTTGTTTTCTCCCTAGTAGCAACAGCACATCTAGTACCTTAGAGATTTCTGTCACTTCCCCAGATTACCAAAGGCATGAACCCACTATCGAGCATAAATACTAACTCTTGGAGTTGCTAGCGTCTACTTGGCCAAGATAGCTACTAACAACGGAAAGCATGCAAGATCACAAATAACAAAGACATGATAGAATCAATAATCAATCTGAAATAGCATCTCAATATCCATCGGATCCCCGCAAACACAACATGCAGAATTACAAATAGATGATCTTGATCATGAACAGAGCTCACAAGATCTAAACATGAAAGCACAAAGGAGGAGAACCAGCCATCTAGCTACTACATGGATCCGTAGTCCAAGGATGAACTACTCACGCATCACACCGGAGGCTTCCATGGTGATGAAGAAGGCCTCCAGGGTGAATACCCCTCTCCGGCAGGGTGCCAGGAAGAGCTTAAGATCCCTCCTGGTCTAGGGATGGAGATGACGGCGCCTACAGACTCTTTCGTGGATTTTTGATCGGGTACTTAGGGTTTTCGTCCCGAGGGAAATATATAGGCGGAAGGAGAGGCCGAGGGGGTGCCGGGAGCGGCCACACCACCCCCTGCCACGGGCCAGGCCTGGCCACGCGGCCAGGTGGTGTGGTGGCCCCCTGGCCCCTCCCCGTCTCGTATTCTAGAACTTGATGACAGCCGGAAAAATAGGCACTTTGGCTTTTTTCCCGTCCAATTCCGAGAATATTCATTTTCTGACTTTCCTGGAACCAAAAACAGTAGAAAACAGGCAGCTGGCACTGTGGCTCTTGTTAATAGGTTAGTCCAAGAAATCATATGAAAAGTACTCCAAAGTTGGAACAAAACACAATTAAGTGGATAAAACCAAGCATAGAACATCAAAAATTATAGATACATTTGCAATGTATCACCCATCTACTGAGTCCCCGCAAGGAATCTATGGCCTCACGATAAGGTCATCCGTCCATACGAAACAAAGAAGATCGAGCTGACTTCTCTGTCCCATTCCAAATCTCATGGTTAACGCGTAATATACGGTGCTATATTCAATGGCAACATTGGTTGTTAAGTCCTAGATATTAGGTTCCTTTACCATTGGAACTATATCAATATATTAATACCATTTGGTAAATAATCCATAATCATATTATTATGAAAATAGTGTTTTCTGACCTTTTTTGAAATGCAGGTGATGACAACATTTGAATTACAAGCATTTGATTGAAAATAATCAACGGACATGAGAAAGTTGTGAACTTGCCTTTTGTGATTACAAGGTAGTGAAGTTGGATATTTCTAATTAACCTTGAGCTTCGGTTTCTACGGAAAACCATTATTGCCCGGTAAGGACAATATTTAAAGAAGCAATATGCAATGCATAGTAATGTCATGCAATGTTTTATTTTATTTCTTCTTTGCATGTTTTACCTGCCTTGTAAGGTTTTAAGTTTCTTTTAATTAATAAAAGAAAAGCATTATTTAAGTAAAATTCATATTATTTTGATAGTAAGCATTTGTATAATAATTATTACTATTGTAAGAGTTTAAAAATGAATTTATTTAATTTTTAACTCTTTTACATATTTAACTAAAATTCCTTTAAGGAAATAAAACTTTATTCTTATTACATTTGATTTCCTTCTCAAAAATACAAACTAGTATTTTTCTATGATAGTACTTTCCTTTAGAATCTTAAAAATGAATTTTATCCAATTTTTAGTGTTTTGTATATTTTTATGAAATTCCAGAAGGAATAGACATATTTTTTAATAATAGATGTATATTTAATTATAGAAATTTACTATCTATTATTTTTATTGGATAGAGGATATTTTTGTGATTTTCTAGGGCCTAATTTATCTCAGGGGTATATTTGTAATTAAGTATTTTATAAAAGTCCTTCTTTTAAAACTTAGAGCTGGCCCTCTGGGCTGGCCCGACCCGGCCTACTGGGTTGGGGTCAAACCAACCTAGGGCTACTGGACCGCCCCCCACTACCCTAGTACCACTTACTCGCTCACTCTCCTCTCTCTTCTCTCTCGCTCGACATCCTCTCTGGATGCTCGATGCCGCCGCCACCGTGGTTGATTCCGGCCACTCCAGGCTACCATCCCTGTTGCTGCAATGCAAGACGATGCAGATGATGCTGTTGCTCGACGTTGTCCTACGCGATCTGGCGCTGGCGCTCTCTGTTGGCCGTGCTAACCCTCACCTCATGGATAGGGTTAGGGTTCCGCCGTGCTCTGGCGGCCCCTTGCTGGCACTGTGGTGCTCCCTCGCTGATGCTGTGGTTCTCGTGGTGCCGCTCTTCTATGGCCGCCACCACCGCGTGTAGGCATGGTTGCAGCGCCCCCCCTCGGGGTGCTCCTCGTGCCGCTGTGTGCTGCCTCGACTCTGGCCTCTGCTTCCTCTTCTGTATACTCGCGAGGACCTCGAGTAAGTTCTTCTACTTATCTTTCTATGCTATACCTTGCTTCTATTCCATGCTATGTGGTCACCTTAGATGGATTTCCCTATTTAGGGTTCATCCCTAAATTTCTAGGGTTCATACCCCCTACAATGGTGATTGAGCATAGCTCTAGGGTTAATCTTGCCTATGTTAATCCTTTGATGTTGATCTACTGTTAGTGTAGTGTCACTCTCTGTGAGCATGTTGGTTACTTTGTTCTCTATCAGAGAACACTGCTGATCATGCTTTTGTTATCCTATTCTCTATCAAAAAGTTCTCTGTGAAAGCATAATTAGATTGATGTGGATGCCTAAGTTGTTGTGGCTATGGATTTACTCCTATGAAGTTAAGTTGAGATATTCTCTGTACTGATGTTTGGTTATTGGCTTGCTTGTGAAGCACTAATGTGTTTAGTCTTAGGAAGTAATCATGTTACGGTGTAAATCTAGTGCTAGTCTCTGCTCCATGATTAAGAAGATGAATTATGAAAATATGATTCATATATACTTGTAGGAAAGTGATTATACTTAGTGGTTTTTGTACAGTGTGGCCTAGTGGTAGAAAGTGTTGATCTTTACTGTCTTTTCTAAAAGAAATGTCTGTTTATGATTCCTAAATCCTTTTGGAAGATGATTATTTCTGTTGGAAGAGGATATGTTTTGAGTTTGAACTCAAGCAAACATGAACCTTCTAGGTACAGAGGTGCTACCCTTCTGGGAATGTGCCATGTACCAACAGCTGTTATGAGTATCTATCTAGTTAAAGCTAGATTAGAGGTCAATGATGCTGGTTTGAGACCCTGCCTATGCAAGAACACATGCATCAATTGGCTGTTTATTATCTGTTGTCTAATATGCATACGTATCATATGTTTGCAAGCAAATGAATGTATAGGATGAAAAATGATCAGATCTTAAGGTTGTGATATACCCTTGTAGCCTTGTATTGATGTTGCCTTTTACTGTTGGCTTATGGTAGCCCTAGATGTGTTGCGGCTTTCTCTTGGCCTGGTCTTAGTCCTCTTGATGATGGTGTTCCTGTGTGGCCTTGCTGTCCACCTAGAACATCCCCTCCTCAAGTCACCATATTGGCTGGTGATCTCCTGGGTTTTCTATGGTGGAAAGTGATTTGATCTAGTGATTTGATTTCAAGATCATGTGCTGTTCTTGGTTGTGGGTGTGACAAACTATGGCTGTGCTCTCTGGTGAAGTGGATAGCAAAGTTGGCTTTGCTCTATACGACTGTAATTTAAACTGTACCTTTGCTCTGTGCTGCTGACACCTCAATGCATCCATTTAGGTGTGTAAGTTGCTTCACTGTTTGCCTTGGCTATGGATGAGATCAAGTAACTATAATTTAAACTTTCCCCATCCTTTTACTATTACCAATTCTGGTGAAACTTGCCCCTTTAGCCTGTGATGTTGTTCTGAGGCTTTATTGTTTAAAAGAACAGATTCTCCACTTGATGGTATTTGTACCTTCTTTAATTTATCTTGCTCAATGAGGATTGGTAAACAGTGCACTTCACTGTTTGAAACTGAGAGCAATCTAACACTAACCCACTCTTTGTTTCATTTCTATTTCACTCTTATTTGCAAGTACAAGACCAAGTGATTAGAAGAATAGTTTAGGATTTTTCCTTTATTTACCTTTTATAATACAAATTTATACTCTTTGTAAAGATCAATGTAATGTATATTCATTATTTAATAAATCTGTTTATTTCCTTCGGAATATCACTATAATGTATTTACTTCAAATAGAGTTGTATTTATTTAATACTTATGGAATATAGGGAAGAATTAAGAAGTGTTATTTAAGTTGTACTAATATATTGTATTAATTTCCTTTATTGTTTTATAATAATGATATATTCAAACAATCATAATAACTAATTCTTTTGGGAAATTAGATAAATGTTAATTACCTCTAATGTTCTAACCTTATTGAATTGTTTCAATTTTTTAACTATGAAACCCACTTTATTCCCTCAAAACATTATAATCCCTAAGGATTAAAGGTTAAAGATTGATTTCTATCTAGGTAGTTATAGTTGATATCCCAACCAGAGTGGAATATTATATAGCTCCATACTGTGATATTGATTAAAGATTTCTCCAGAATACTTTTTCTCAACAAATCTCTAAGTTTGGGTTCTAGTTAAGGAAATTCCCTTTCTAAATATACTTTATTTAAATTTCTCCTTTGATTCACTAAGATCTCTTCTGTCCAACTGATCTAGTCATCTGGCTCCACCATAGCAATCAACATATGATGACATGATCATGTCCCTACTACAACATTTCTTCATTCTACTCCTAGTACATTATCCTTGTATCTGTTTTTAAGGCTTGCAAGGTTTCCATTCTCTTTATATAACCTATGATATCAAACTCCTATAATGGGTAGGGTGCTACTCCTCTCAATACAAGTGTGTTCTTGTTATAAGCTTGATTAAGCTACTTTGATTTCAACTACTCCATACAATTAGTATCACTTACTTTATCAGACCCCAGCTTGATTCCTCATGAACAAACTAGATGATTCAACTTACTAAGGTTTAGCCTAATTTATATACTCACAATACTTCTTCATTAATTGGTCACCTATCCTCAAGAGCCTTGAGAATAATGAACAACATGCTTTGATCATACAAAGCTTAAGCTTCTAATTGTGTGATCAGGATCTATACTCAACTAAGTAGCAAGCTTGTACTAATCCCTCTATAGGATTTATCTTGTTTAAAGAAACTAACTTTAGGTTTATACCTGCTTAGCTTAATAAGGTTAGTACTTGATACTCTAACACTACTAGCTTTCTCATAGCTTCTCAAGTATTAGTTAGCTCTTAGGTTTAGATACCTCTTCTAGTTACTCATGAGTGAGTTAACTCTTCCAACATTCAGTGGTTTGATCATCACTAAGGATCTTATTCCATTGATGATGGCACACTCTACCACAATTAGTTCTTCTTCTTACTAATTTACTTAAGGTCTTTGGAAGGTCAATATAATAGGTCAAATCTAAGAGTCAATAAGTTCTAGGTCAAGAATTGATCACTTAATATTGATGATGTTAACGCCCGGATTTTTAATCCTAGATGCCTATTATGCCATACATTGCAATCCCAGGATTACCATTTTTGCCAGACATAACATATTGGATATCACAGTACATCCTCCATTACAAACGATAATAAGGTCTTACACAATTAAAGGGTCTCATGATCCAGTCTTAGTACAAAGAAGTAGCGGAATAAATAGCGTAGCGGTGGGCTCCATCTTCAGTGTCACAGGCAATGCTGATGATGGGAGATGACCTATTTGTCATAGCCGTCCTATTGTCCTTCCTGCTGGTAGTCCTCCTCATAGTCTGGCCACGGGAATAGCCAGGGACAATGCCATGAGTACTCTTTAAGTACTCGCAAACTATCACTAACAAATAAGGGAGTTCTAGTAGGAATGCTAAGTTCTAAGTTTATTTGTAAAGTTAAGTTTGAAACCTAAGCTGAGTTCAGAAACAAAGAAAGATAAAATAAAGTGCTAAATCACCTAAGTGGGAACTTAGTTCTCCTAAACCATTTGTGTTTCTCAACATTTGTGTCACCTAAGTGCTAAAATCACATCCGAACCCAACCATCAGTTTTTACAAAAGGGCTAAGGCTCATGCCTCAACATTGTCATCATCATCATCATAAACCATTTGTGTTTCTCAACACATGTCAAAACATCTCAATAGAATGACTCATCATTCCAAGGTATTCATAAGTCATTTTCACCAAGTATTCCCATCTAGAGTGATCAAGTTTTTTGGTTTAGCTCTAATCTCTAAGTCAAGAGTGTTCACTAATGTGGGATGCTAATCTCAATCTCATGCCATAGAATGACATCTAAGTCTAACTAGATAGGCCAAGTTTTATACTCTTTATGCTATCTATAAACAAGTAAAGAACTTTGGTAAAGTAAAAGAAGGTAAAGCTTGTAAATAAAACTTGGAGTAGGTATAAGTCAAAAGGTATAACCAAAGCATGCATAATGCATATTGGTTAGGTTATCTTGCTTAATTCTAGATTGCTAACAATAGCTTTCCTTGATTGGTGTAGTGGTTGAAATTCTCCTCTTCTTCTTCGAGGTAGAAGTCCTCCTCCTTGTAGACTTGGTCGGTACTATCGTCTATAAATACATACGGAATACACAATCACCACACAATACTTAACTAGTATATTTAGCACACTAAGGCACACACATGATGATCTAGTGTTATCACATTCATCACAAGATTTAATGAACTAGTTTCATTTATTTTATTTGAGAAAAGTAATTTCTACTCATTGAAATTAACTAAGATTTAATATTCTCCAATTAAAATATGGGATCATATGGACCATGACATCACCACATGTTCTAATGTAGGGGAATGTGATTTAAATGTTGGATCACATTTTAGTAAGTTTAAAATTAATATTTAATGATTTAAAGTGACTAGAAATGCCTATATAGCATTATTTTGGTACTAGTCCAAAGTCACTGCATGCAAACCTTAATATTACTACATATTTAGATAGGTACATTCAAATGTGATTTTTGAGAGTTGGAATCAACTCAAAAGCTATTATGGTTGATTTTTGAAAAATGTTTGAATGTGAAAAAGCCTCTGTCTTGTTATTTTTGCCAGGAGAGATCTATAACTCTAATTGATTTAACTCCAACGGGCTTGGATAGATATTTAAATTATCTTTCCAAAAAACTGGTATCACTGAATTTGGTTTAGTAGATCTTTCTGAATTGATTTTCAAACTAGTGGACAGAAATTAGATTTAGTGTAAATAGAAAAACCTAAATTTGAATTACAGTGCTAGCGCGGGAACACTAATGGGCCGGCCCAGTTTCACTCCGCGACGTACAGGACAGCTGACAGGGGGGTCCCGCCTGTCAGTGGCTCTTATAACACGAAGCGGTACGGGGCAACATGGACCGCACGATCAGAACTAAGATCTACGACTGGGGCTCGTCGTCGACGACGAACAGGTCGCCGACATGGTGAAACCCTAGCGGCTCAGTGGGGGTGCAGTGGGGGCATACTAGGGCTCCAGCGAGTGCGGCGATGGGGCGATCGAACGAGGATGCGACAACAGACTCAGGCGAGGTCGCGGCAGCTCCTAGGGTGGACGAAATCGACGGGGGCTTCTCCTCCTCTGCTGCGGCTAACTCCGGCGCAATTCTGGCGACTGGCTGCTCGAGCTGCTCCGGCAAGAGGTGGGGAATGATCACTAGTGAGAGGGGAGTGTGGGAGTGTGGCAAATGAGGCCGGAGGTGGCCTCCTTATATAGGCTCGAGGAGGGGACCGAGAGGGCAACGACACCTCATCGGTGACGACGACACATGGTTCTATAGGCATGGGCTGGGTAGGCAGACGGTGGGCGGTTCCTTGGTGGTCAGCTACGGCTTAAAGCCGATGCTAGCGACGGTGGCTAACGGTCAGGCACGTCTCGCGCTCTGAGCGGCAGAGGCGATGCTCGATGCGGCGGGAGGTGGCTACTAGTCGCGCGGAGGGAGAAGGGATTGTCTGGGAGTGTGCTTGGGTCAAGGCGGAGCGGCGCGCGCGGGCTATGGTCGAGGGGCGGCGTGTGCGGGCCTGCCAAGGATGGCGCTCTGGCGTGAGCTGGCATAGCACAGAGGCTTAGTGCGGGGGTGATCTGTGGTGGTCCAGAGGCTGGCTGCACTTGGGCAAGGGACCGTGGGCGGCGGTGCTACCACACCTACCTCCCTGGTGCGGCAGAAGAGGGCTGGGCATGCTCCTGCGACGTGGGCATGGTCGGCCGGCGATCATGGCGTCGGGGTGGCACGGCACTGCTGCTCTAGGCTAGTTAGTAGCTTAGTTAGGAGTTGGTTAGAGTTAGGGGAGACAAGGGGACCAAATGGAGCCCAAATACTCGACAATGCATTGATCAACAAATAGTGTTAGTTAGGCAGAATTTTTGTGCATGCCACATGTTCGACACAATGGCCACATGAACCAAAGTTTTGAATTTTGAAATGATTTTTGGTGGAGCTGTTGGTCTTATGCTTGATCATCTCTGGTTGCTTGTGATTTTCAAATTGAGTTCATTTGAATGGTTTTTGAAAAAGTGGGATCTAGACATATGAAATGGATTCAATTTTCAAATGTCATTTAAAATTAGAGTTTAAATGTTTTTGTAAGATCACAAGGTGGGACTTGGTACATCATTACTTGTACTAGCAAGGGGTGCAAAGATCCATAATTTTTTCTGTTTGAAATTGAGTTCTAGGAAGACCCAAAGTGGCCTAGTTGATTAAAATGGCAAAAGTGACCATTTCCATTTATGAATTCTATTTGATTACTTTTTCTTTGTATTTTGCTTAGGAATGATCTAGATGATGTGGAATTCATCTTAGAATCATTTTACAATCATTAGAACAAACAAACATGGCAATTCAAAACAACTCCTATTTAATGCAACCCACATATGCATGCTTAATCATTTAAATGAGAAAAAGTTTTTGTTAACCCTAAATTGGGTGATTTGGATCTTGATATATTGGATTCAAGTTTTGGGATGTTACAAACCTTCCCCTCTTAAACAAAATCTCATCCCGAGATTTAAGAAAGAAAACTAGGAACTAAAGAGATCTGGGAACTCAGTCCTACTATAATCTTCTCGCTCCCAAGTGGCTTCTTCTTCGGTATGGTTGCTCCATTGGATCTTGAGAAATTTGATACTCCGGGTCCAGGTGGTTCTATAAGCTTCCTCCAAGATACAGATGGGCACTTCATGATACGTCAGATCCTTATTAATATCAATAGCTCGGTGATCGATGTTCTTGAAAACATCGGTCTTCTCCGGCACTTCTAAGCATTTGCGAAGTAACAAGATATGGAACACATTGTGGATGGCAGACATCTCCTCTAGCAGTTCCAGTTGATACGATACTTCTCCTCAGCGATTCAGAATCTTGAATGGTCCGATATATCTGGGGGCTAACTTTCCTTTTAGACTAAAACGTTGCGTTCCCTTCAATAGCGAAACCTTGAGATACACAAAATCTTCAACATTAAAAGTCAGGTCTCTCCGTCTCTTGTCAGCATAACTCTTCTGTCTGGATTGGGCGGTCTTGAGGTGCTCACGGACTTTGTGAACCTTCTCTTTGGCTTCTCGTAGGATGTCGGGTCCGAAAATCTGACTCTCTCCTACTTGCGACCAATTCACTAGGGTACGGCAGTTTCTTCCATATAGAAACTCAAATGGGGCCATTTGCAAACTGGCTTGGTAACTGTTGTTATATGAGAATTCTGCGAAAGGCAGACAATCTTCCCATTTTGATCTGTACTCTAACACACAAGCTCTTAACATATCTTCTAAGATTTTGTTGACTCTTTCAGTCCGTCCATCAGTCCGCGGGTGATAAGCTGTGCTGAAATTCAACTTGGTTCCTAATCCTTCTTGGACTTTCTACCAAAATATCGAGGTAAATTGGTTTCCTCGATCCGATACTATGGTCTTGGGGGTTCCATGCAAACTAACAATTCTGGCGGTGTACTACTCTGCTAGCTTCGAACTCTGGTAGGTTGTCTTGACAGGTATAAAATGGGCTACCTTGGATAGTCTATCAACAATGACCCAGATAGAGTCATTTTCCCTACTAGAAGTAGGCAAACCGGTGATAAAGTCCATTCCAACGGAATCCCATTTCCATTCCAAAATCTGCAATGGTTGCAATAGTCCTACGGGTCTCTGATGTTTCGCTTTGACTCTTTGACAGATATCACACTTGGCGATGTAGCTTCCGATTTCCCTCTTCATCTTGTGCCACCAAAATTGCTCCTTCAAATCCTAATACATCTTTGTTCATCCGGGGTGCATAGAATAAAGAGTATCATGAGCTTCTTGCATGATAACTTGCTTCAGCTCCGAATCTGCTGGCACACAGATATGTCCTTTGTACCATAGAACTCCTTCTTCGTCTTCGGTGAATCCAGGTACCTTTCCTATACCAATACGACGTTTGATTCGGTCGATACTTGCATTTCCCTTCTAGGCTTCCTTGATTTGGCTAATCAAAGTGGGTTGAAGTTCAATGCTATCTAAAAATCCTTTGCTAACTAGCTCAGTTCTGAACTGCCCCAACTCCTCTTACAAACTTGGTTGCTTCTCCTTGATCATAGTGTTTAGCCTACACGGCAATCTACTAAGAGAATCCGCTACCACATTGGCTTTGCCGGGGTGATAGTGAATGTCATGGTCATAATCCTTGATTAACTCTATCCATCTCCTTTGCCTCATATTCAGCTCCTTCCGAGTGAAGATATACTTCAAGCTCTTCTGATCTGAGTAAATCTCACAGCGGTTACCCATAAGGTAATGACGCCATGTCTTCAGTGCCAAAACTATGGCTGCTAATTCAAGATCATGGGTAGGGTAGTTTTGCTCATGCTGCTTCAGTTGTCTGGACAGATATGCGATGACTTTGCCTTCTTGCATCAATACACATCCTAGACCAATCTTGGATGCATCACAATACACATCAAACGGCTTCTTGATATGTGGCATGATTAATATTGGGGCTGAAATCAATCTCTTCTTGAGCTCTTGGAAACTTGCTTCACATTTGTCAGTGCATTCAAACTTCTTGTCCGTCTTCAACAATTGGTCATGGGTCTTGCGATGCTCAAAAATCCTTCTACGAACTTGCGGTAGTATCCCACTAATTCGAGAAATGCACGGACTTGGGTTCGAGTGGTTGGGGCTTCCCATTCTTCAACATCTTTGATCTTGGCGGGATCAACAGCGACTCCTCCGACAAAAACAATATGTCCTAGGAATCCTACTTCTGTCAGCCAAAACTCACATTTGCAGAACTTGGCATACAACTGATGCTCTCTAATGGTTTCAAGGATGATTCTCAGATGTTGCTCATTCTCTTCTTCTGACTTGGAGTAGATAAGGATATCTCGATAAACACAACGACAAACTTATCTAGAAAATTCATAAAGATCTTATTCATGAGATTCATGAAATAAGCAGGAGCATTGGTTAATCCAAAAGACATGACCGTATACTTATATAATCCATATCTGGTGGTAAAGGCGGTCTTTGGAATATCCGTTGCACGATTCTTAAGAGAACACACTGGTACCAGTCAACTGATCAAATAGATCCTCTATCTTTGGCAATGTGTACTTGCTTTGAGGGTGACGTCATTTAGCTTCCTGTAATCTATGTACAAACGGTTGCCTCCATCTTTCTTGTCGATGAACAACACAAGCGATCTCCATGGCGATGTGTTTGGTTGAATCAAGCATGTTGCCAACATAGCATCCAACCGCTTCTTCATTTCCACTAACTTTGAGGGGTTCATGCTATAGGGTCTTTGAGCTATGGGGCCGGTTCCTGGGATCAGTTCAATAATGAACTCAATATCCCTCTCCGGGGGCATACCAGGCAATTCATCTGGGAATACATCGGGGTATTCACAGACTACTCTTACTTGGTCTATGGTGGGTAGGGCTAGACTCTTGTTGCACTTGAATTGATGGGGCAAGGTTTCAGATATATGCTCTACTGATACTCCAGAGCTACTGGTCATGGTGATGGCTTTCTTGGTACAGTCTATCAATCCTTTATGCTTTGACATCCAATCCATCCCTAGTACTACTTCCAAACCTTTGGTTCCAAGTACTATTAGATTGGCATAAAAATCTATCCCATGTATTCTGATAGGCACAACTTTGCAAAATTTTCTAGATTTTGTAGTTGAACTAGGTATTTGAACTATCATGACATGCTTCAAGTTGGTTGGGTGAATCTTACTAGTGCATGCAAATTCTTCGGTGACAAACAAGTGCGATGCTCCCGAATCAAACAACACTCTTGCTAAAACTGAGTTGATAGAAAACATACCCATCACGACATCTGGCGCTTCTTGGGCTTCTTCGGCGTTCATGTGGAAGAGACGGTCGTTGCGGTTGTGAGGGCTCCCTGGGGCGAATCTTCTTTTGGGCTGAACACGACGCTGCTGTTGAGCTGGGGCATTCACGTTGGCAGTGGCGGCAATATTCTTGGGTCACTCATTGGAGTAGTGACCCTTCACTCCACACTCGAAACAAGTAATCTGAGACTTGTCTTTCGCTGCCACGGGCACAACATTGCTTCCAGTTATGGGTGCAGTGTTGTTGTTGTTGTGCTTGGGAGGTGCTTAGTTGAAATTGCTGGAGTTGCCAGGGTGGTTGTTGTTTCCTCCAGACTTCACATTTCCTCCGTTGCGGTTGGGGTAGCTTGGACAAGACATTGGGGGTCGATTATTCCGCGGGGCATATCTGCCAGACGGGTTGGGACGATACTTCTGGTGACTGTTGGATCTAGCTTGGTGCATCATCCGATGTTTGTGGTTGTTGTTTGCTTGATTAATCTTCCCTTCCATCTGAATGGCAGAGTCAACTAGCTCTTCGAGATCCTCAAAACGGATGTTGACGAGTACAGTCTGCATCTCATCATGCAATCCGTTCAGGAATCTCTCCTTCTTCTTGGCCTCCGTGTTGATCTCATCCGGTGCATACCTGGCGAGGGACAACAATCTATCACGGTACTCCACTACCTTCATTCTGCCTTGCTTTAGCTCTCTGAATTCATCTCTCATCCTGGTGACTAGACCCTACGGCACATGGGTGCAGCTGAACTTGACTTTGAAAGCTTCCCACATCATCACTTGACTGTGGTTCATCATGCGGGTGCTGTTCCACCATGCTCTTGCATCTCCTGCCAAATAGTGGGTGGCGAACAGAACTTTCTTGTTGGCATCCACACCGGCGACTTCTAAGTTGTTCTCCATGGTCTGTAACCAATCATCAGCTTCCAGCGGGTCTTTAGACTTGCTAAAGATTGGGGGATTGGTATTCTGGAAGTTTTTGAGTTTGGATCCATGATGATCCTGATTTCCATGGTTCTGGTTGTTGTGAGCCATCTGGGCGATCTGCTGCAGGGTGGCTAGATTTGCTTGGCGCTCTGCCCTACTAGCTTCACGGTCTGCAATGAGCGTCTGCAAAATCTGCAGCATTGGGTCTTGCTAAAATCTGCTCCCTCCTTGGTTTCCACGAGTCATCTAAATATTGAGATAGATAATGGGGTAAGAGGGAAAGTTCTAAGGTTTATGGTTTTGGTTTCAAAGCTAAAACTTTGAGTTTGACTCAGGTTTTGCAACTAACTTCTTTTCATTCATTCAAACAAAGCACATGATACAAACACACACACACCACAACAAAGGAAAGACAGATGGTTTTAAGAACCATTCTGCAAGCTAAGATACAATGGGACCGATACTTCTCACTCCTACGATGGTGCTCTAGTGCATATACTCATCATTGATGAAGTCAGAGTCATCATCGTCGGTGTAGAAGTCCATGGCATCATCCTCCAGATAGTCATCATCATTGCTGAGGTACGAGTGAATACCCCCTGGATGTCTTCACCTTCCTCTTCTTCTTCCTTTGTTGCAAGCTGAGCTTCTTGCTCCTTGATGGTATTCTCGAGGTCGGCCACCTTCTTGCGAAGACGGTCGATGGTGTGATCCTTCTTTGCGTGTTGACGGCAAAGTGACTAACGATCCTTGACTAGTAGTGAGAAAGTCTGGGCCTTCTGGGTGGCAATGGCAAGGTTGTGGTTGGCGAACCCTCTAGCATTGTCCAATTTCTTCTGTCTGTCGTACAGTAGGAAGTCGAGGTTCTCCACTTGACGCTTCAACTCCGGGTGACTTGGCATCTCCAGAGGCATTCCCATAGAATCACACCTTGCATAGTGAGCAAAGCGGGTTCCTTGGATCAGGTTGACATTTTGTGCGCAAAGACAAGCGAGAGCTTCATGCATTGCCTTGGCTAATCCATCTAGCCAGTTGTTCTCTCTCATGGTGAATTGAATCTTCTCGGACATTGGTGCCTCTAACTTGCCTCGAAGATCAGCAACTACTAGCCATTGTAAATCTCCTCCTAGGGGACCATTGAGTTGAGCTCCAAAGAATTCTGGATGTGGGCGCTCCCAGTACTCAGACAGTGCATCTAGATCCCTCTTGAAGATCAGTTGGCCTCCTTTGCCCAACTGGTAGAACTTGCAGTACTAAACTTCAATCTGTAAGAATTTAGGATGAGAAAGTTAGTGAAGTGATCAAGCGTGTCAAAGTTTTATGTAGT
This sequence comes from Avena eriantha, assembly GCA_910589775.1. NCBI lineage: Eukaryota > Viridiplantae > Streptophyta > Magnoliopsida > Poales > Poaceae > Avena > Avena eriantha. The sequence goes on along the minus strand of OU342743.1, from coordinate 156,954,249 downwards.
AATGTAAGAATTTTGAGGAACATGTAATTTTTTTGAGAGAAAGAATCCCAATGGTAAGAGAGGAAATAGATTTTCGCAAATACTCACTTTGGTTTTGAAACTAAGTTTTTGTTTGGACGACCATTCTAACTAGGGTCTCCTATGGTCAGGATGGCTCTGATACCAACTTGTCAACACCCGGATTTTTAATACCAGATGCCAGTTATGCCATACATCGCAATCCCAGGATTACCATTTTTGCGAGACATAACAGATTGGATATCACAGTACATCATCCATTACAAACCATAATAAGGTCTTACACAATTAAAGGATCTCATGATCCAGTCTTAGTACAAACAAGTAGCAGAATAAATAGCGTAGAGGTGGGCTCCATCTTCAGTGTCACAGGCAATGCTGACGATGGGAGATGATCCTATTTGTCGTAGCCGTCCTGTTGTCCTTCCTCCTGATAGTCCTCCTCATAGTCTGGCCACAGGAATAACCAGGGACAAAGCCATGATTACTCGCAAACTATCACTAAGAAGTAAGGTAGTTCTAGTAGGAATGCTAAGTTCTAAGTTTTTTTGTAAAGTTAAGTTTGAAACCTAAGATGAGTTCAGAAACAAAGAAAGATAAAATAAAGTGCTAAATCACCTAAGTGGGAACTTAGTTATCATAGTCACAACTCTGTTGTGGTCAAGTCATGTCACAATTCATTTCATAAGTCATTTTTGAAAACATCTCACAACGGAACAGTATGGCCACTCCAACTGTCCATAACTACGGACGCGGCTATTCGAATAGTTTGACACTCTACAGAGGTGGTACACTTTCACCACAAAATTCGATACATCTGTCAGGGATAACCCTGAATCATCATACTTAGTATGCAGATAATCAAACATAACCTTTCCTTTACACACTCTAGTATAAGCACCTCTCCTATGAGCTTGGCCTCCCAGCCATGGCCATCTGCCATCCTGGGCACTGCATAGGTGGACAACGTTCAGAGGTAGCCTCAGCTCAAACCTCTCCTGCAAGGGAACCAATAATAATGCATATAAACTTCCGGCTAAGCCTTACCCAGTTCAGGTATTGTGGTTGTACGGTAAAATTGGAATGGTATCGCATCCAAACCCAACCATCAATTTTTACAAAAGGGCTAAGGCTCATGCCTCAACATTTTCATCATCATCATAAACCATTTGTGTTTCTCAACACATGTCAAAACATCTCAATAGAATGACTCATCATTCGAAGGTTTTCATAAGTCATTTTCACCAACTATTCCCATCTAGAGTGATCAAGTTTTTGGTTTAGCTCTAATCTCTAAGTCAAGAGTGTTCACTAATCTGGGATGCTAATCTCAATGTCATGCCATAGAATGACATCTAAGTCTAACTAGATAGGCCAAGTTTTATACTCTTTATGCTATCTATACACAAGTAAAGAACTTTGGTAAAGTAAAAGAAGGTAAAGCTTGTAAATAAAACTTGGAGTAGGTATAAGTCAAAAGGTATAACCAAAGCATGCATAATGCATCTTGGTTAGGTTATCTTGCTTAATTCTAGCTTGCTAACAATAGCTTGCCTTGATTGGTGTAGTGGTTGAAATTCTCCTCTTCTTCTTCGGGGTAGAAGTCCTCCTCCTTGTAGACTTGGTCGGTACTATTGTCTATAAATACATACGGAATACAGAATCACCAAACAATACTTAACTAGTCTATTTAGCACACTAAGGCACACACTTGATGATCTAGTATCATCGCATTCATCACAAGATTTAATGAACTAGTTTCATTTATTTTATTTGAGAAAAGTAATTTCTACTCATTGAAATTAACTAAGATTTAATATTCTCCAATCAAAATATGGGATCATATGGACCATGACATCACCACATATTCTAATGTAGGGGGATGTGATTTAAATGTTGGATCACATTTTAATAAGTTTAAGATTAATATTTAATGATTTAAAGTGACTAGAAATGCCTATATAGCATTATTTTGGCACTAGTCCAAAGTCACTGCATGCAAACCTTAATATTACTACATATTTGGATAGGTACATTCAAATGTGATTTTTGAGAGTTGGAATCAACTCAAAAAGCTATTATGGTTGATTTTCCAAAAAAAATTGAATGTGAAAAAGCCTTTGTCTTGTTATTTTTGCTAGGAGATATCTATAACTCTAATTGATTTAACTCCAACGGTCTTGGATAGAGATTTAAATTATCTTTCCAACAAAATTGGTACCACTCAATTTGGTTTAGTAGATATTTCTGAATTGATTTTGAAACTAGTGGACAGAAACTAGATTTAGTTTAAATAGAAAAACCTAAATTTGAAGTATAGGGCTAGCGCGGGAACAATAATGGGCCGACCCAGTTTCGCTCCGCGGCGCAGAGGACAACTGACAGGGGGGTCCTGTCTGTCAGTGTCTCTTATAACGCGAAGTGGTACGGGGCAACGTGGACCACACAATTAGAACTAAGATCTACGGCTGGGGCGCGTCGTTGACGACGAACAGGTCGCCAACGTGGTGAAACCCTAGCGGCTCGGTGGGGGTGCATTGGGGGCATACCAAGGCTCCAGCGAGTGCGGCGATGGGGGCGATCGAACGAGGATGCGACATCGGACTCAGGCGAGGTCACGACAGCACCTGGGGTGGACAAAATCGACGGGGGCTTCTCCTCCTCTGCTGCGGCTAACTCCAGCGTAATTCCGGCGACTGGCTGCTCGAGCTGCTCCGGCGAGAGGTGGGGAGTGATCAATGGTGAGAGGGGAGTGTGGCAAATGAGGCTAGAGGTGGCCTCCTTATATAGGCTCGACGAGGGGACCGAGAGGGCGACGGCGAGCTCATCGGTGACGACGACACAGGGTTCTATAGGCATGGGTTGGGTAGGCGGATGGTGGGCGGTTCCCTAGCGGTCAGCTACGGATTAAAGGCGACGCTAGGGGTGGTGGTTAACGGTCAGGCGCGTCTCGCGCTCTGAGCGGCAGAGGCAGTGCTCTACACAGCGGGCGGTGGCTACTGGTCGCGCGGCGGGAGAATGGGTTGTCTGGGAGTGTGCTTGGGTCAAGGCGGAGCGGCGCGCGCAGGCTGTGGTCGAGGGGCGGCGTGTGCGGGCCAGTCGGGGATGGCGCTCTGGCGTGAGCTGGCACGGTGCAGAGGCTAAGTGCGGGGGTGGTCTGTGGTGGTCCATGGGCTGGCTGCACTTGGGGAAGGGACCGTGGGCGGCGGTTCTACCACGCCTACCTCCCTGGTGCGGCAGAAGACGGTTGGGCGTGCTCCTGTGACGTGGGATGGTCGGCCGGCGATCACGGCGTCGGGGTGGCGCGGCACTGCTGCGCTAGGCCAATTAGTAGCTTAGTTAGGGACTGGTTAGAGTTAGGGGAGATAAGGGGACCAAATGGAGCCCAAATGGAGCCCAAATACTCGACAATGCATTGATCAACAAATAATGTTAGTTAGGCAGAATTTTTGTGCATGCCACCTATTCGACACAATGGCCGCATGAACCAAAGTTTTGAATTTTGAAATGATTTTTGGTGGAGTTGTTGATCTTATTCTTGAGCGTCTCTGGTTGCTTGGGATTTTCAAATTAAGTTCATTTGAATGGTTTTTGAAAAGGTGGGATCTAGACATATGAAATGGATTCCATTTTCAAATGTCATTTAAAATTAGAGTTTAAATGTTTTTGTAAGATCACAAGATGGGCCTTGGAACATCATTACTTGTACTAGCAAGGGGTGAAAAGATCCATAATTGTTTCTGTTTGAAATTGAGTTCTAGGAACACCCAAAGTGGCCAAGTTGATTAAAATGGCAAAAGTGACCATTTCCATTTATTAATTCTATTTGATTTCTTTTCCTTTGTATTTTGCTTGGGAATGATCTAGATGATGTGGCATTCATCTTAGAATCATTTTACAACCATTAAAACAAACAAACATCACAATTCAAAACAACTCATATTTAATGCAACACACATATGCATGCTTAATCATTTAAATGAGAAAAAGTTTTTGTTAACCCTAAATTGGGTGCTTTGGATCTTGATATATTGGATTCAAGTTTCGGGATGTTATAGATGATCAATTGACACTAGGCCTTAACCACTTAGGAATGTCATATGTTAATATGAAAACAAGGGCATGCAATGAATGGTCTTGGTTTGACTCCTATTTTCTATTATATAATAGTTAATGTTTAAGAACTACCATGATGCCCATGGTGGAAATAACTATGGCAAGCAAGTGTATCAAGATATAGTTATAGGGTATCTTTGCTTAAGTTATATACTTAACTTGGTATTCAAGATTTGTTGTAGATAATACCTGGTTATCATATTTAGTGTATTAAGAATTCATCCTTAAGTTATTGTATGGAATACCATGTCATGATCTCTAGAAGATCTAGTACTCCTTAATGAGTAGTGTGTTGTGACTTAGTTTTTTTACAATTGATCTATCCTTAGATCAAATTATGTTACCCAAAGATAGGGTTTTAGCAAAGGTCATATTGAAACTTATCACCGTCAACTTGATAACATACTTTAGTTCCACCAAGTTAAGAGAAGATTCAATCTCTTTGGCAAGTTTTATTTAAAAGCACAAAAATTATCCTGATTTTCTATGCATGAATGCAATGCACACACCTCATCTCAGCTTATTTCTAAGTTCTAATGTTGGGGTGTTAAACTTTGTGTTTGTAATAGCGCCCAATGCTGTCACAATAGATCATCACGGGGTCTTGCGCACTTGGAACAACTCCTAGTTCAATGACGAAATTCCTTAGCCAAACAGCTTCATTCGCTGCATCAGCAGCAGTGATGTATTCTGACTCCATTGTAGACTATGCAACTACTGGTTGCTTCTTTCTCTTCCAGCTTACCGCCCCACCATTCACCAAAAAACCAAATCTCTTCTGAGACTTTGATTCATCAGGATCTGAGTGCCAGCTTGCATCCATGTAACCAGTTACGTTTAGAGATTCATCATCACCTCCATAGACTAGGACCATATCCTTTGTTCTCTTGAGATACCTTAGGATATTTTTCACAGCTGTCCAGTGATTGATTCCTGGATTACTTTGGTATCAACTCGCCAAACTAAGAGCCAATGCCACATCAGGTCGAGTACTTATCATTGCATACATGATAGATCCTATGGCTAAGGCATAGGGGATGTAAGACATCCTTTCTCTATTAGCATCCATTACTAGACATTGAGTCAAACTCAGTATGCTACCTTTTGTCACAGGCACCAAACCTCTTTTGGCATCCTCCATTTTAAACCTCTTCAAAATCTTCTCAAGGGAAGTACTTTGACTTAATGCAATTAGGCGTCTCAATCTATCTCTATAGATTTTGATGCCTAATATGTATGTAGCTTCACCTAAGTCCTTCATGGAAAATTGACTACTCAAATATGCTTTCACGCTTCTCATAAGTTCCACATCATTTCCCATGAGTAATATGTCGTCCACATATACTACCAGGAAAAACCTGATCTCCCACTCGCTTTCTTGTAAACACAAAACTCTTATTGATTTTGGACAAATCCAAAACTCTTGATCACTTGATCAAAACGCTGGTTCTAGCTCCGAGATGCTTGCTTTAGTCCATAAATGGATCGCTGAAGTTTGCATACCTTAGGATCAACAAAACCTTCTGGTTGCATCATATACAACTGTTCATCAATGTGTCCATTGAGGAACGTGGTTTTGACATCCATCTGCCAAATTTTATAGTCAAAATGAGCAGCAATTGCTAGTAAAATCTGGACAGCCTTAAGCATCACTACGGGAGAGTAAGTCTCATTGTAGTGAACTCCTTGAATTTGTCGAAACCCCTTTGTGACAAGTCGAGCTTTGAGAATGGTCACATTACCATTCGCATCTGTCTTTTTATTATTGATCCATTTATTTTCCATGGCCTTGTGGCCTTCCGGAAGATCTACCAAGGTCCAACTTGATTTTCATACATGGATCCTATTTCGGTTTTCATGGCTTATAGCCATTTCTCGGAATCAGCACTATCCATAGCTTCTTTATAGTTTGCAGGTTCTTCCTGTTCATCTAGTATGACAGACATCACAAGGATACCGTACCAATCAAAAGTGGCACGAACTCTTGTAGACTTGCGAATCGCAGGAGTTTCGATGTTGCTATTTTGATCATCATCATTAGGCTCTTATTCCATGTTGGAGAGCGGTTTCGGAACAGCTTCCGTTGTGCTACTCGGAATTTGGAGAGAAGGTTCAACAACTTCATATAACTCAATTTTCCTTCCACTAACTCCTTTAGCGAGAAACTCTTTCTCAATAAAGGTACCATTTTTCACAACAAACGTTTTGCCTTTGGCTTGGTTGTAGAAGGTATACCCAACTATTTCCCTTGGGTATCCTATGAAGGTACATTTTTCTTCCTTGGTTTCAAGTTTGCCAGGTTGTAGTTTCCTGACGCAAGCCTCACATCCCCAAACTTTCAGAAATGACAACTTTGGCTTCTTGCCATACCATATCTCATATGGAGTTGTCTCCACGGATTTGGACGATGGTCGGTTCAAAATAAAAGCGGTGGTTTCTAACGCATATCCCCAGAATGATACGGACAAATCAGTCAAAGACATCATGCATCGCACACTATCCAATAGAGTACGGTTATGTCGTTCCAACACACCATTACACTGTGGTATAATCCCACAATCCTTCAAGTGCATGTTAAACTCATAACTCAAATACTCGCCTCATCGATCTGATCGAAGGTGCTTGATTTTCTTGTTAAGTTGATTCTCTACTTCTTTCTGAAATTCCTTGAACTTTTTAAAGGTTTCATATTTGTGCTTCATTAAGTAGATATATCCTTATCTTCTTAAGTCTCTAGTAAAGGTAACAGAATAGTGATAACCATTGCGTGTTGAGATGCTCATTGGTCCGCATACATCCATATGTATGATTCCCAGTAGGTCTACATCTCTCTCCATTATGTCGGAGAAGGGTGTCCTAGTCATCTTGCCCATAAGGCATGGCTCACATGTATTGACATATTCAAAATCCAATGATCGAAGAAGTCCATCTAAATGGAGATTTTTGATGCGCTTTACGGCAATGTGACCAAGACGGCAATGCCACATAAACATGGAATTATCATCATTATGCTTACAACGTTTAGAATCAACACTATGGATGTGAGTATTGCAATCAAGATCCAGTAAGAATAAACCATTACTCACAGGCGCATGAACATAGAAAACATCATTCATATAAATAGAACAACCATTTATTCTAGATTTAAACGAATAATGATCTTACAACAAGCAAGATGCACTTACAATGTTCATACTCAATACGGGTACATAGTAGCATTTATTAAAAACTAAAATCAATCTTGATAGCAGATGTAGAGGTAAAGTGCCGACAGCCACAACATCAACTTTCGTGCCATTGCCGACGCGCATCGTCACCTCATCCTTCCCTAGTCGCCTCTTACTCTTTAGCTCCTGCTGAGAGTTACATATGTGAGAAACAAAACATGTATCAAATACCCAGGTGTTACTCCTGGCGTTGGTAACATCTATAACATGTATATCATATATACCTTTGTCTTTGGCGGCTATCTTGCCGGCTTTCTTGTCCTCAAAGTACTTGGGGAAGTTGTGTTTCCAACGCTCGTCCCCTTTGTAGTAGGATCACGTGGTTCTGGACCTAGGTCCATGCCTAGTAGCCTTAGAGGTGTTGGCAACTAGTTTACCATCCTTCTTTGGCTTATTTCCCTTGCAATTTTGCCCCGACCTTTTAAAGTTGGTGGTCTTATTGACCATCAACATTGTGTGGTCTTTCTTGATTTCCACCTCAGCAATTTTGAGGATGGCGAACACTTCAGCAAGGATCTTATTCATCCCTTGCATGTTGTAGTTCATCACAAAGCTCTTGTAGCTAGGGGAAGCGAGTGCAACACCCTATCAGTTGCTAGCTCCTCCAGGATTTTGCAATCCAGAGCATTCAAGCACTTAACGTAGCCAGACATTTTGACTACGTTCTCACTAATACTATTGTGCTCTTCCATCTTGGCAGAGAAGAAGAGTTCGGAAGCATCATACCTCTCCGCCGGAGCCTGTGGAGCAAAGATAGCTTTGAGATCATCAACAATCTCAAAATCATTCATCTTCTCAAAACGCTTTTGAAGCTCTGGCTCCATGGCATCGACCATTCCGCTTTCGATGAGGGAGTAATCATCCGCCTTGGACTGCTAGACATTCTTTTCATCCTAGGACACACAGGCTTAGCTGGAAGATCAGCCTCGATGGCATAAGTCAACTTGTAGGGGACTAGGAGGATCCTAAGATTATGGAACCATGCGTTGAAGTTGGTTCCATCAGTTTTCAGTTTGTCCTTCTCAAGGAAAGTGCTAAGTTGAAGGTGGGTGGGAGTGATACGTCCATTTTGCATCACTATTCTATGTCATAATTCACTTTTATTCATTGATATATTTCGTATTGAGAGGTGATACTTATGTTATTTCATCTGTTTTTGCATGGTTGATGACTTTTGGAGCATGGACCACTGCAGTCAGGATTCTGATGGAAAAGGTGCTGTTTGGAGGCAAAATTCGCGAAGATCAGAAAATCTAGGAAAATATATGGAAAATCCTATTTTTCTAGAATACGAAGGAGGCCGGAAGGAGGAGTGGAGATGGGCCACAGGGGGCCCACACCACCCCCTGGCGTGGGCCACCCTAGGCTGTGCAACCAGGTGGTGTGGCCGCCCTAGCCCACCTCTGGCTCTCCCCCTCTGGCGTATATATTCCCCCCGAAACCCTAAGACTCAGGGAGCGACCACAGAAATATTCCGCCGCCTCTGCGGGGCGGAAAACACCAAGCGAGAAAGATCTCTCCGGCAGACAGATTTTTGCCGTGGGTATTCCTTCCGGGAGAGGGGAGATCATCGCCATCAACACCACCATCAAGCTAGACTTCATCGGGATAATCATCATCATCACCACCATCATCACCATCAGCACCCTCATCACCATCTCCATATTGTTGTAACAATTGCGTTGAATCTTGCATAGTTTATAGAGGAAACTTTCCTGGTGTTGATTACTCTTTGTAGTTGATGCTATTGAGTGAACCGTTGAATTATTTTTTATGTTCAGAGTGTTATACATCATTATTCCATCTTTGATCATGATCCATATGATGTCTTGTGAGTAGTTCATTTTGTTCTTGAGGAGATGGGAGAAGTCATGTTGTTAGTAGTGGAGTTGTGTTGAGAAAGATTCAATAGTTTGATATTTAAGTTATGGTGTACTTCTTCTAGTGGTGTCATGTGAACGTCGACTACATGACACTTCACCTATATGGTCCTAGGGGAATGCATTCTGTATTTGGCTACTAATCGTAGGCGTTGCCGGAGTGACAGAAACCTGAACCCCCGTTAGGAAACCATTGCACAAGGGATGTAAGGGTCTTAGAATTTAAAGTTGTGGTTAGGTTTCTACCTTAATTACTTTCTTGTACTTACGGATGTTTGCAAGGGGTATAATCACAAGTATGTATTAGTCCTAGGAAGGTCGGTACATTAGAACAGGTTCACCGACACAACACTTAGCAAGCTAAAGAAGATTAATCAACTATATGAAGCGAAAGCACTTGACAGTCTTCCCATGTGTCCTCAAGAACGTTTGGTCATCTTAAGTAATACAACCGGCTTGTCCTTTGCTGCATAAAGGATTGGTCCACTTGCTGCATTTATTCCTACTGTCTTTTGTTTACTCGTACTTTGTTTACTTGCCTTATCATAAACCCCTAAAAATCTGTTTGCTGAGTATTTGCAGAGAATTCCTGATCCATACCACTAGCCAGCACCTTATGCTCCTCGTTGGGTTCGACACTCTTACTTATCGAAAATACTGTGATACACCCCCTATACTTGTGGGTCATCAAGACTATTTTCTAGCGCCATTGCCGAGGAGTGAAGCGCTATTGGAGAGTGGAACTGGTAAAGGAAACTTCTACTGTGAGTATTGTTTACTGCTGTTAGTTGCTTTATTTCCGTTATGGATAATTCGCCGAGTTTCTTATTTGGTAATGCTACTACCACTGCTAAGGTAGTAGATAAGCCACCACCTATTGAGAATGATGTTTTTAAATACCTACAAGAATTATTGATCGTGTTATGGATAACTAATATGTTGGGGATGGAACTGTCCATCCCGGTGATCATTTGCTCTTTATACACGAATTATGCGGGTTGTTCAAGCCTGTAGGTATTACTACATATCAAGTTAAGAAGAAGTTATTCTCATTATCGCTGAAAGGAAGAGCCGAGGAATGGTATAAGCTGTTGAAGAATGGTCAAGCTCTGGAATGGGAGGAAATAGTGCCTCTCTTTTATTCAAAGTTTTATCCTGCTAGTAAGATTCATAAAGATCGGAATCAAATATACAACTTTTGGCCTCTTGATGGAGAGAGTACAACTCAAGCTTGGGGGAGATTGAAGTTACTAATGCTCAAATGTCCCATTCATGAGGTCCCCAACAATATTATTATCAATAACTTTTATGCAAGGCTCCCTCTACATGACAAGGATTTATTGGATGCTTCTTGTGCTGGATCATTCGCTCGCATGGAAGAAAAAGCTAAATGGGATCTTCTGGACCGTATTCAAGACAATGCTGAAGCTTGGGAGAATGACAAAGGTACAAAGTCAGGTATAAATTATGATTATGAATGCATTGAATGTTTTATGGGAACTGATGACTTTCAAAATATTAAAAATGCTTATGGTCTAGACTCTCAAGCTATTGCTTCTTATTTTAAGGCTTTTGCTTCCTATATTGAAATGCCAAAAAAGAAGTGGAATAAGTATCATGAACCTTATAAAGATGTTTCTAAGAGTGTTCCTTCAAGAAATACTGAAGTTTATACTACTAATCATGTCTTACCTAAACCTTACATTGAGAAAATCCCTTTCCCATTTAAGATAAAGGAACATTCTATGATAGCTAGTATGGTTGATGAAAGTATAATCAAAGCTGTTGAATCTGATAAACAAATGGTTGATGAACCTATAATAGCAAATGTGAAAGACTTTGTTACTAAATATGAAGAAGAGGGACACACTATCCTTTGTAAGGATACCTCTAATATTGTCTCACAAAGTAGTGTTATGAGAGCTAGTATTCCTGTATTTTCTGTTAGAATAAGTGATCATTGCTATGATGGTTCTTGTGATAGTTATATTGTTAAGTTTATGCATGATACTGAAAGTTACTATGAGAGAGGGAAAAGTGTTCTTATGCATCTCAATAATATCAAGTTTCCTCATTTTATGCAGAAAGTTTTCATGTTGCACTTCTTGTGCCTTCCTATGCTTGTAGCCTCTGGTTTCAACAACTTGTTTGTTTACAAAATTCCCTTGCATAGGAAGTGGGTTAGACTTAAATGTGTGTGTGTTTTTTCTTCTTAATGCTCTCTTTCACTTCAATTCATATTCCTGAGTGAGCCTCTTCAAAATTATCATGCCCATCTTAATGGCTATAAAGAAAGAGCTTTTTGGGAGACAACCTAATTTGTTTTTTGCTTTCAGTTTGTTTTTGTTTCTTTGAGTCTTGGAAGTTATTACTTCGGTAATAACCGCTCCTTATCCGTTTTGTTTGGTTTTTGTGTCAAGATCATTCTCTAATGGGAGAGAATTAATATTTGCGGAAGTTGCTGTCCCGAAACAGATTTTTGTGCTTCACCATAAAAATTCGTGAGACATCTCTGTATGTCGGATTCGTGAAACGGATTTTTGTTATTTAACTTTCATTAGTTTTGCACTTTTTAATTTGAGCAACAGAAGATTTTCGAAAAAAATTGATCTTTACCCGCTGGTATGTTTTGACAGATTTTGCCACTCTTGTATTTGCTTCTTTAATCGATTTCCTTTTTGAATTATTTTTGCGTTTTCAGAAGGAGTTGCTATAGTAGCTTTTGTTTTGTTGGTTTTTAGTTGAAGTTGAACTCAAAAGGTTTTATCACTTCACTTATACTAATGTTGCTAATAAGAACTGTGTGAAGTTTTGTGTGAAAGAAATTTCCAAGTAGTGGAGAAAAAGGTGTAATGAGGAAGTGAAAGGTTTTATGACTCAAGTATTAAGTGTATGAAGATGAAGATACTGATGTTATTCAAGTGGTGACTCTGGAAGAATCTACTAAATACTAAATTCAGAGACCTGCAAAGTCTGTTTTCAAATAGGTAACAGTTCTGGTAAGAAAAGTTCCACGAAAATACTATCCAACTATATTTTTGCAGTTTTTGGACAATAAGAAAAGCTACGAAGCGAAAGAGGGATGAAAACGGAGCCAGGGTGGCTCACACCACCCTGTGGCGCGGGCCCACCCCTAGCCGCGCCACCAGGTGGTGAGTCCACCCCGGACTCCGCCTCCGACTCGTTTTCTCCCAGTACCTTCCTTTTGATATGAAACTTCGTAAAATATAACCCCCCGGATCTCCTGAGATTTGTATATTGTATTTTCATCGTGTTTTTGTTTCGATCTGTTTCTGCCAGGACATACTCTTTGAAGCTTAGAAGCACAATGGTGTCCGCCAAGGATAAAGGAAAGGAGTCTATGGAGGAAGATCTCCAAGACCCCAATCAAGGGCTGGTACCTTTAGTCACTTGCCCTGCATCAACGGAAGCCCTACGAGTCACTAAGAAGTTCTGCGATAAGTACCGAGACTTGAGGAGGAAGGTGGACATGCTTCAATGGGAGAATAATAGGCTTCGCAAGATGCTGGAAGATTTCCTCACGTCAACTAAGAAATATTATCACCACCACCAAAGGAGTAATTCGTCATCAGGTTTGGCATCCCCTTGGTTTGTTCCAAGCTTGGGGGAGTGCCGCGGTATCACATCACTATCTTCTATCTTTTTACCTTATTCGTAGAGTCATGTCATGAATAGAGAAGTTATCATGTAGGATGGTTTGCATTATGGAAGTGTCCCCTCTCTCGTTAGATATGTATCCCTTGGTGTGAGTTGCCATTATGGATTATTAATGAGAAGTTCTATCATTTACTCTTTTGCATAGCTTATATTAGTTTTCAATTCGTGGTTATATGATTGATCTTGTTGTTAGTATTGGTAGCACTTTGGGATCATTGATTTAATTTAGTTGGTTTTGGCAAACCTGGCTCGGTCAGTAGCAACACTATTTTTGAGAGTTGAAAGAAAAGATAAAAGTACTCTAAAGAAAAATTATTTCATCATCTTTCTTTCTTGATTTTCTCATAAGTTTAGTATTCTCTAGTTAAGATCTTGTGTGCTTCCAAGAAAGATTGCATGTTTGTTTTTATCACTTGTATGTTTGTTTGTTTCCTTCAACTCTTGTACTTGCTACCCAGCCTTGCTAGCCAAAAACCTGTACTGAGAGGGAATTCTTCTCGTGCATCCACTCCTTAAAACCAAAACCTTTGCCATTTGTGTCCACCATATCTACCTATTAGCATTATTGCTATTCCAAGTAAAATTCTTATTTTATCTCGAACACTTTTGCTATTGTTTCTCCTCTAAACTTTTGTGATTTGGATACAACTAACACGGACTGGCGATGTTTTCAGCAGAATTACCTTGGTGTCTAGTTTTTGTGCAGAAAATCAACTATCAGGAAAAATCTCGGAAAATATACCAAAAATCCTATTTCACCAGAAGACTCACGGAGCCAGAAGACGAGACGGAGGAGGGACACGAGGGGCCCATACCACCTGGCCGCGCGGGCCAGGCCAGGCCGCGCCTGAGGGTGGTGTGGCCGCCTCGGTCACCCCCTCAGCCTCCCTCTTTTCCTATTAGTTACCTCTTGACCTAAAAACCAAGGGGCTCGACGTTTTTCTAGAAAGAGTTCCGCTATGCCGCCACCACCAGATTTCGCGAATCGAAACCAGAAACTCCGTTCTAGCAACCTGCCGGGACGGGGAATTGGAGGAGATCATCGTCATCATCATCACCATCGCTTCTCCATCGACCATCCATGTTTCCCCCATCCATGAGTGAGTAATCCCCCGCTATAGGCTATGGGGATGGTAGGGATTGGATGAGATCGTTCATGTAATGGCATCAGATTGTTAGGGCATGGTGCCTAGTATCTATTATTAGTGCTTTTTGACTTTGTTGCAACTTGTTATGCTTAATGCTTGTCACTAGGGCCCGAGTGCCATGATTTCAAATCTGAACATGTTATTGATTCATTATGATAGTATTGTTTATGGTCTTACCTGCAAGTTGTATACACATATTGTTGTCCGGAACCAAAGGCCCCAAAATGACAGCAATCGGGATAACCGGAGGGGATGGCTTTGATGTGAGGATCACATGTGTTCACATAGTATTAATGCTTTGCTCTGGTGATCTATTAAAAGGAGCACCTTAATTGCCAATAGTTCCCTTGAGGCCCTGCTGCAAACAGGCTGACAGGACAAAAGATGTTGTGCAAGTTCTCCTTGCGAGCACGTATGACTATATATGGGTCACATGCCTATGATTATTTAGTACTTGGATGCTTTATCTTATTTATCTATAAATGCCCTATGTTTTGATTGCCATATGAATTGTCTTGTCCATGCAACGCCCGTCCATCCATCCCTATGCCTACCGTGCTTTAATCCTACGGTTTACTGCAATTGTTACTATTGTCTTTACTTTTACTACTGTTATTACTTTACTATTACTATTACTACTACAAAATTGTTGCTACTGATAAACTTCTATGCGCAAGATTGTTTCCAGGTGTAGCTGAATTAACAACTCAGTTGTTAAGGCTTATACATATTCCTTGGCTCCCCTTGTGTTGAATCAATAAATTGGCTTTCACTTCCCTCGAAAATACTGCGATACACCCCCTATACTTGTGAGTCATCACCCTTCTCCGTCTCGTCTTTTGGCTTTGTGAGTCTTCCGGTAAAATATTTACTTTGGATTTTGTCCGGTCCAATTCCGAGAATATTTCTTTTCCAGCTTTTCTGAAACAAAGAAAAGGAGAAAACATGCAACTAGCACTCTAGCATCTTATTAATAGGTTATTTCCAGAAAATGTGTAAAAATACTCCAAAGTGTGGACAAAACATAAGAAAATAGATATAAAACAAGCATGGAACATCAAAAATTATAGATACATTTACAACGTATCATCGCTTGAGGCTTATTTATATAGGGGCGGCCTTCACGAAAGTTGTTTTGTTTGACCTAACGGAGGCGGTGCCAACTATACGACCGGAGCTATAGGTCGGAATTTTTGCTCCAGCCGTATAGGTGGTCGTTACGGCGTCTACCTTCGCTGGACGGCTCCTGGTTTCTTCTGGTCGAAGGAAATATCGTATCTTTGACTTTAATGTAGTGATTCCCTCCTTTAAACGACATTATCTGCGCAGGAAAAATACAAGAACAAAGGATTGCATACCCATTTGAATATTAGCATTAGTGGCAGGGTTTAGAGAGATATTTCATCGAAAATATGGTTAATATCCAGTTTAAATGTGGACATAGATGGCTATATTTTAGAGCCATCAACCTCCCCAAGTTTAAACTTGATCATCCCGAGCAAGAAAACCAAAATCAAAAAGGAACTCAGCATTTAAACTGAAATAACAAGATGGTGATCTTACTCATGATTAATTGTCTCATGTTTCCTCCACTTTCATAAATCTGAAAAACTTTAGCACAAATAGAGTAATGGCAAGCGTATCATTCGGGTTTGATGCATCCTTATAGCGCAGCAAAATTATTGTAAGCATGGATGATTCAAATGATTAAATTTTATTCCATGTCAAGTAATCAACTCATAGGTTTGCCTTTGAACAGTAAAGTATAATCATGTAAATTAAAAGTGTGAGAGTTGTCATGAAAAGCATATATACTAGAGTATCTCAATTCTCTCACATCAATGAATCAAGACTTTGTAAGCACTACTTTTCTATTCATTGTCCTTCAAGAATTTCAGTTTTTAAGTAATTGAGAGCATGCCAAAGATTTTTATTAGTTTATCGGGCTGTGATGGACACTCCTGACATCACTAAGGTTTTTGTTCCTTTTGCATAATGATTACTCATAACATCTAGAGGAGTGATTCCATCATGATTACAACTACTCGGGAGTGCTAAGAATCTTACCCACTATAGCATTGCTCCTACAAGTGTTTAATCAACTCATAGCTGAAATCTAGGAGTTTCCTCTATGAAGATCGTTCGTAGGCCAGCGGAGTTGTTAGGATCCCATGAAGTTTGACACGCATAAAGATATATCATTCTTATGATTAATAAGTCAAACTTTTGCATGCTCACAAAATCCGCTAAATATTAATTCAATCGAACAAATCCTTTCAAAGAGAGCTATTAAGTTAATCAACATTTTCACTGGTGTCAAGTGTCTTAAGAAATAAGCCTTCGATACTAAACACTACAACACCCAAGCCTTCAGTTGTGAGACTTTTTCTTATTACAATTTTTTAGCAATTTTTAGGCAAGACTTGGTTAATTACGAGAGCTGGAACAAAATGAGCCCAATTAAATACCCATGCAAACGACAATCTTACTATGATACAAAGACTCACTCCACCAATATAATATCTCAACATTTACTACTAATTAGCATGGGTTTCTCAAACTTAAAAAGTGGGAGTCATAAGGCATACCTCTCATGTTTGGTTCCACTTCTCTGTTCCTTTTTTATTTGTTTCTTGGAAACTCGAAGTCGATCACTCTTATGGAAATATACGAAGACATCGGGGCAATAAGAAAAGAAAGAGGGAGAATAAGGAAAAATGGAGAAATCTTTTTGTGATTTTTAAGATAGGGAAATAAAGAAATAGAAAATTGGCGGCAAAGCTTGGCTAGAAAATTTCGAAAGCAAATAAAAATAACTAAAGATAAAGTGTTGGTGAAACCAACACGAGTGCTTATAAACTCAAATAAAACATAACCTCGAAAAATAAAAGCAAATGAATGCCAAATAAAGATACATGAAGAAACTTCCCCAAGCTTAGGCTTTTGCAAGCCCTTCAAATCATTGTGGTGGCGGGACAAAGTCGCTACTCCAGTTCGCGAATTGAGTGGAGAGGTTACTTGTTGATTTTCGGAGGTTCAAAGAGAGGTTGTGCATCCTCTCCATAGTCCCTCCAAGTTCTTGGAAATCTTGGTATGTGGCGAACCGGGTTTGTGGCTGCTCTTCTTGATGAGGAACTTCTTGCTCCTCCTTTTGGTCCCCATCCTCTTCGGGAATCTCCTCCTCGGGTTGGTACTACTCAACCTGCACATCATATAGCAAACGTCCTTCCTCGATAGAAAAAAGACCATTAGGCAAAGGAGCGGGGTAGATACGCCTAGCTCCAACAGTATGCAGGTAATAAACACCACCTCTCCTAGTGAGCATTCCACATGCCCTCAAGGTGGAGAAACCAACACGCGTCTCACCTAGTACGGGTTGCAACTCACCTAGATCGATGTCTAGGGCGGTGGAAAGCATGGTGATGACGCCTCCTCCTGTGATTATCCCTTGACTTTGGGAGGCTTGCTGCTCCAGGTAGCGCACAAGGATGGCGCCCAAGTTGAGTGACAGGTTGCAGTTGATGTAAGCAGCCTTGGCGATGACTAGGATGTGCTCCTTATTGAGTCTCATGAACTCATTACGTGCCTGCAAGGTGTTAGCAATAACATAGAACAAATAGCGAATTGCGGGATGTTGAATATTCTTCTCCTTGTTCACTCTACTAGTGAAGCTCATTCCATTATAGTATTGATCGGGTGAAGGAATGAAGCCAGTAAAGGATGTGCGTAGAGCATGAACATCATTGTTTGGCAAATTAATGCATACACACCATTGATCTAACGTTAAGGTGTAGTTTTTGTTCATCAGACGGAAAGAAATAGTATCCTCTCCTTGCCACAGTTTAACAGTGCTTTGCAATCAACTTAGGAATTCAATGGTTAAGCGGCGATAAGTAGGTACATCACTGTACACAAAGTTTTACAGGCCAGCTCTATTGCAAAGTAAATTAAAGTCATCAGAAATATCGAGCTGGTTCAGTATAATGGGGCAAGCCCACTTGGTGGCCTTCACTTCATGGTTCTTGATCTTGTTGAAGTGTTTGTGATGAGCCTGATCCCTAAACCGTATCCCCATGCATTCCTGGGTGATTGCCCGAGAAGCGCTAGCGGTGGCACGATCACGAGTTTGGCTTCTTGTGTTCATCTTCTAAAACATTGAAGAAAGGAAAAAATAAAACTTTTTGATCCAACAACAGTAAGTATAATATGTTCCTCATCTAAGCACAGTAAAGAATCTCCTCAAGATAATAATCTAGGTAAGAAAATCATGGCAATTAGTTCATAGTAGGTATCACCCTAGATTGATAAGACAATAGATCAAAGATGAATTTAAAAAAAAGTAATTGGAGGATCGGAGGAGAATCATATCGTAGATCACTTGTGTGCGAGGAAATCAAATGAAATTGAGTAGAGATAAAGATCCCTTGAGGTTTTGAGAGAGTTTGGAGGTAGAGGAAGGAAAAAGGATTGAAGTTTTGGAGTTGGGAGTACCTTCCCGTGCGATTTTGTGGTCGGACGCAACTATACGGGCGCAACATACGTTCCGGCCGTATAGTTGGTCGTTAAACTGTCTGTCCCTGTGAAAGAAAATTTACAAATGCCTCGATATCTATACGACCGGACCTATACGACCGGAATTTTTATTCCCTCTGTATAGTTAGTCATTAAACTCTCAGTACATATGGATAGAATTTGTACGGAGGCATTGATATCTATACGACCGGAGCTATATAGCCAGAATTTTTATTCCCGCCGTATACTTGGTCGTTAAACTGTCTGTACATAAGAAAAGAAATTGTATGGCGGCATTGATATCTATACGGCCAAGACTATATGGCTGGATTTTTTTATTCCCACCGTATAGTTGGTCGTTAAACTCTCAGTAGATATTGCAGAAAAAATTTCGATGGCAAAGATAACTATACGACCAGAGCTATACGGCCGGAATTTTTATTCTCGTTGTATAGTTGGTCATTAAACCGCCTGTGTCCATCAAATTTTTTATGTTTCTTCGCAAACTATTTATTTTCCCGTAACTTAGCGATATATCTTGTTTTTGACAGAAAATTGACAGAAAATATTGTGGACCAACAATAGCATGAATAATGCAGAAATTCAAGTACTACCAAATTTCTTATCTCCAAATGGAGTTTTCTAGCACTCTTTATTTAACATGAATTAAACTAAAACTAAAAACTTAACTCAAACCTTGATTTATTATGGGTTGCCTCCCATGGAGCGCTCTTTTGCGGTCAATAGCTTGACCTTGATGAGATTCACTTGGGCCAGATGAGTGGAACACCCACTCCAAAGTAATTAGCCTTCAAAGTGATGGCCTCCTTCTCGTCATGTTTGGCTTTCTTCTTCCTGGGGAAATGAATAACAAAAGGATCCCGCGAACGCAATTACAACTTCACGTTCCCTTCATGAAGATTAATTAAAGCTTTTATAGTTATTAAGAATGGACGGCCTAGTATTATAGGAGCAACAGTGTCTTCAGGAATGTCAACAATAACAAAATCAATGAGAGTAGGACAGCCTTTAATGTAAACTAAAGTGTTCTCCTTAATCCGTATAGCTTGTTTGTAGGTAGAATCTGCTAGATGCAATTTTAATTCGGTAATTTCAAAGGAGCCAAGATTTAACTTGTTAAAAAGACTCTTTGAAATTGTTGAGACGCTTGCACCTAGATCACAAAGTGCAGCTATCTGATTAGTTCCAATCTTTATCTTAATAGTGGGATCAAATATGTCACCTAGTTTAACAGGTAACTTTTCAGCAATTTTCTTATATTCCTCTTCAAGCTCGCGTACCTTAATTGCTACTTGATCAACAAAGTGTTGATACATGGCTTCATCATTACCTTCACTTACCGGAATTTTGACGTTGATTCTTTTTATGAGATCTTCGATGGTGTAGCTTGGTGAAGGGGCATTACTATAGTCAAGTTCTTCAGGCTCCTCCCTTTGGATTCTCATCATTTTGAGTTCCTCGACAGGATTAGGCTCAGCTTTTCCTGCAAATTTAGCTAGAATGAGAGTTTGACTCTCGGTTATCTTACCTAGCTGTGCCTCAACGATCCATGTTCTTTCTTGAAGGGCCTGCAAATCATTTCTCAAACTAACAGCTTGGTTAGATAGTTTACCAAGCATAGCATCATGGTTCTCCGTGATTTTGAATAGAATATTATTTTGTTCATTTTGCGAGTCTATGAAAGACTTAAGCATTTCTTGGAGACTACCATTACTAGTTCCCATATTATTATTAGAGTTATTTGTAGGACTAGCATAATGTTTTTGAAAATTAGGATTGTAACTCTTCTTCCAAGCAGGATTATAATCATTATGAGCTACGAAGTCTATTTCTTCTATATTTGTTTCGGGGGTGGCTCTTACCTGAGTTTACTTACCTTTTATGGCTAGTATGAGCTCATCCAACTTAGCATTGAGATCTTTGTTCTTTTGTGGTGAGACAGAGTTCACCTTCTTCATGTTTGATCTTTCAACGTGCCATTGGGCATGGTTGGCTTGCATATTGTCTAGCAGCTGCTTTGCTTCGGTAATATGTTTACCCATGAATGTTCCTCCAGCTGCAGTAGCAAGCATAGACTTAGACACATGATTAAGAGCATTGTAAACTAAATGGAGGATTAACCAATCTTCCATCCCATGACTAGGACATTTTCTTAGGCATTCTTTCATCCTCTCCCATGCAAGCGCTAGTGGCTCACGCTCTTCCTGTCTAAAACCAGTAATATTAGATCGGAGTTGCGTACTCTTTGTAGGTGGGAAATATTTAGTCATAAATAAAGAATTACATCCCACCCATGATGTAATAGTATTTTTAGGCAAAGATAGCAACCATTCTTTAGCTCTTCCTCTTAGAGAGAAAAGAAATATACGTAATTTGACCCCATTAGGGTCAACATCTTTTATACGCATCACATCACATATTTCAGTGAAAGTATTTAAGTGCATACCTGCGTCTTCAACAGCAGAGCCTCCAAATTGATTCTGTTGAACCAAACTTAAATAATGTGTCTTCATTTCATAGTCGTCAGCAACAATTGTTGGCTGAGTAATAGGAGTATGCAAATAATCATTATTGGGAGTAGCAAACTCCCCAAGCTTATTTTTAGCCATACTTCCTATGTTTTTGGGTTTTCTTAGATTAAAAATTATAACAGTAAAAACAAGAATTTAAAGACTAACTAATTTTTTTGGTTTATCAAATAAAGAATAAAAGCAAACTAACAAAATTAAAAACAAGAATTAAAACTAGCAAGGTTCCTAACAACCTCACCAGGGTAGCTATTGCTTCCCCGACAATGGTGCCAGAAAAAGGGTTGATACCTTCGATCTAGATTACGGATGTAGTATAGCTCTTTTTCCCTAGTAGACCTAGGTTATCGAATCCTCGGGAAGCGAATGTGTAGTGAAGTTACTTTAACGTACCTTCGGGAGTTTTAGAATTATTTTTGTGTTTTCACTGGACCAGTAACTTGCGTCTCTTTGTTATTGTCGATGATGGAGAGAGAGAGGGCCTAGGGCGTTCGGTTTCACCTGTAGCTATGAAAAAACATCTGATGGAAATAAAAGATAGAAATAGTATGTGTGTACTTGTTAGAGTAAGATAAATTATGTAACATCCCAAAACTTTAATCGAAGGTTATTAAGTTTCAAATCATCAAAATTTAGGGTTAACAAAAACTTTTCCAAATTAAAAATGAAAGCATTCATGTGTAGGTGCATTTGATTTAGGAATTGATTTGAATTGCCATGGTTCTGTGATTCTTTGCTTGTAAAATGTTTCTTAGGTGAAATAAACATCATCTAAATCATTCTCAAACTTTTCCCAAAGAAGAACAACTCAAAATGAATAATTGAAGTGAATGGTCATTTTGGCCAAATTAACTCTCATGCCTACTTTGGCTATTCCTAGCACTCTTTTCCCAACAGAAATAATTCTCGATATTTACACCCCTTGATAGTACACATAATGAGGTACCAAGGCCCACTTTGTGATCTGCTAAAAACATTCAAATGCTAATTTTAAATGACAGTTTAAAATTCAATCTAATTCATATGGGAAGATCCCACTATTTCAAAAACCACTCAAACAAGCTCAATTTTCAAAACCCAAGCACCCACAGAGTCTCAAGCTTATGCCTAGCAAACCCACCAAAATCTTTTCAAAATTCCAAAGTTTATTTCTTGCGGCCATTTAATCAAACACTTGGCAGGCAGGGTTAAACTCTAAACCATAGCTCACTGTTTTGAACAGGGTTTTGCCCCCATTTGATCTCCATTTAATCCTTTGGTCCCCTCATGATCTAACCATACCATTAGCACCCATCCCCCTTGTCCCTAGCCACAGTGCCGAGCCACCCCGAGCACTAGCTCATCGACCATGCACTCGCCCCAGCAGACCACCTCCCTCTCTCGCCATGTCTAGGAGGTAGCCAGGACCTCACCGCCACCCTTTGTCCCCTTCCCGAGCCAAGCGCAGCAGTGGACCACCTAGGAAACCACGCGCACAGTGCCACCGAGCCATGCCGAGCACGCGCCAGAGCGCCGCACCCGACACGCATGCACAAGCCACCGCTCGACCGCAGCCCGTGCCCACCACTCCGCCACGACCCAAGGAACACGATGGACACGCCTGTTCGCCACCCAACGCACCACAGCCACCGCTCACCATGGACACCGCCGCCTCTGCCGCTTAGAGCGCCAGCTGCCCCGGACCGCATACCACCGCCCCTATGCCTGCATTGAGTTCCTAGAGCACCGCCAGGAGACCGCCCGTTGATCGCCACCCTCAGCCATGCCGCTAGACGCCCGTATCCATGTTGCCACCGTCGCATGCTCATCCCTCTCGGTCTCGCCTTCGAACCTATAAAAGGAGGGCACCCCTAGCCGTTTGAAGCACACCACTCCACTCCCCTCATCTCACTGACCATTCCCCATCTCTAGCCGGAGCAGCGCGAGCACTTGCTCGCCGGAATTAGGCCGGAGTAGCCCGCAGCAGAGGAGGAAGGGCGCGCCGCTGATTGCGACCACCCCCGGAGATGCCTCGACCGTCCCTGAGCTCGCCGTCAACCACCAGTCCGTTTGCCCACCTCGCCGTCATCGCTGGTGCCCTGGTACGCCCCCTATGCACCCCCACTGAGCCGCTAGGGTTCGAGCTCGTCGGCGACAGGTCCGTCGTCGACGACAAGCCACAACCGTTGACCCTCATTCTAATGTAACGACCCACATCGCCCCGTACCGCTTTGCGCGTTATGAGCAGCTGACTTGTGGACCCCCTGTCAGTTGAGCCCCGTGCCGCGGAGTGACACTGGGCCGGACCGTTAGAGTTTCCCGCGCGACCTAGTTAGTTTGAATTGGGATTTTCCTTTTTAGTTTAAACTTAGTTCTGTCTCTGAGTTTGAAAAACAATTCAGAGAGTTTGACAAATCCAAATTGCATGAAACCAATTTTTCCTGAAATATTTTGAAATGATCTATCCAATCCCGTTGGATTTAATCCAATTAGAGTTATAGATCTCTCCTAGTAAAAATAACAAAATAGAAGCATTTGCACCTTGCAACATTTTTTTAGAAAATCAACCAAGATAGGTTTTGAGTTGATTCCAACTCTCAAAAATCATATTTCACCATATCTATCTAAATATGTAATAATATTAAGGTTTACATGCAGTGACTTTGGACTAGTACCAAAATAATGCTATATAGGCATTTCTAGTCACTTTAAATCATTAAATATTGAACTTAAACCAAGGTAATTATGATCCAACCCTTAAATAACATCCCCACATGCTAGAATATGTGGTTATGACATGTGTCCACATGATCCCATACTTTAAGTGGTGAATATTAAATCTTATTTAATTTTTCAATGAGTAGAAATTACTTTTCTAGATTAAAAAGGGTGAAACTATTGAATTAAACTTGCGATACTTGAGATGAAAATAGATCATCAAATGTGTGTCTTAGAATGCTAATTAGACTAGTTAAGTATTGTTTGGTGATTGTGTACTCCGTATGTATTTATAGACGATAGTACCGACCAAGCTTTCGAGGAGGAGGAGTTTTACCAAGAAGAAGAAGAAGAAAACTTCAACCACTGCACCAACCAAGGCAAGCCACCATGAACAATGCAAGCTAACACTTGCAAGTATAATGCTTAGCAAGCTAGGATTAAACTAGATGGTTTGGCAAAGATGCTTTAGGCATGCTTTGGTCACACTACTTTGAATATTAGATACACCAAGTCTTATTTACAAGTTTTACTTCCTTTACTTCACCTAAAGTTCTTTACTTGTTTTAAAGGTAGCATAAAGAGTATAAAACTTGACCTATTTAGAACCCCTTTAGATGTCATTCTATGGCATGATATTGAATCCATCTTTTCCACCTTAGTGAACACTCTTAACTTAGTAGTTTAGAGTAGATCAAAAACTTGAGTCACTTTAGATGGGAACACTTGGTGAAAATGAATTATGAAAACCTTCGAATGATGAGTCATTCTATTGAGATGTTTTGACATGTGTTGAGAAACACAAATGGTTTATGATGGTGAAAATGTTGAGGCATGAGCCTTAACCCTTTTATAAAACTGATGGTTGGATTCGGATGCGATACCATTCCAAATTTACCGTACAACCACACTACCTGAATTGGGTAAGGTTAGCTGGGAATTTATATGCATTAGTATTAGTTCCCTCGCGGGAGAGGTTTGATCTGAGGCTACCTCTCAATGTTGTCCACCTATGCAGTGCCCAAGATGACTGATGGTCATGGTTGGGAGGCCATGCTCATAGGAGAGGTGCTTATACTAGGGTGTGTAAAGGGAAGGTTATGTTCGATTATCTGCATACTAAGTATGATGATTCAGGGTTATCCCTGACAGATGTATCGAATCTTGTGGTGAAAGTGTACCACCTCTGCAGAGTGTCAAACTATTCGAATAGCCGCATCCGCGGTTATGGACAGTTGGAATGGCCATACTGTTTCGTTGTCAGATGTTTTCCAAACAACTTATGAAATGAATGATGAATTTTTACATGACCACAACAGGGTTGTGTTTATGACAATAGCTTCCCACCTTAAGTGATTCTAGAACTTTATTTTATCTTTCTTTGCTTCAGAACTCAGCTTAGCTTTCAAACTTAACCTTATAGTTAAACTTAGATTTATCACTTTAACCTAGAACTATATTACTTGTTAGAGGTAGTTTGCGAGTACTTAAAGAGTACTCATGGATTTTATCCCTGGCTATTCTCATGGCCAGACTATGAAGGAGACTATCAAGATGATGACCAGCAGGACGGCTATGATAACTAGGACTATCTGCCTTCGTCAGCATTGCCTGTGCCCCTGAAGATGGACCCCACCACTACGCTTATCTTTTATTTCTGCTGCTTGTTGTATTAAGACTGGATCATGAGATCCTTATTTGTGTAAGACCTTATGTATGGTTTGTAATGGATGATGTATTGTGATATCAAATCTGTTATGTCTCGCAAAAATGGTAATCATGGGATTACGAGGTATGGCATAACGGGCATCTGGGATTAAAAATCCGGGTGTTGACAAGTTGGTATTAGAGCCATCCTGACCATAGGAGACCCTAGTTAGAATGGACGTTCAAACAAAAACTTAGTTTCAAAAACCAAAGTGAGTATTTATGAAAAACTATCTCCTCTCTTATCTTTGTGGATTCATTCTTTCTCAAAAATTCATGTTCCTCAAAATTCTTACATTACTACTTAAAATTTGACACACTTGATCACTTCACTAATTTCCTCATCCTTAATTCTTGTAGATGGAGACTCAGTTCAGCAAGTTTTACCAATTGGGAAACGGAGGTCAGCTGATCTTCGAGAGGGATCTGAATTCACTGTCGGACTTACTGGGACACCCACATCCGGAGTTTCTTGGAGTTCAACTTCCAGGACCCCCAGGAGGAGACTTATAGTGGCTAGTCACCATAGATCTTAGAGGAAGCATCGAGGCACCAACTTCTGGGAGAATTCAGTTCTCCGTGAGAGAGAATAACTCGCTAGATGGATTAGCCAGGGCAATGCATGAAGCTCTCGCACGTCTATGGGCCCTCAGTGTCAACAAGATCCAAGGAACCCGTTTTGCCCACTATGCAAGACGTGACTTCATGGGCATGCCGATGGAGATGCCAAGTCACCCAGAGTTGAGGCGTCAAGTGGAAAATCTTGACTTCTTGCTGCATGATAGACATGAGGAACTAGACAATGCTAGAGAGTTAGCCAACCAGAACCGTGCCATTGCCGACCAGAAGGCCCAGACTTTCGCATTACTCGTCCAGGATCGCCAGTCTCTTCGCCGCAAGCGTGCAAAGAAGGATCGCACCATCGCCCGTCTTTGCAAGAAGGTGGCCGACCTCGAGAAGACCATCAAGGAGCAGGAAGCTCAACTTGCCACAAAGGAGGAAGAAGATGAGGGTGAAGACATCCAGGGAGACATGGATTCTTACCTCAGCAACGATGATGACTTTTTGGAGGAGGATGCCCTGGACTTCTATACTAATGATGATGACTCCGACTTCATCGACGATGAGTAGATGCACTAGGGCACTGTCGTAGCATGAGATGTATCGGTCTCACTGTATCGTAGCTTACAGAATGGTTCTTCAAACCATCTATTTTCCTTTGATTGTTGTGGTGTGTGTTGTATCGTGTGCTTGTTTGCATGAATGAAAATGAACTTAATTGAAAAACTAGAGTCTAACTCAAAGTTTTAGCTTTGAAAACCCAAAACCATGAACCTTAGAATTTCCCTCTTACCCCTATATCTATATCAATCTTCAGATGACTCGTGGAAACCAAGGAGGTAGCAGCTTGTCGCAAGACCCAATGCTGCAGATCTTGCAGAATCTCATCGCATACCGTGAAGCAAGCAGGGCAGAGCGCCAAGCTAACTTAGCAACACTCCAAAAGATCACCCAGATGGCTCTCAACAACCAAGGGCATGGAAATCAGGATCACTAGGGATCCAAACTCAAAAAAAATCAGAATACCAATCCCACAATCTTCAACCATTCTGAGAACCCACTAGATGCTGATGACTGGTTACAAACCATGGAAAACAACTTAGAAGTTGCAAGAGTTGATGAGAATGAGAAAGTTCTCTTCGCCACCCACTACCTGGCAGGAGATGCAAGAGCTTGGTGGAATAGTATCCGCAATATGAACCATGGTCAAGTGATGACATGAGAAGGATTCAAAGTCAAGTTTAGCCGCACCCACGTGCCGCAAGGTCTAGTTAACAGAATGAGAGATGAATTCCGCGAATTGAAGCAAGGAAGAATGACTGTGGTGGAGTACCATGACAGATTCCTGTCACTTGCCAGATATGCACCTGATGAGATTAACACGGAGGCCAAGAAGGAGAGATTCCTAAACGGACTGCATGATGAGATGCAGACTGTCCTCGTCAACATCCGTTTTGAGGATCTCGAAGAGCTAGTCGACTTTGTCATTCAGATGGAAGGGAAGATTAACCAGGCAAACGACAACCGCAAGCGTCGTATGATGCAGTAGTCTGGATCCAGCAGTCACCAGAAGTACCGTCCCAACCCCTCATCGGGATATGCACCAAGGAACAATCGACCCCCAACGTCTCGCCCAAGCTACCCCAACCGTAGCGGAGGCAATGGGAAGGCCGGAGGAAACAATCACAACTCTGGCAATGCCAACAATTTCAACCGTGCACCTCCCAAGACCAACAACAACAACAACAACACTGCACCCAGAACTGGCAGCAATGTTGTACCTGTCGCGGTCAAGGACAAGTCCTAGATCACTTGTTTCGAATGTGGAGTGAAGGCTCACTATTCCAATGAGTGTCCCAAGAAGACTGCAGCCAATGCCAATGTGAATGCCCCAGCTCAGCAGTAGTGTCGTGTTCAACCAGGAAGAAGATTTGCACCAGGGAACCCTCACAACCGCAACGGCCGTCTCTTTCACATGAACACAGAAGAAGCCCAGGAAGCGCCAGATGTAGTGCTGGGTATGTTTTCTGTCAACTCAGTTTTAGCAAGAGTATTGTTTGATTCGGGAGCATCGCATTCATTTGTCACCGAAGAATTCGCATGCACTAGTAAGATTCACCCAACCAACTTGAAGCATGTCATGATAGTTTAAATCCCCGGTTCAACAACCAAAGCTAGAAAAATGTGCAAAGCTGTGCCTATCAGAATATATGGGATAGATTTTTATGCCAACCTAATTGTACTTGGAACCAAAGGATTGGAAGTAGTACTAGGTATGGGCTGGATGTCAAGGCATAAAGGACTGATAGACTGTGCTAAGAAAGTCATCACCATGACCAGTAGCTTTGGAGTAACAGTAGAGCATATCTCTGAAACCTTACCCCATCAATTCAAGTGCAACAAGAGTGTAGCCCTACCCACCATTGACCAAGTCAGAGTAGTCTGTGAATACCCCGATGTATTCCCAGATGAATTGCCAGGTATGCACCCGGATAGGGATATTGAGTTCATTATCAAACTAATCCCTGGAACCGAACCCATAGCCCAGAGACCCTATAGCATGAACCCCTCAGAGTTAGTGGAAATGAAGAAGCAGTTGGATGCCATGTTAGAGAAAGGCTTGATTCAACCAAGCACATCGCCATGGATATCACCAGTGTTATTCGTCGACAAGAAAGATGGAGGCAACCGTCTGTGCACAGATTACAGAAAGTTGAATGATGTCACTGATACGTCCATTTTGCATCACTATTCTATGTCTTAATTCACTATTATTCATTGATATATTTCATATTGAGAGGTGATACTTATGTTATTTCATCTATTTTTGCATGGTTGATGACTTTTGGAGCATGGACCGCTGTAATCAGGATTCTGATGGAAAATGTGCTGTTTGGAGGCAAAATTCGCGAAGATCAGAAAATCCGGGAAAATATACGGAAAATCCTATTTTTCTAGAAGACTAAGGATGCCCGAAGATGGAGTGGAGATGGGCCACAGGGGGCCCACACCACCCCATGGTGCGGGCAGCCCTAGGCCGCGCCAGGAGGTGGTGTGGCCACCCTGGCCCCCTCCAGCCTCTCCTCTCTGGCGTATATTATCCTCCCGAAACCTAAGACTCGGGGACCGACCACAGAAAAATTATGCCGCCTCTGCGTGGCGGAAAACACCGAGAGAGAAAGATCGCTCCAGCAGACAGATTTCTGTCGGGGGAATTCCTTCCCGGAGAGGGGAGATCATCGCCATCAAACCACCATCAAGCTGGACTTCATCGGGATCATCATCATCATCATCACCACCATCATCACCATCAGCACCCTCATCACCATCTCCATATTTCTGTAACAATTGCGTTGAATCTTGCATAGTTCATAGGGGAAACTTGCCCAGTGTTGATTACTCTTTGTAGTTGATGTTATTGAGTGAACCATTGAATTATTGTTTATGTTCAGATTGTTATACATAAATATTCCATCTCTGATCATGATCCATATGATGTCTTGTTAGTAGTTCGTTTTGTTCTTGAGGACATGGGAGAAGTCATGTTGTTTGTAGTGGAGTTGTGTTGAGAAAGATTCGATAGATTGTTATTTAAGTTGTGGTGTACTTCTTTTAGTGGTGTCATGTGAACGTCGACTACATGACACTTCACCTATATGGGCCTAGGGGAATGCATTGTGTATTTGGCTACTAATCGTAGGGGTTGCCGGAGTGACAGAAACCTGAACCCCCGTTAGGAAACCATTGCACAAGGGACGTAAGGGTCTTAGAGTTTAAAGTTGTGGTTAGGTTTCTACCTTAATTACTTTCTTGTACTTACGGATGTTTGCAAGGGGTATAATCACAAGTATGTATTAGTCTTGGATGGGGCGGTACATTAGCATAGGTTCACCCACACAACACTTAGCAAGCTAAAGAAGATTAATCAACTATATGAAAAGAAAGCACTTGACAGTCTTCCCATGTGTCCTCGAGAACGTTTGGTCATCTTAAGTAATACAACCGACTTGTTCTTTGCTGCATAAAGGATTGGGCCACTTTCTGCATTTATTTCTACTGTCTTTTATTTACTCGTACTTTGTTTACTTGCTATTTCAAAAACCCCTAAAAATCCGTTTGCTAAGTATTTGTAGAGAATTCCTGATCCATACCACTAGCCAGCACCTTCTGCTCCTCGTTGGGTTCGACACTCTTACTTATCGAAAATAGTGCTATACACCCCCTATACTTGTGGGTCATCAAGACTTTTTTCTGGCGCCGTTGCCGGGGAGTGAAGCTCTATTAGAGAGTGGAACTGGTAAAGAAAACTTCTACTGTGAGTATTGTTTACTTCTGTTAGTTGCTTTATTTTCGTTATGGATAATTAGCTAAGTTTCTTATTTGGTAATCCTACTACCACTGCTAAGGTAGTAGATAAGCCACTACCTGCTAAGAATGATGTTTTCAAAATACCTACAAGAATTATTGATCGTGTTATGGATAACTACTATGTTGGGGATGGAACTGTCCATCCCGGTGATCATTTACTCTTTATACATGAATTATGCGGGTTGTTCAAGTGTGCAGGTATTACTACAGATCAAGTTAAGAAGAAGTTATTCTCATTATCACTAAATGGAAGAGCTGAGGAATGGTATAAGCTGCTGAAGAATGGTCAAGCTTTGGAATGGGAGGAAATAGTGCCTCTCTTTTATTCAAAGTTTTATCCTCCTAGTGAGATTCATAAAGATCAGAATCAAATATACAACTTTTGGCCTCTTGATGGAGAGAGTACAGCTCAAGCTTGGGGGAGATTGAAGTTACTAATGATCAAATGTCCCATTCATGAGCTCCCCAACAATATTATTATCAACAACTTTTATGCAAGGTTACCTCTACATGATAAGGATTTATTGGATGCTTCTTGTGCTGGATCATTCACTCGCATGGAAGAAGAAGCTAAATGGGACCTTCTAGACCGTATTCAAGACAATGCTGAAGCTTGGGAGAATGAAAAAGGTAGAAAGTTAGGTATAAATTATGATTTTGAATGCATTGAATCTTTTATGGGAACTGATGACTTTCAAAATATTAGTAATATTTATGGTCTTGATTTGCAAGTTATTACGAATTGCTTTAGAGCTTTTTCCTATATCGAAATTCCAAAAAGGGGATGGAACAAATACCATGCACCATACAAAGATATTGTTGACTATGCTCCTATTGGAAGTGCTGAGTATTGCATTATTGACCCCATCTTACCCGGACCTTATATTGAGAAGATTCCCTTCCTCGAAAAGGTAAAGGACCATCCTATGATAACTAATGTAATCACCAAAAGTGAAAAAAGAACTGTAAAACCTGATGAACAAATAAACATTGAACCTATGGTAGCAATTGTGAAAGACCTTGTCACTAAAAGCGTAGAAGATGGGCACATAGTCTTTTGTGAGGATGCTTCTAATATTGTTTCACAGGTGCATGTCTGCTATCTTTATGTAATGCTCCTGCTACTTTCCAAAGGTGCATGTCTGCTATCTTTCATGGTTTTTGTGAGGAAATTGTAGAAGTGTTCATGGATGACTTTTCTGTCTATGGAACTTCTTTTGATAATTTTCTGCACAACCTTGATAAAGTTTTGCAGAGATGTGAAGAAACTAATCTTATTCTTAATTGGGAGAAATGCCACTTCATGGTTAATGAATGGATTGTTCTTGGGCATAAAGTTTCTGAAAGAGGCATAGAAGTTGATAGAGCTAAGGTTGAGGCAATTGAGAAGATGCCATGTCCAAGAGACATCAAAGGTATTCGTAGTATCCTTGGTCATGCTGGTTTCTATAGGAGGTTTATTAAAGACTTCTCTAGGATATCAAAACCTCTCACTAATCTTCTTCAAAAAGATTTACCCTTCGTTTTTGATGATGATTGTAGGGAAGCTTTTGAAACTCTTAAGAAGGCTTTAACTACAACCCCTATTGTTCAACCACCTGATTAGAGTTTACCCTTTGAAATAATGTGTGATGCTAGTGATTTTGCTGTAGGGGCTGTCCTTGGGTAACATATTGATAAAAAGTTAAACATTATCCATTATGGTAGTAAGACTCTAGATGCTGCTCAAAGGAATTATGCCACTACTGAAAAGGAATTTCTAGCTGTTGTTTTTGCCTGTGATAAGTTTAGGCCCTATATTGTGGACTCAAAAGTAACCATTCATACTGATCATGCTGCTATTAAATATCTTATGATGAAGAAGGACGCTAAGCCTAGGCTTATTAGATGGGTACTTCTTTTACAAGAGTTTGATCTACATATAGTAGATAGGAAGGGTGCTGAAAACCCTATAACTGATAATTTATCTCGTTTGGAAAACATCTCTTTTGACCCTATGCCTGTTAATGATAGTTTCCCAAATGAACAGTTAGCTGCAGTAGGGGTGAGCTCGTGAGGAATCCCTTGGTATGCTGATTATGCTAACTTTATTGTCTCCAAGTATTTGCCTCCAACTTTTACAGCTCAATAAAGAAGAAAGTTCTTCTATGATTTGAGGCATTATTTTTGGGATGACCCACAATTATACAAAGAAGGAGTGGATGGTATTATGCGAAGATGTGTTCCAGAATATGAACAAAAGGAGATATTGCATAAATGTCATGGTAGTGCCTATGGAGGACATCATGCAGGAGATAGAACTGCACAAAAGGTACTACAATCAGGTTTCTACAGGCCTGCCCTTTTTAAAGATGCAAGAATTTTTTTATCTTGTGATGAATGTCAGCGTGTTGGTAATATTTCTAGACGCAATGAAATGCCTATGAACTACTCTCTAGTTATTGAACCTTTTGATTGTTGGGGATTTGACTTTATGGGTCCTTTCCCTCCTTCGAAATGCTACACTCATATTCTTGTTGCCGTTGATTATGTTACTAAGTGGGTAGAAGCCATTCCTACAAAGAGTGCTGACGGGGAGACTTCTCTAAAAATGCTTAAGGATATTATCTTTCCTAGGTTTGGGGTGCCTAGGTATCTCATGACTGATGGGGGTTCTCATTTCATTCATGGGGGTTTTAGGAAGACCCTTGCTAAATATGATGTTAATCATAGAATTGCTTCAGCTTATCACCCCCAAACTAGCGGGCAAGTAGAGTTATCAAATAGAGAAATTAAATCTATCTTGCAAAAGACTGTTAATAGGTCTAGAAAAAACTGGGCTAAGAAGTTGAATGATGCTTTATGGGCTTATAGAACTGCTTACAAAAATCATATGGGAATGTCTCCTTATAAAATGGTTTGGGAAAGCTTGCCACCTACCCTTAGAATCAGAACACAAAGCTTACTGGGCAGTGAAATAACTAAATAGAGATTGTAAGCTCGCTGGTGAGAAAATATTATTTGACTTAAGTTCTTTAGATGAATGGAGGAGTGAAGCCTATGAGAATGCTAGGCTCTTTAAGGAAAAAGTTAAAAGATGGCATGACAAGCGAATACTTAAGAGAGAATTTCATGTTGGTGAGAAAGTTCTATTGTATAGGTCTCGTCTCAGATTTTTTGCAGGTAAGCTACTATCAAAATGGGAAGGACCTTTCATCATTGAAGAAGTATACCGTTCAGGAGTAATAAAAATTCTTCTCTAAAAGATAATACTACACAAGTAGTGAATGGACAGCGACTCAAACACTATATTGCTGGAGATTCTTACAATGAAGATGTTGATGCCTTTCAAGTTATAACTCCAGAGAAATTCATCGAGGACCAAATTCAGAGACCTATAGAGTCTGTTTTCAAATAGGTAACAGTTCTAGTAAGAAAAGTTCCGCGAAAATACAATACAACTATATTTTTGCAATTTTCAGTCGATAAGGAAAGTTACGAAGCAAAAAAGGGACGGAACCGGAACCGGGGTAGGCCACACCACCCTATCGCGCGGGCCCACCCCTGGCCACGCCACCAGGTGGTGAGTCCACCCGGATCCCCTGAGGTCCATATATCGTGTTTTCGTCATGTTTTTGTTTCGATCTGATTCTGCCAGGGCATACTCTTTGGAAGTTTAGAAGCACAATGGTGTCTGCCAAAGATAAAGGGAAGGAGCCCATGGAGGAAGACCTCCAAGACACCGGGAAGGAGAAGGAGATCAAGAGTGAAGGTGAAGAGGAGCAAAGCCAACATCTGCACACCGGTACTACTATTGCAAGCATTGGAGTGGTGACGAAACCTGCCAGGGTTAGAAGGACGGCACGGATGCAGACTGGGGGGAAAGTTCCCCATCACAGTTTGGCTCCAAGGTCACTTCCTCCACACACCAAGAATCCCTTCCATACCTTCATCCATAACCATGCAGGAAAAGAAGACTCCAAGAGGGAAGAACGGAAAAAGAATCACAAGAGTTGGGATCCACAAACTGAAATGATCACGAGCCATATTGAGCACAACTCGGAGTTGATTTGTACTCTCACTTTCGAGATTGAGGACTTCGAGAAACTGATCAGAGAGCTCATCGAGAGGATACCACCACCACCAAAGGAGTAATTCATCATCAGGTTTGGCATCCCCTTGGTTTGTTCCAAGCTTGGGGGAGTGCCGCGGTATCATATCACTATCTTCTATCTTTTTACCTTATTAGTAGAGTCATATCATGAATAGAGGAGTTATTATGTAGTATGGTTTGCATTATGGAAGTGTCCCCTCCCTCATTAGATATGTATCTCTTGGTGTGAGTTTCCGTTATGAAATATTAATGAGAAGTTCTCTCATTCACTCTTTTTGCATAGCTTATATTAGTTTTCAATTCGTGGTTATATGATTGATCTTGTTGTTCGTATTGGTATCATTTTGGGATCATTGAGTTAATTTAGTTGGTTTTGGCAAACCTGGCTCGGTCAGTAGCAACACTATTTTTGAGAGTTGAATGAAAAAGATAACAGTACCTTTAAACAAAAATTATTTCATCATCTTTCTGCTCATAAGTCTAGTATTCTCTAGTTAAGATCTTTTTTGCTCCAAGGAAGACTGCATGTTTGTCTTTATCATTTGTATGTTTGGTTGTTTCCTTCAACTCTTATACTTGCTACCCAGCCTTGCTAGCCAAAAACCTGTGTTGAGAGGGTATTCTTCTCGTGCATCCACCTCCTTTAAACCAAAACCTTTGCCATTTGTGTCCACCATACCTACCTATTAGCATTATTGCTATTCCAAGTAAATTCTGTTTTTATCTACCTCCCAAATTAAACTTTTTATGTGAAAAATAGTGATTAAAGCTCTCACGGACTTGATGGCACACTTTAGTTTCTTGCATCTAATAAACTTGAACCATTGGGTCCTTCTTTGTTGCGATCTGCTTGCGCTTTATGAGTTGAAGTTAGCCGAACCATGTATCATGGGGACCGCTTTCAACACTTCATTTGGTACTTTGTACCTAGTTGATATCATGTTCTTTTGCTTATGGATCCCAGCGGTGTGAAATAAAAGTGGAACTTGTAAGATCATGGAGTTTATATGTGTGTTAGAGAAACGCCTAGGCCGCTAGCCTAAGCCATGCCTAATCATGGTGGAAACTTGCAGCATCACCATAATGAGCACTCTATGAAGCATCCTCAATAAAAACCTATGCAAATAGTAAATAAAAAGATCGCTGAGATGCTCACTGTCTGCTTGCCTTGTCATTTTGATTATGGGATAGCTCCTGTGTCATGTGCAAGGGGTACCCCGTTGGCGCTTCTCAATGATACGCATGTATTTACAAGGACAAGAGCTTGCTCGTGACTGAGGTTGAGTAGCATGAGGATCGGTACTCATAAGTAAGGGGCATGAGATTTCAACTTATAACTTGTCAAGCATATCCTCTTAGTTGTGTCACTTTAACCTTAATCACCTAAAGATGCCTATGATAGGGGCAATGAGAGCTGGAAGCTAGTAAGTTTCATAATTTTTGGGAGCTCTTTATGAGACTTGTAATCCCTGCTTCCCTCTTTGAAGGGCCTTTCTTTTACTTTGTAGTTGAGTCTGTAAACCTACTCCCTTCTATCTCAACAAGTATTTTGAGTTGTTGTGTTTCATTCATTCATATGTTGATTTATTCAATCATGTTTCTTATGTTCCTTGTTTTGTACATTGCTCTTATCTTGATGTTTACTACTTTGAAAGCTATCATTCAAAAACCAGCTATTTGTGAACTCCATCAAATTATCAACTATTCTTCGACCAAGAGCTAAGTTTGCCATTACCAATTATGATTCACTTTATGTATCTTTATTGTGTTTCCTTTACTTATTACAAGTTGAGTTATATAATAGTGAGTTGTCTTCTATTATGATCTATGTATTTGATGAATGTGATGCTTCTTGTCCGTGTTCTTTTATCGACTCTTCACTCCATAAACCTGAGACCATGTTTATTGAGCTCAGTTTCGCTTGGGGACAAGCGAAGTCTAAGCTTGGGGGGAGTTGATACGTCCATTTTGCATCACTATTCTATGTATTAATTCACTATTATAAATTGATATATTTCATATTCAGAGGTGATACTTTTGTTATTTCATCTATTTTTTCATGGTTGATGACTTTTGGAGCATGGACCGCTGCAGTCAGGATTCTGATGGAAAATGTGCTGTTTGGAGGAAAAATGAGCGAAGATCAGAAAATCCAGGAAAATATACGGAAAATCCTATTTTTCCAGAAGACTAAGGATGCCAGAAGATGGAGTGGAGATGGGCCACAGGGGGCCCACACCACCCCATGGCGCGGGCAGCCCTAGGCCGCGCCAGGAGGTGGTGTGGCCACCCTGGCCCACTCCAGCCTCTTCCCTCTGGCGTATATTATCCTCCCGAAACCTTAAGACTCGGGGAGCAACCACAGAAAGATTTCGCCGCCTCTGCAGGGTGGAAAACACCGAGAGAGAAAGATCTCTCCGACAGACAGATTTCTGCCGAGGGAATTCCTTCCCGGAGAGGGGAGATCGTCACCATCAACACCACCATCAAGCTGGACTTCATCGGGATCATCATCATCATCACCACCATCAGCACCCTCATCACCATCTCCATATTGCTGTAACAATTGCGTTGAATCTTGCATAGTTCATATGGGAAACTTGCCCGGTGTTGATTACTCTTTGTAGTTGACGCTATTAAGTGAACCATTGAATTATTGTTTATGTTCAGATTGTTATACATCATTATTCCATCTCTGATCATGATCCATATGATGTCTTGTGAGTAGTTACTTTTGTTCTTGAGGACATGGGAGAAGTCTTGTTGTTAGTAGTGGAGTTGTGTTGAGAAAGATTTGATAGATTGTTATTTAAGTTGTGGTGTACTTCTTCTAGTGGTGTCATGTGAATGTCGACTACATGACACTTCACCTATATGGGCCTAGGGGAATGCATTGTGTATTTGGCTACTAATCGTAGGGGTTGCCGAAGTGACAGAAACCTGAACCCCCGTTAGGAAACCATTGCACAAGGGACGTAAGGGTCTTAGAGTTTAAAGTTGTGGTTAGGTTTCTACCTTAATTACTTTTTTGTACTTACGGATGTTTGCAAGGGGTATAATCACGAGTATGTATTAGTCTTGGATGGGGCAGTACATTAGCACAGGTTCACCCACACAACACTTAGCAAGCTAGAGAAGATTAATCAACTATATGAAGCGAAAGCACTTGATAGTCTTCCCATGTGTCCTCGAGAACATTTGGTCATCTTAAGTAATACAACCGGCTTGTCCTTTGCTGCATAAAGGATTGGGCCACTTGCTGCATTCATTCCTACTGTCTTTTATTTACTCGTACTTTGTTTACTTGCTTTATTGAAAACCCCTAAAAATTCGTTTGCTAAGTATTTGTAGAGAATTCCTGATCCATACCACTAGCCAGCACCTTCTGCTCCTCGTTGGGTTCGACACTCTTACTTATCGAAAATACTGCGATACACCCCCTATACTTGTGGGTCATCAAGACTATTTTCTGACTATTTCAAAAACACAAAAAAATTAGTTTTACTTGTTTGCGTTATTAGTAAAAAACACACAAAAATTAAGTCTCCTTTAGTAGTCACCTCTCCCTTAGCTCATCATGTTGATCCCTACATTCACCCTGAAAGACCTTCCAATTGGTAGTGGTTCTATAATTTTGAAAGATAACATTAAAGAATTCTTTAACCATGTTAGTAAGCATGAAGATACTGAGGATAGATCCCTTGTAGAACTTGCTCCAAACTATGAGATTGCTGCAGCTTCTTTAATTCACATGTTAGAAGCTAGGTTTGTTAACCTCAACCCCTTAATGCAAATAATGTTTCTTAAGCTTAAAGAAATTGAGGACCTGAAAAGACGGATTTTATTCTAGAAACTTTGTTTAAGGAGTTCTATGATGTTGCTAGGGAAGCTAGATGAGTTTTTGAATGTTTCAATATGCTAGGTTCATGTGTAGATGTTGTTGGTACACGAGAAAAGATGAACAAAACCGAACCTAATGGGGAGGAACCTAAGATACCAATACCCTTTAAACTAGTAGCAATACACGATGCCATAGAAAAGAATCTTGATTGGATTGTTCCTACAAACCCTTTTGATGAGAATAGTGAACCTAAGAGCATTGAGAGAGGATCCTCCAGAACTTATTTGGATGATATACCTTGCCTTGTTGAAAATATTTCTGGTATTGATCTTAATGCTTCTTCATTTGAGAACACTTGATTCTTTCTTTGCTTCTTATGCCTAACTTAAAGGCGTTAAAGAAAAGTACTTATTGGGAGATAACCCAAAAGTTTTAGATGAGTCTTTGAAGTTATTACCTCTGTAATAAACTCTCCTTATCCTTTTTATTTGCTTTTTGTGCCAAGAGTAACCTCTAATGAGAGAGAAGTAATGATTGGGAAAGTTGCTGTCCCGAAATAGATTTATGTGCTTCACCGTAAACATTCGTGAGAGATCTCTCTATGTCTTATTGAGCTGTAATTTTTTGTGCTTCTGTACCAGGTTGTTATCTAACTTTCCTTAGTTCAACACCTTTTGATTTGAGCAACAGAAGGTCTTCTAAAAAATTCGTCTTTACCTACTGGTCTGTTTTGACAAATTTCTGGCATTTTCTGCATTTGCTTCTTGTTGGTTCCTTCTTGAGTTCTTTTGGGGAATTGAGCTGTTTGAGGGAATTACTACAGTAGCTAGTGTTCTAATGGAAGTTTATTTGGTGTTAGAATTGAACCTTAAGACTTATTTATCTTAAGTGCACTAATGTTGCTAATAAAGATTGTGTGAAGTTTTGTATGAAGGAAAATTTTCAGATGTATGGAAGGAATGAGTAATGAGATGAAGAATGGACTAAAGCTCAAGCTTGGGGATGCCACGTGTGTCACCCCAAGAAATATCCAATAAGTACAAGCGTCTAATCTTGGGGATGCCCAAGGCATCCCCTTCTTCATCAATAAAAATCCCAGGTTTCTTCCAAACGCTTCATTTTTATTGTTTCATGCACAGTTGTGTTTTTCTTGGAGCGTCTTCTTTTTCGTTTTCTTTTTGATTTTCGTTTGCTTTGGTTTGCTTAGTTTTCTGAATAAATTGGTTGGACCCCCTCTTTCTTACATTGGTTTGGAAATAGTTTGGTTTGCTTTGGAAAAGAGTAGGAAAGTTCATGCTTATGTGGTAGAAAGAGATCGTTTTTGACTGTGGCCTATGCTTTGTCATGCCATGCTTGATATTGTTTTGGCTTTATGCTTAGTATTCTTTGTTGTAGCATGACTTGTTATAAACAATTGAGATTGCTTAATGTGCCTTCGATGAATCATGCGTTGTTTTAGCATATTAAAGCATAGCATAGTGGTATTCTCCTTTGTGATGCTTTATTTGGGTTGAGTTGGCACATGCTCACACCATGTTATGACTATCTCAAGTCACCATAGCCTTTATGATCCTTTAGTTTTCATCTTGTAGTATCACTTCATGCTTTGATCAATGTTGTTTTGTCGCTCTGCATGATTATGGCCATTATTGCTCTCTTAGTTTGTCGCTCCTAGTCTTTTGCTAGCCTCCACAACCAAGTATGAGTTCCACTCATGCATACAACTCCCTAAACCAAGTTATTCCAAAGAGTCCACCATACCTACCTACTAGCTTATTCTATTCCAAGTATATTCATGCTTCTGTTTACCTTCCAAATTAAACTTGTTATGAGAAAACTAGTGATTAAAGCTCTCACGAACTTGATGGCACACTTTACTTTACTTGCCTCTAATAAACTTGAACCATTGGGTCCTTCTTTGTTGCATGTATGCTTGCGCTTTATAAGTTGAAATTAGCAGAACCATGTACCATGGGGAACGCTTTCAACATTGCACTTGTACTTTGTACCCCGTTGGTATCATGTTCTTTTGCTTACGGATCCCGGCGGTGTGAAATAAAAGTGGAACTTGTAAGATCATGGAGTTTGTATGTGTGTTAGAGAAACGCCTGGGCCGCTAGCCTAAGCCATCCCTAATCATGGTGGAAACTTGCAGCATCACCATAATGAGCACTCTATGAAGCATCCTCAATAAAAACCTATGCAAATAGCAAATAAAAAGATCGCTGAGATGCTCATTGTCTGCTTGCCTTGTCATTTTGATTATGGAAAATCTCGACAAACGAGGTTTGAAACAAAGGAGGAATGCAGACTCTGCATTGGATCTGGCGTAGCTGATGACGATGTCGTCGCGTCGGAAACCACCGGAAGGCTCAAGGAGGAACAAAGAGAAGTCCAACAGATGAAGGATTCCTCAGATAGCATGAAGTCCGGAGGTAGAAGCACCGTTGCCAAAGGAGGAAGCGAAACCCTGAAGGTACGACGGAAACCCAACCACGAGAATTCCTAGACTCGAAGAATGGGAAGAGAGAAGATTCAAAACACGCAGAGGTAAGAGGAGAATAACAGAGGGGTAAGGAGTAAAAGCAGACCTAATCAGATCTATCCAACCGATTTTGCAAAATAGTTTTGACACTCTACTTTGGCCGTTAGCTAGGTTATCCTACAGGCAAGACTTGTGGGGTATCGCAACTGCTGAGCTCTGATACCACTCTGTAACACCCTCGAATCGGCCCTATGCAAGTTTGAGCGATTTCCGCCAAACCCGCATAGAAACGATTCAAAGATGCCCACCAAGCACTTGCGTGCGGGTGGAAAACGAAGTACTAACATTACACAGAATCCACGATGGAACCCACCGAACATATATATACAACAACGTCTCCATGAGTCAAGAATACAGATATACAATACAAATATCCAAATCACCTTGAAAACGATAGAGCGTCCGACTACGGACAAGATGCAAATGGGGCTAAGAGCCCTGAAGAATAACCAATGGCGTCCATAACCCTGCCCAGGCCAAGCCGGAAGGGTAACCCTTCTAACGACGTCAATCTCAAACCTACTAAAACAAAAGGGGTGCCGACAAAGGAAAAGGAAAAAGAGGAGCGTCATTACTGAGGCCAGTACATGGCGAGGCTAGAATTCGGCGGTCCTCGCCTACACAGGTATGGTGGACTGAAGCGGCAGCGCAGCGGCACTAAACAACCTATAGAGACTCTATAATACTGGCGACTATTAGAGAGAGATAAGAGAGACCTATTCAGATCCAACCTGATACTAACACCAAACATACCCATCCTGGTATTCCCCCTCAAGACCAAACGAGGAAGTTAAGCCGAGGAAACTCACAGGGTTGGCAGTTTTATTTAATCTTTCCATGGTAGTTCTCCAACTTACTAGTCATCTCAGATACAAGTCAAATTATAACAGCAAACTTTAGTTATAGTTGTCTATGATCGAGAAACTGTGCTCCAAGTCGTCCATAACCGCGGACACGGCTTTTCGAAAAGATTTAACCCTGCAGGGGTGCACCAAACTATCCACACGCACTTCGACCCTTTTTGCCAGATCAATTAACATACACCCATCGGTATGTCGGCCGGGCCTAAGTCATGATGTTTCCCTGACCCAAAGCAAGTACATGGGGGGCCACCCCACTAAGCTACCTGCAACAAATTCGGCCAGCTCCGAGGCGGACCCAGGGTTTGTGCCAATGGCTGTAAACGACTGGGAACCCGAAAGTGTGACTGCGCT
This sequence comes from Avena eriantha, assembly GCA_910589775.1. Taxonomy (NCBI): domain Eukaryota; kingdom Viridiplantae; phylum Streptophyta; class Magnoliopsida; order Poales; family Poaceae; genus Avena; species Avena eriantha. The sequence continues at coordinate 156,912,095 of OU342743.1, read as the reverse complement.
TGTCGATACCGCGAAAACATTCCACATCCTAAACAGTACAGGTGCTCCACGGACAATCTTAAATAAAGCGGTAAACATGGCATAAGTACATAATAGTAATAAAGCCCCAAACTACTTGTGGCTCCCGGTACAGTACTTTGAAATCAGGTAGTAAGCCGATGGGAGTGCCCACACACCCCACCAGTGGTTAGCGCGCTCGATCTCAGAATAGGTGTCAAGAACTCGGGTCCTAGGGGACACCAGTGAGCGGTTAAGAACCAAATATTTACTATTACCCACCGGTGCCTCTGCATTATATCTACCATCAACATTACTTAATAAACTGCAATTAAAATCATGATCAGCTCCACCATTAAACATCTGGCAACCTCCCAACAACTGTGGAACATCGACGACGTGAAGCAACACCTGAGCAAGCAACTACGACTCGCAGGGCCAACTGTCTAACAAGCAACAGGTAATACGAGGTGTCCCAGGCAATATAACAGCTACAGGAATATAACTGGTACGGAACACTAAAGCATCGTGACATGGATAGCAATAGATCAATAGGAGGAAATAAATACTATAAATGCAAAATAGGTAGAAGGGGAAGGGATGCTCGCCTGGGAAACACTACCGAAGGATCATATCCGGAGAACTTGTCGATATTCGCATCAACTCATCGGCCTAATCCGCGAAGAAGCAAACACTAGAAGAAACACCGGATGCAATATTTAATACTACGGCAGAAGATCCGGCATGATTATGATATGATGCAGATGCGGTGCAATTAGGCAGTGTTAAGCGAAACCGGGGTCCCAACAATTAATTAATAGGTTCCAGTTATTTAGATACCCCGCAATTTAAATGTTGTCTTAACATGGCAAAACATGACATTGATTCGCTACACAAATTTAAATGGAGCCGAAGACTAGATTTGCCCTCATATAGTCTCCATATTTAATTATTAAGTGAATCGACAAAGTACCCCCAAATGACAAGTATGTATGCAGTCATGAACAATTTAATATGCAATAAGATAGATATCATATTAGAAAATAGGGTCTCGAATAGGGGATTACACTTAGGGGGTTTCGGTGAACTTGGTTCCGAGGGTTCGGTTCGGTCACCGGGATCGGTCTTCGAATCCGTGTAGATGGTCATGGCATTCGGGGAGTCGATCTTGGTTGAGGCTTCGGATCCTCGGAACGGGGTCTTCAGGGTTCCAGCGTTGGGATCAGTGGTGAACTCGCCACGGTGTCTCCAGGGTATCACGATGGTACTCCGGGTTCGGACTTGACAAGGTGTAAGCTTGGACAAACGGACAGCGGCTTCGAGAAGACCTTGTCGATGTGGGCATGGACTCCTCTCTGTAGGCCTTGACTATGGGTAGGAGGCTTCGGTACACAGACGGAGGCGCACAGGAACGAACACCTCGAGCCGTTAGCAGGTGTAGCAGCTAACCAAAAACCCACACTCGCAAACCAGGAGCAACAAAACAACAGCCAAGCACGTGTCCTAAAGCAGTGGACACGCACCACTTGCAGAATCGTGCAGCGAGCGACGACGTCCTTCACAACCGCAAAACCAGCACTGCGACGGCCACGGCGGCGCTACGGCGGCAGAGGAGGCGCCGGCACGGAGACGATAGACGGCGAGTGAAGGAGGCCGCGCGCAGGACGGGGGGGAGCTCGGTGACGTGGTGAAGACGATGGCCAGGCCGGCGAGGAGCCGTGCAGAGGGCGGATGGCATGCGGTGGTGCACAGGATTGTCGAGCGGCCGTGGAGGAAGGCTGAGGTCACGGGCGGAGCGGACAACGACAGAGGGTCGCAGGAGCTCGCGGGCTTGCGAGGTAGGCCGCAGGAGCGCGTCGGAGCAGGGAAAGCGACCTGCGGCCAGAGGCGGCGCTTGCGCGGCGGAACAAAGCGGTTGGGGAGGAGCTCCGCATCGAGGGGTGCTGGCGGTGGGCGACCTAGGGGTCCCGGCGAGGAGGGAGGGCGACGCGGAGGTCGGGGATGGGCCGGTCAGAGGAGGATGCGGGCGAGGGCGCAGAAGAGGCGCAGGGGACGAAGCCGGGGGCGCAGAGGTCGAGGTGAGGCCGAGAGGGCCCGCTGACGGTGGGTCTCACGAGAGGAAGAAGGGGAGCCGAGAAGCGGCGGCAGAGCTCCTGGGAGAGCTGGCGGAGGCGAGCCATGTCTAGCGGCGGGCGGCACGCGCGGAGGCGAGCGATGTCTGGCGGCGGGCGGCACGCACGGAGGCGGCATCGGGGGTAGGTGGGTGGTTCGGGGACGCGATGCGAGAGTGGTGAGCCAACCGCGGGATGGGGCAGAGCGAGGAGAGAAGGAGAGATACGAGCGGGACTAGGTCCTGGCGGGGGGACTCATGGAGAGAGGGGCGGTAGGTGGCGAGAGGACCTGGGGATGCATGTCGTGGCTGGGGCCACGTGCGGTAGAGATAAGAGGGTGGGGCCAGGGGATGGAGCAGGGTAGGTCGCGGGAAGGTGGGGTGCGGGGATCGAGGATGGGCTCTACCGCATGCGTGTTTGTGGTGCGCCTGGGGAGTGGGCCAGGCGGGGTGGGGCGATCAGGCGGGGTGAGGTGGCGAGCTAGGTTGGTTGGCAAGGAGGTGTGGCTGCTGGAGGGAGTTGGTGAGGGGTTAGGGTTTGGTTTAGTTTGGAGGTGACCGGCTGGGCTTTTGGGCCTAGCTGGCTGCCTCCCAAATATAATATAACTTTTATTTATTATTTAAAAGACTTTTATAATTAGTTTTTAGACAAACAAAAATATCCAGGTAAACCCGGAGTTTTGAATTTGAATAAAAGAAAGAGAGGATTATTTTAGAAAACAAACTAGGGCTTTAAAAAAATAGTTTTTGGCAAAAAATGCATGATGACATGACGATGCTCAAATGAATGTGGCATGATGACATGAGCATGCGGTCATGATGATGCAATGCACAAAAACACAGTGATTTTCTAGTAGTGGTTTTAGCGGGATGCCACAAATCCCTACTTCCTTTTACAAAGGCTTTTCTTCCACCATTACATTGACTCTCCACCTTCTATCTTTATGCACCTACTTTGAGAGCATAGTGGCCATTCTTAGTTCTATGTGCATTGTCCCAAGACTAGCTGATTGATGCATAACTTGATATTGCTTGTTTTAAACTATTTGTATCTAGTCACTCTTATGAACTTTGAAGGTGTCATATGCATTTATATTTGCTACTCTATGAGGGACAAGCTGAATGCTATTATGCTATGTTTTCTTTATGTGAAACAAACAAATGTCTTGCAAAGCATTGTTATTCATGAATCTATTGTTTGTGCCTTTTCATGTTGCATCATAGTTTGTTTGTCTTACGGCTAGAACTTTGTCTTTCATGTTATGATTGAAGTACTATGATCCTAGCTTTGAATGTTTTACAAATACTTTGATCAAGTCTTTGATGGTGCATGTCACCTCAAAAATTATTCTTTCTTTTTATCACTTACCTACTCGAGGACGAGCAGGAGTTAAGCTTGGGGATGTTGATACATTGCAAATGTATCTATAATTTTTGATGTTCCATGCTTGGTTTTATCCACTTTCTTGTGTTTTGTCCACACTTTCGAGTACTTTTCATATGATTTCTTGGACTAACCTATTAACAAGAGCCATAGTGCCAGCTGCCTGTTTTCTGCTGTTTTTGGTTCCAGGAAAGTCAGAAAATGAATATTCTCAGAATTGGACGGGACAAAAGCCAAATTGCCTATTTTTCTGGAAGTCATCAGATGCTAGAATACGAGACGGAGAAGGCCTAGGGACCGGCCACACCACCTGGACGCACGGCCAGGCCTGTCCCATGCCAGGGGGTGGTCTGACTGCCTCCAGTACCCCCTCGGCCTCTCCTTCCGCCTATAAGATGCCCGCGGGACGAAAACCCTAAGTACCCGATCAAAAATCCACGAAAGAGTCTATAGCCGCCGTAATCTCCATCCCTAGATCAGGAGGGATCTGAAGCTCTTCCCGGCACCCTGTCGGAGAGGGGAATTCACCCTGGAGGCCTTCTTCATCACCATGCAAGCCTCCGGTGTGATGCGTGAGTAGTTCATCCTTGGACTACGGATCCATGTAGTAGCTAGATGGCTGGTTCTCCTCCTTTGTGCTTTCATGTTTAGATCTTGTGAGCTCCGTTCATGATCAAGATCATCTATTTGTAATTCTGCATGTTGTGTTTGCAGGGATCCGATGGATATTGAGATGCTATTTCAGATTGATTATTGATTCTATCATGTCTTTGTTATTTGTGATCTTGCATGCTTTCCGTTGTTAGTAGCTATCTTGGCCAAGTAGATGCTAGCAACTCCAAGAGTTAGTATTTATGCTCGATAGTGGGTTCATGCCTCTGGTAATCTGGGGAAGTGACAGAAATCTCTAAGGTACTAGATGTGTTGTTGCTACTAGGGACAAAACAACAATCCTTTGTTCATAGAACAATCGTATTTTTTACTTTACACGCAGTTCATAAATCAATAATATGTTGCTTGCAACTTAATACTGGAGGGGGTTTGGATGATAACCTGAAGGTGGATTATTAGTCATAGATGCAGTTGAATGGCGGTCTATGTATAATATTGTAATGCCTAATCAAGTCTCAAAGGAGTCAAGATGATTAGTATATGCATGTATTGCTTTCTCGATGTTTTTTCAATTGCCCCGCTGTAATTTGTTCACCCATCATGTTATCTATCTTAAGGAGAGCCACCTCTAGTGAACTATGGATCCCGGTCCTTGTCTTTTACATACAATCTACAATCTTTTACTGCTTTGTGTTTACTTTTTGCAAACTTTTACTTCTTTCCATTCGTTACGTTTAATCCTTTGTTTACCGCAAAACACGATGAGATTGACAACCTCATCGCAAGTTGGGGACAAAGTTTTGTGGTTGTGTTGTGCTAGTCTCCACGTTGCTACTAGCACCGGTAGTGCGCCCTGCCAAAGCTCAGCTAGTAACACCTTTGGGGTGTTCCCTTGCTCCTACTGGTTCGATTAAACCTTGGTTTCATAACTGAGGGAATCTTGCTGCTGTGCTCATCATACCTTCCTCTTAGGGTTCCCAACAAGATCTACATCAACACCGCCATCAAGCATTTTACTGGGCGCCGTGCATTGAGCCATCAAGCGATTTTCTGGCACCGTTGTCGGGGAGTCAAGGACATCTTCACAAGGGGAGTCCCTCATAACCAATCCCTTTACTTTGTTGTTTTTGTTTTGATTTGTTTGCTTGTTTTGTTATTCAAAAACACACAAAAAATAGTTTTACTAGTTTGCTTTCTTATTTGAAAAACACAAAAACATTAGTTCCTATCTTGAGTGACACTATGTCTAGCCTTGCTCCAACCACTATGTCACCCGAGGAAATGATTTTCACTTTTAAACAAGGAATTGAGGTAAGTTTTAAGGAAGCTTGGTCTAGAATCTCCGATCTACATGAAAAAACTGAGCCTAAAATGACTCAAAGCTTGTTCCTTAGTAGTTTTTACCTTGGGATTGCTCTTTGCTATAGATATGCTTTAGATGTTGTTGTGGGAGGAGATTTCCTCCAATGTAATGAGGATGATGCTATTAATGCTATAAAGAAATTGATCCTCACTTACAACATGCCTAGCCAAACTGATATTTCTTTCGCAAAAATATTTGCTAGGTTGAACACTCTTGAGGCTAGCACTACTAGCTTAGAAAATTGCTATAACCCGCTTAGGGAGCATAACATTTATGTTCCAATAAACTCTGAACCATCAATGTGGTTCCCTACAATAAAGATTGATATGAACACCGAAACTTTTCAAGCTCGTTGTGATATCATGTCTGAATTTTGTCTTATGCCCAAAGATATTTATAAACCTCTGAATACTTGGAGGCTCACTGAAGGAGGAAAAGAAATATCTCTTGCTAATAATACTACCATATTACCTCTTGCAATAGCTGAAGGAGTGTCTACAAAGATCCTTGGGAAAACGATTTCTATTGATTATCTTGTTATTGAATGTGCAGGAAAAGGACAAATTACACTTGGAAGGTCCCTATTAGAACTCCTTGGAGCAATAATAGATGTGGGAAAGCGGATCATGCACCTTTACTCTCCACAAAACAATCATATTTTCCCCAAGGTTAAGAATAAAAGTAAGAGAGGTAAGGGCAAGAAATTTGGTCTTAATGCTTCTTCATTTGAGAACACTTGATTCTTTCTTTGCTTCTTATGCCTAACCTAAAGGTGTTAAAGAAAAGTACTTATTGGGAGATAACCCAAAAGTTTTAGATGATTCTTGTAACTTATTACCTCTATAATAACCTCTCCTTATCCTTTTTATTTTCTTTTTGTGCCAAAAGTAACCTCTAATGAGAGAGAAGTAATGATTGGGAAAGTTCCTGTCCCGAAACAGATTTCTGTGCTTCACCGTCAAAATTCGTGAGAGAGCTCTGTATGTCGGATTGAGCTGTAATTTTTTGTGCTTCTGCCCCAGGTTGTTATCTAACTTTAGTTAGTTAAGAACTTTTTGATTTTAGCAACCGAAGGTCTTTGAAAAAATACGCCTTTACCTGCTGGTCTGTTTTGACAGATTTCTGGCATTTTCTGCATTTGCTTCTTGTTGGTTCCTTCTTGAGTTCTTTTGGGGAATTGAGCTGTTTGAGGGAATTACTACAGTAGCTAGTGTTCTAATGGAAGTTTATTTGGTGTTATAACTGAACCTTAATACTTATTTATCTTAAGTGCACTAATGTTTCTAATAAAGATTGTGTGAAGTTTTGTATGAAGGAAAAAATTCAGGTGTATGGAAGGAATGAGTAATGAGATGAAGAATGGACTAAAGCTCAAGCTTGGAGATGCCACGCGTGTCACCCCAAGAAATATCCAAGAAGTACAAGCGTCAAAGCTTGGGGATGCCCAAGGCATCCCCTTCTTCATCAATAAAAATCCCAGGTTTCCTACAAACGCTTCATTTTTATTGTTTCATGCACAGTTATGTTTTTCTTGGAGCGTCTTCTTTTTCGTTTTCGTTTTTGTTTTTGTTTGCTTTGGTTTGCTTAGTTTTCTGAATAAATTGGTTGGTCCCCCTCTTTCTTACATTGGTTTGCAAATAGTTTGGTTTGGTTTGGAAAAGAGTAGAACAGTTCATGCTTATGTGGTAAAAAGAGCTCCTTTTTAACTGTGGCCTATTCTTTGTCATGTCATGCTTGATATTGTTTTGGCTTTATGCTTAGTATTCTTTTCTGTTGCATGACTTGTTATAAACAATTGAGATTGCTTAATGTGCCTTGGATGAATCATGCGTTGTTTTAGCATATTAAAGCATAGTATAGTGGTATTCTCCTTTGATGCTTCATTTGGGTTGACTTGGAACATGCTCACACCATGTTATGACTATCTCAAGTCACCATAGCCTTTATGATCCTTTAGTTTTGAACTTGTAGTATCACTTGATGCTTTGATCAATGATGTTTTGTCGGTTTGCATGATTATGGCCACTATTGCTCTCTTAGTTTGTCGCTCCCAGTCTTTTGCTAGCCTCCACAACCAAGTATGAGCTCCACTCATGCATCCAACTCCCTAAACCAAGTTATTCCAAAGAGTCCACCATACCTACCTACTACCTTATGCTATTCCTAGTATATTCATGCTTTTGTTTACCTTCCAAATGAAACTTGTTATGAGAAAACTAGTGATTAAAACTCTCACGAACTTGATGGCACACTTTACTTTACTTGCCTCTAATAAACTTGAACCATTGGGTCCTTCTTTGTTGCGTATATGCTTGCGCTTTATAAGTTGAAATAAGCAGAACCATGTACCATGGGGAACGCTTTCAACATTGCACTTGTACTTTGTACCCCGTTGGTATCATGTTCTTTTGCTTACGGATCTCGACGGTGTGAAATAAAAGTGGAACTTGTAAGATCATGGAGTTTGTATGTGTGTTAGAGAAACGCCTTGGCCGCTAGCCTAATCCATGCCTAATCATGGTGGAAACTTGCAGCATCAACATAATGAGCACGCTATGAAGCATCCTCAATAAAAACCTATGCAAATAGCAAATAAAAAGATCGTTGAGATGCTCATTGCTGTTTGCCTTGTCATTTTGATTATGGGAAAGCTCTCGTATCATGTGCAAGGGGTACCCCGTTGGCGGTTCTTAATGATACACATGTACTTACAATGACAAGAGCTTACTCGTGACTAAAGTTGAGTAGCATGAGGATCGGTCTTCGTAAGTAAGGGGCATGAGATTTCGGTTACAACTTGTCAAGCATATCCTCTTAGTTGTGTCACTTTAACCTTAACCACTTCAAGATGCTTATGATAGGGGCAATGAGAGCTGAAATCTATAAGTACCATATTTTCGGAAGCTCTTTATGAGACTGTAATCCCTACTTCCTTTTACAAAGGCTTTTCTTCCACCATTACATTGAGTCTCCACCTTCTATCTTTATGCACCTACAGTGAGAGCATAGTGGCCATTCTTAGTTCTATGTGCATTGTCCCAAGACTAGTTGATTGATGCATATTTTGATATTGCTTGTTTTAAACTATTGTATCTAGTCACTCTTATGAACTTTCAAGGTGTCCTATGCAATTATATTTGCCACTCTATTGAGGGACAAGCTGAATACTATTATGCTATGTTTTCTTTATGTGAAACAAACAAACATCTTGCAAAGCATTGTTATTCATGGATCTTTTGTTTGTGCCTTTTCATATTGCATCATAGTTTCTTTGCTTATTGCTAGAACTTTGTCTTTCATCTTATGATTGAAGTACTATGATCCCAGCTTTGAATGTTTTGCAAATACTTTGATCAAGTCTTTGATGGTGCATGTCACCTCAAAAATTATTCTTTCTTTTTATCACTTACCTACTCGAGGAAGAGCATGAGTTAAGCTTGGGGATGTTGATACATTGCAAATCTATCTATAATTTTTGATGTTCCATGCTTGGTTTTATCCACTTTCTTGTGTTTTATTCCAACTTTGGAGTACTTTTCATATGATTTCTTGGACTAACCTATTAACAAGAGTCACAGTGCCAGCTGCCTGTTTTCTACTGTTTTTGGTTCTAGGAAAGTCAGAAAATGAATATTCTCGGAATTGGACGGGACAAAAGCCAAAGTGGCTATTTTTCCGGATGTCATCAAGTGCCAGAATACGAGACGGAGAGGGGCCAGGGGGCCACCACACCACCTGGCCACGCGGCTAGGCCTGACCCGCTCCAGGGGGTGGTGTGGCTGCTCCCGGCACCCCCTCGGCCTCTCCTTCCGCCTATATATTGCCGTCGGGACGGAAACCCTAAGTACCCGATCAAAAATCCACGAACGAGTCTGTAGCCGCTATCATCTCCATCCCTAGATCGGGAGGGATCTAAAGCTCTTCCCGGCACCCTGCCGGAGAGGGGAATTCACCATGGAGGCCTTCTTCATTACCATGCAAGCCTCCGGTGTGATGCGTGAGTAGTTCATCCTTGGACTACGGATCCATGTAGTAGCTAGATGGCTGGGTCTACTCCTTTGTGCTTTCATGTTTAGATCTTGTGAGCTCCGTTCATGATCAAGATCATCTATTTGTAATTCTGCATGTTGTGTTTGCGGGGATCCGATGGATATTGAGATGCTATTTCAGATTGATTATTGATTCTATCATGTCTTTGTTATTTGTGATCTTGCATGCTTTCCGTTGTTAGTAGCTATCTTGGCCAAGTAGATGCTAGCAACTCCAAGAGTTAGTATTTATGCTCGTAGTGGGTTCATGCCTCTGGTAATCTGGCGAAGTGATAGAAATCTCTAAGGTACTAGATGTGCTGTTGCTAGTAGGGAGAAAACAACAATCCTTTGTTCATAGAACAATTGTATTGTTTACTTTACACGCAGTTCGTAAAGCAATAATCTGTTGCTTGCAACTTAATACTGGAGGGGGTTCGGATGATAACCTGAAGGTGGATTATTAGTCATAGATGTAGTTGGATGGCGGTCTATGTATAATGTTGTAATGCCCAATCAAGTCTCAAAGGAGTCAAGATGATTAGTATATGCATGTATTGCTTTCTCGGTGTTTGTCCATTGTCCCGCTGTAATTTGTTCACCCAGCATGTTATCTATCTTAAGGAGAGCCACCTCTAGTGAACTATGGATCCCGGTCCTTGTCTTTTACATACAATCTATAGTCTTTTATTGCTTTGTGTTTACTTTCTGCAAACTTTTACTTCTTTCCATTTGATATGTTTAATCATTTTTACCACAAAACACGGTGAGATTGACAACCTCATCGCAAGTTGGGGACAAAGTTCTGTGGTTGTGTTGTGCAGGTCTCCACGTTGCTACTAGCACCGGTAGTGCGCCCTGCCAAAGCTCAGCTAGTAACACCTTTGGGGTGTTCCCTTGCTCCTACTGATTTGATTAAACCTTGGTTTCATAACTGAGGGAAACTTGCTGCTGTGCTCATCATACCTTCCTCTTGGGGTTCCCAACGAGATCTACATTAACACCGCCATCAAGCATTTTTTGGGCGCCGTGCATTGAGCTATCAAGCGATTTTCGGCGCCAGAAAATAGTCTTGATGACCCACAAGTATAGGGGGTTTACCGTAGTATTTGCGATAAGTAAGAGTGTCGAACCCAACGAGGAGCAGAAGGTGCTGGCTAGTGGTATGGATCAGGAATTCTCTGCAAATACTTACCAAATAGATTTTTAGGGTTTTTTGATATAGCAAGTAAACAAAGTACGAGTAAATAAAAGACAGTAGGAATAAATGCAGCAAGTGGCCCAATCCTTTATGCAGTAAAGGAAAAGCCGGTTGTATTACTTAAGATGACCAAATATTCTCGAGGACACATGGGAAGACTATCAAGTGCTTTCACTTCATATAGTTGATTAATCTTATTTATCTTGCTAAGTGTTGTGTGGGTGAACCTGTGCTAATGTACCGCCCCATCCAAGACTAATACATACTTGTGATTATACCCCTTGCAAACATCCGTAAGTACAAGAAAGTAATTAAGGTAGAAACCTAACGACACCTTTAAACTCTAAGACCCTTACGTCCCTTGTGCAATGGTTTCCTAACGGGGGTTCAAGTTTCTGTCACTTCGGCAACCCCTACGATTAGTAGCCAAATACACAATGCATTCCCCTAGGCCCATATAGGTGAAGTGTCATGTGTCACCATCAAGAACAAGTACCCCTTGCCAAAGATAGAGGATCTATTTGATCAGTTGACTGGAGCCCAGGTATTCTCAAAGATTGATCTTAGGACTGGTTATCACCAACTTAAGATTCGTGCAACGGATATTCCGAAGACCGCCTTTACTACTCGCTATGGTTTATACGAGTATACGGTTATGTCTTTTAGATTAACATATGCCCTCGCTTATTTCATGAATCTCATGAATAAGATCTTTATGAATTTCCTAGATAAGTTTGTAGTTGTGTTTATCAACGACATGCTTATCTACTCTAAGTCAGAAGAAGAACATGAGCAACATCTAAGAATTATCCTAGAAACCTTGAGGGAGCATCGGTTATATGCCAAGTTCAGCAAGTGTGAGTTCTGGCTGAAAGAAGTAGGATTCCTAGGACATATTGTGTCTGCCGGAGGAGTCTCTGTTGATCCCGCCAAGATCAAAGATGTCGAAGAATGGGAAGCCCCAACCACTCAAACCCAAGTCCGTGCATTTCTTAGATTAGCGGGATACTACCGCAAGTTCGTAGAAGGATTCTCAAGCATCGCCAGACCCATGACCCAATTGTTGAAGAAGGACAAGAAGTTTGAATGGACAGAAAAATGTGAAGCCAGTTTCTAGGAGCTGAAGAACAGGTTGATATCATCCCCAATATTAATCATGCCAGATATCAAGAAGCCATTTGATGTGTATTGTGACGCATCCAAGATTGTTCTCGGATGTGTGTTGATGCAAGAAGGCAAAGTCATTGCGTATCTATCTCGACAACTGAAGCAGCATGAGCAGAACTATCCGACCCATGATCTTGAGCTAGCAGCTGTGGTTCTAGCGTTGAAGACATGGCGTCATTATTTGATGGGTAATCGTTGTGAGATTTACTCAGATCACAAGATCTTGAAGTATATTTTCACTCAGAAGGAGCTGAATATGAGGCAAAGGAGATGGATAGAGTTAATCAAGGATTATGACCTTGATATTCACTATCACCCCGGCAAAGCCAATGTGGTAGCGGATTCTCTTAGCCGATTGCCGTGTAGGCTAAATACCATGATCAAGGAGAAGCAACCAAGTTTGTACGAAGAGTTGGAGCAGTTCAGGACTGAATTAGTTAGCAAAGGATTCTTAGCTAGCATTGAACTTCAACCCACTTTGATTAACCAAATCAAGGAAGCCCAAAAGGGGAATGAAAGTATCGACGGAATCAAACGTCGTATTGGTACAGGAAAGGTACCTGGATTCACTGAAGACGAAGAAGGAGTACTGTGGTACAAAGGATGTATCTGTGTGCCAGCAGATTCGGAGCTGAAGCAAGTTATCATGAAGGAAGCTCATGATACTCTTTATTCTATCCACCCCGGAGGAACAAAGATATATCAGGATTTGAAAGAGCAATTTTGGTGGCACAATATGAAGAGAGAAATCGGAAGCTACATCGCCAAGTGTGACATTTGTCAAAGAGTCAAAGCAGAACATCAGAGACCCGCAGGACTGTTGCAACCATTGCAGATTCCGGAATGGAAATGGGATTCCGCCGGAATGGACTTTATCACCGGTTTGCCTACTTCTAGTAGGGGAAATGAGTCAATCTGGGTCATAGTTGATAGACTGTACAAGGTAGCCCACTTTATACTAGAGTGCGAAGTTAGCAGAACTGTACATCGCTAGAATTGTTAGTCTGCATGGAACCCCCAAGACCATCGTATCAGATCGAGGAACTCAGTTTACCTCAAGATTTTGGCAGAAAGTCCAAGAAGGATTAGGAACCAAGTTGAACTTTAGTACCGCGTATCACCCGCAAACTGATGGACAGACTGAGAGAGTCAACCAAATCCTAGAGGATATGTTAAGAGCTTGTGTGTTGGAATACGGATCAAAATGGGAAGACTGCCTGACTTTCGCAGAATTCTCATATAACAATAGTTATCAGGCTAGTTTGCAAATGGCACCATTTGAATTCCTATACGGAAGAAAGTGTCGTAACCCTTTGAATTGGTCGCAAGTAGGAGAGAGTCAGATCTTTGGACCCAACATTCTCCGAGAAGCAGAAGAGAAAGTGCACAAAGTCCGTGAGCACCTCAAGACCGCCCAATCCAGACAAAAGAGTTATGCTGACAAAAGAAGGAGAGACCTGACTTTCAATGTCGGAGATTTTGTGTATCTCAAAGTTTCTCCATTGAAGGGAACCCAACGCTTTAGTTTGAAAGGAAAGTTAGCCCCCAGATATATCGGGACATTCAAGATTCTGAACCATCGAGGAGAAGTATCGTATCAACTGGAACTGCCTGAAGAGATGTCAGCCATCCACAATGTGTTCCATATCTCGTTACTTCGCAAATGCCTGGAAGTGCCCGAGAAGACTGAAGTTTTCAAGAACATAGATCACAGGGCGGTAGAAATCAACAATGACCTGACCTATCGGGAAGTGCCCATCCATATCTTAGAAGAAGCCTACAGAATAACCAGGACCAGGAGCAAGTGGAGCAACCATACCGAGGAGGAAGCCACTTGGGAGCGCGAAGACTAAATTAGGACAGAGTTCCCAGATCTCTTTAGTTCCTAGTTTTCTTTGTAAATCTCGGGACGAGGTTTTGTTTAAGGGGGGAAGGTTTGTAACATCCCAAAACTTTAATCCAAGGTTATTAAGTTTCAACTCATCAAAATTTAGGGTTAACAAAAACTTTTCCAAATTAAAAATGAAAGCATTCATGTGTATGTGCATTTAATTTAGGAATTGATTTGAATTGCCATGGTTATGTGATTCTTTGCTTGTAAAATGTTTCTGAGGTGAAATAAACATCATATAAATCATTCCCAAACTTTTCCCAAAGAAGAACAAATCAAAATGAATAATTGAAGTGAATGGTCATTTTGGCCAAATTAACTCTCATGCCTACTTTGGCTATTCCTAGCACTCGTTTCCCAACAGAAATAATTCTAGATCTTTACACCCCTTGATAGTACACATAATGAGGTACCAAGGCCCACTTTGTGATCTGCTAAAAACATTCAAATGCTAATTTTAAATGACAGTTTAAAATTAAATATAATTCATATGGGAAGATCCCACTATTTCAAAAACCACTCAAACAAGCTCAATTTTCAAAACCCAAGAACCCACAGAGTCTCAAGCTTATTCCTAGCAAACCCACCAAAAATCTTTTCAAAATTCCAAAGTTTATTTTTTGCGGCCATTTAATCAAACACTTGGCAGGCAGGGTTAAACTCTAAACCATAGCTCACTGTTTTGAACAGGGTTTTGCCCCCATTTGATATCCATTTAATCCTTTGGTCCCCTCATGATCTACCCATACCATTAGCACCCATCCCCCTTGTCCCTAGCCACAGTGCCGAGCCACCCCGAGCACTAGCTCGTCGGCCGACCATGCACTCGCCCCAGCAGACCACCTCCCTCTCTCTCGCCATGTCTAGGAGGTAGCCAGGACCTCACCTCCACCCTCTATCCCCTTCCCAAGCCAAGCACAGCAGTGGACCACCGAGGAAACCACGCGCCTAGTGCCACCGAGCCATGCCGAGCACGCGCCAGAGCGCCGCACCCGGCACGCGTGCACAAGCCACCGCTCGACCGCAGCCCGCGCCCACTGCTCCGCCACGACCCAGGGAACACGACGGACACGCCCGTTCACCGCCCAACGCACCACAGCCACCGCTCGCCGTGGACACCGCCGCCTCTTCCGCTCAGAGCGCCAGCTGCCCCCGACCGCATACCACCGCCCCTATGCCCGCATTGAATTCCTAGAGCACCGCCAGGAGACCGCCCGTCGATCGCCACCCTCAGCCATGCCGCTAGCCACCCGTAGCCATGTTGCCACCGTCGCCTGCCCATCCCTCTCGGTCTCGCCGTTGAGCCTATAAAAGGAGGGCACCCCCAGCCGTTTGAAGCACACCACTCCACTCCCCTCATCTCACTGACCATTCCCCACCTCTAGCCAAAGCAGCGCGAGCACTTGCTCACCGGAATTTGGCCGGAGTAGCCCGCGGCAGAGGAGGAAGGGGGCGCCGCTGATTGTGACCACCCCCGGAGCTTCCTCGACCGTCCATGAGCTCGCCGTCAACCACCAGTCCGTTTGCCCACCTCGCTGTCGTCGCTGGAGCCCTGGTACGCCCCCTATGCACCCCCACCGAGCCGCTAGGGTTCGAGCTCACCGGCGACAGGTCCGTCGTCAACGACAAGCCACAACCGTTGATCCTCATTCTAAACGACCCACATCGCCTCGTACCGCTTCGCGCGTTATGAGCCGCTGACTTGTGGACCCCCCTGTCAGTTGAGCCCCGTGCCGCGGAGTGACACTAGGCCGGCCCGTTAGAGTTTCCCGCGGGACCCAGTTAGTTTGAATTAGGATTTTCCTTTTTAGTTTAAACTTATTTATGTCTCTGAGTTTGAAAATCAATTCAGAGAGTTTGACAAATCCAAATTGCATGAAACTAATTTTTTCTGAAAGGTTTTGAAATGATCTATCCAAGCCCGTTGGATTTAGTTAAATTAGAGTTATAGATCTCTCCTAGTAAAAATAACAAAACAGAAGCATTTGCACCTTGCAACATTTTTATAAAATCAACCAAGATAGGTTTTGAGTTGATTCCAACTCTCAAAAATCACATTTCACCATATCTATCTAAATATGTAATAATATTAAGGTTTACATGCAGTGACTTTGGACTAGTACCAAAATAATGCTATATAGGCATTTCTAGTCACTTTAAATCATTAAATATTGAACTTAAACCAAGGTAATTATGATCCAACCCTTAAATAACATCCCCACATGCTAGAATATGTGGTTATGACATGTGTCCACATGATCCCATACTTTAATTGGTGAATATTAAATCTTATTTAATTTTTCAATGAGTAGAAATTACTTTTCTAGATTAAAAAGAGTGAAACTATTGAATTAAACTTGTGATACTTGAGATGAAAATAGATCATCAAATGTCTGTCTTAGAATGCTAATTAGACTAGTTAAGTATTGTTTGGTGATTGTGTACTCCGTATGTATTTATAGACAATAATACCGACCAAGCTTTCGAGGAGGAGGAGTTTTACCAAGAAGAAGAAGAAGAAGAAGAAGAAGAAAACGTCAACCACTGCACCAACCAAGGCAAGCCACCATGAACAATGCAAGCTAACACTTGCAAGTATAATGCTTAGCAAGCTAGGATTAAACTAGATGGTTTGCCAAAGATGCTTTAGGCATGCTTTGGTCACACTACTTTGACTATTAGATACCCCAAGTCTTATTTACAAGTTTTACTTCCTTTACTTCACCCAAAGTTCTTTACTTGTTTTAAAGGTAGCATAAAGAGTATAAAACTTGACCTATTTAGAACCCCTTTAGATGTCATTCTATGACATGAGATTGAATCCATCTTTTCCACCTTAGTGAACACTCTTAACTTAGTAGTTTAGAGTAGATCAAAAACTTGAGTCACTTTAGATGGGAACACTTGGTGAAAATGAATTATGAAAACCTTGGAACGATGAGTCAGTCTATTGAGATGTTTTGACATGTGTTGAGAAACACAAATGGTTTATGATGGTGAAAATGTTGAGGCATGAGCCTTAACCCTTTTATAAAACTGATGGTTGGATTCGGATGCGATACCATTCCAAATTTACCGTACAACCACACTACCTGAATTAGGTAAGGCTTAGCTGGAAATTTATATGCATTAGTATTAGTTCCCTTGCGAGAGAGGTTTGAGATGAGGCTACCTCTCAATGTTGTCCACCTATGCAGTGCCCAAGATCACTGATGGTCATGTTTGGGAGGCCATGCTCATAGGAGAGGTGCTTATACTAGGGTGTGTAAAGGGAAGGTTATGTTCGATTATCTGCATACTAAGTATGATGATTTAGGGTTATACCTGATAGATGTATCGAATCTTGTGGTGAAAGTGTACCACCTCTGCAGAGTGTCAAACTATTCGAATGGTCCGTGGCTATGGACAGTTGGAATGGCCATATTGTTTCGTTGTCAGATGTTTTCCAAACAACTTATGAAATGAATGATGAATTTTGACTTGACCACAACAGGGTTGTGTTTATGACAATAGCTTCCCACCTTAAGTGATTCTAGAACTTTATTTTATCTTTCTTTGCTTCAGAACTCAGCTTAGGTTTCAAACTTAACTTTATAGTTAAACATAGATTTATCACTTTAACCTAGAACTATATTACTTGTTAGAGGTAGTTTGCGAGTACTTAAAGAGTACTCATGGCTTTTGTCCCTGGCTATTCTCATGACCAGACTATGAAGGAGACTATCAAGATGATGGCCAGCAGGATGGCTATGATAACTAGGACTATCTGCCTTCGTCAACATTGCCTGTGCCCTTGAAGATGGACCCCACCGCTACACTTATCTTTTATTTCCGCTGCTTGTTGTATTAAGACTGGATCATGAGATCCTTATTTGTGTAAGACCTTATGTATGGTTTGTAATGGATGATGTACTGTGATATCAAATCCGTTATGTCTCGCAAAACTGGTAATCCTGGGATTGCGAGGTATGGCATAACGGGCATCTGGGATTAAAAATCCGGGTGTTGACAAATTATATGTGGGAAGTGTATCATAATTGCTATTGCCTCCGCAACCGCTTATAGCAATAACCTACTAGTCTCATCCATAGAAGAAAGATAACTAATGATATGCATAGTGATGTCACCGTTAATCCCAAGCAAATCCCTCACATATAGCCATACTACCCCTTCTATCACTAGGGTTCCCAACCTGCAGATCAGTCATCACTCATACTCCCTATACCTGGATCAACCCTCGGAGTCTTGGATACCTGACAAGTCCTTAGATGGACTCAAGAGAGGATGCAATAATCATCATGTCGTACAAACTAATACACGATCCCATATATGATATATCACATGCACAATTGCTACATGGCTAGGCCTAAGCCATTAGCCCTATTAGAATTACTCACACATAGAAATAAGATCAACAATCACAAACATTATAATGAAAATCATAAGATTGATAGCAATAGCCTTACAATGTTGCCAATCAGAGAAGAGATCTACTATTACAAGTGGAGGAAGATGGCTATAGAGATGGAGAAGGGTTTGGAGATCTGGAGGCGGCTTTCTCGCAAGGTATGGCTTCTAGGGCGTGGTGTCTCTCTTTTCTCGTCGCCTGAGGCTTATAGGGGTCCCTTCATGAAAGTTGTTATGTTTGACCTAATGGAGGCGGCGCTAACTATACGACCAGAGCTATACGATCGGAATTTTTGCTCTGGCCATATAGTTGGTCGTTACTGCATCTGCCTTCGTTGGATGGCTCCTGGTTTCTTCTGGTCGATGGAAATATCATATATTTGACTTTAATGTAGTGATTCCCTCCTTTAAATCACATTATCTGCGCAGGAAAAATACAAGAACAAAGGATTGCATACCTTTCTGAATATTAGCATTCGTGGCAGGGTTTAGAGAGATATTTCATCAAAAATATGATTAATATCCAATTTAAATATGGATGTAGATGGCTATATTTCAGAGACATCAACATGCGACGACATTGCAACGGTGCCCTGCTATCTCGTGAGACGGGTACCGCTGTGGGCGAGGGCGAAAGATTCCATACCACGGACATGTGTACCGCGTGTCGTCGTACCCCGCATCACTGGAAAGTGGGATGTGCGCGTGACATGGGACCACCGTCAGCGTACGCGGGCAGCACCAGGCTTTGCGAGAGGTGTTCCCGGCACGACAGGCCTCCGCACCCACCGGGTTATAGGGCCCACCAAAATTCATCATGGCGATGTGAGACCATGACGTTCGCGGACTCTCGCGGATGCAGGGCCCACCAATAGCTGACGTGGCGCCATAAGCCCACGTCAGACACGTATTATCGCGGATGCGGGGCCCACCGATTGCAGAATTGGCACCGTAAGACTATGTCGGCCGCGTATTCTCGCGGACACGGGCCCACCCATTGCATAGATGGCACCGTAAGCCCATGCTGGCCGCGTATTCTCCCATACGCGGGGCCTGTCTAGAGACGATGTGGAACCGTAAAATGATTCCGCTCGTGAGCGTATAGCATGGAGGAAGATTGCTCTCACATTTGCCTAGCTGACCTTGCACCATAAACTGTAGACGTATGTGGGTTATCACGGGCAGATCATGCAATGGGTCCCATTTCAGAGACATCGGGCCTAAGGAAACTCGGGACGGCTGCATGTGATCGTGGGCGAGAGAATGTCTATCCCAAGCCAGCTGCACGAGATGGACGCATAGACTGTAGCTGTCCACGGTTTCTCGTGGCTATGCCTTGCGATGGGTCTCATTCACGGATAAAAGTATCGTGAGAGAGCTTGTATTGCAACTATAAAAAAAGTAGCGTCATTTTTCATGCTAACCATTCTTTACCTCTCTCTGTTCTTGTTCTTTCTTTTCCTCGATGCCGGCATGCTTTGGTTCTCTCCAGTCGTCGGTCGCAAGCGACATTCCGGTGATCATACCCGCAACTAGCGTTTGCCGCTACCCACCAGCGTTAGCCATGGAGAGTCTACAATCAGATACTCTCGAAACTCATAGTCGTAGCACCATTCATGCACTCTTTTTAGTCCTCTCTCCTTCTCCCAGTACTATTGTCTTCTCCTATTTCGTACGCTAAGTTTCACATGTCGTCCGGTGATCATACCTAGGATGGACGCGGCAGTTGAACAGTGAGTTTGTTTGTACTACCGTTCCCTCCTAAAACATTGACTGCAAAATTTATGAAAAAAAGTTGACTACAAATCGTATAAAATATATGTTTCCTAAGGATATCAGTTGACTGTGGAACGTGCAAAAAACATGTTTCCTCGAGATCGTATGTAATACCAGTGGTCTGCGAATCGTATAAAAGAACCATGCTGCCTATGAATCATGTGCAAATAAAAGTGGACTGCGAAACGATGAGTTTGAATCGTATAAGGAGAATCTTAACTGCGAAACGTACTAAGCATTGACCGGAGATCTAAAAAAGAATAAAAAGTTATATGTGTTTTGTCCCAACACGATGAAAATATATCTTCGTGTGCATTCGCTTTGGCATCCGAAATAACGAACGTGCTGAAGATGTTTATTCTAGAACGTTTACGACCATCGTATGTTAAATTGCGCCCCGATTATCTGTGATTGTTAAGTCGAAACAGGGCGCTCGCATGTGCAAGCTACTCTTTCTTTGCGCTTATACGCGTTACTTCTTCTACGCTATGTGGTGCGGACGCACTACTTCTTTCTTTACGGGCTCTTTCCGCTCCATCTTCGTCTTTCCTCTTCCTCTCATGTCGTTCCGCGCAACCATGTCTCTGAGACGGCCATTTCTTTTCCTCTGCCATGCAGACACATGAATTTTCCCCGTGTGTGCTTCTCACTACACTTTCGTCGTGCTTCTTCTTTTGTGTTCATCTATTTTTTGTGGCGCAGGAGTAGTCTCGGGGTCGCTGATTCTCCTGACCTCTTATTCCATGGGCATCTGCCGATGTTTTGGTTGTGGCGTGGACGCAGTCCCGAGGTCGTTGATCCTCCTACTGTACCTCTTCTTTCGTGGCCATCTGCCGATGTTTTTGATGTGGTGCGGGCGTAGTCCCGGGGTCACTGATCTTTCTTCTCCACTTTTAGTATAGGTTTTTTTTGTGGCGCGAGCGTAGACCCGGGGCTATTGTTTTCTCTCCTCTCCATCTTCCTTTGTTTTCCATTTGGTGTGATACCACCTACTACCGATCTGTAGCGTCTTTCCGCACTATCTATTAATGCCAGACACTGGCCTGCTTACGTCATCCTATCTTATTCTTCAACGACTCCAAAGCTCGATGTGCGAACTCTATGCCAGATCTCGTCAATGTAGGCATTGAGGCACACCGACATATAATGCCCTGCCCTTTTAGAACTGAACCGCGTCTGTTTTTCTTGCTCTAGTCTTCCACTCCCAGATACATTCCCCACTACTACACCCATGGCCGGCGGCATAGGATCGAGGGGAGGGCATCTAGGATGGCCTCCTGGACAAGGACGCGGCTGTGGTTGGCAAGGAAGGAGTGGGCGAGTCCGCGACGTTTCACCACCAATATTGTCACCACTAAGGCCGTCACCACCATCGTAGGCCGCGAGAGTTAGAATTGACCTCTTTAGTTTCGAGTTTTGCGTCAACATCGTAACAGGCATCATCTAAGATAGGCTGCGCCTCCCGGACAAGTTCACGTTGGTGATTGATGGGCAAGTGCCCCGCAAGGTCCTGTTGCGGGTGCACAATGACTCGATTGGCCCGTGGCCCGTGGAAGTTATATTCTACTTCTCTGGTGAAATGTATCTCCATAAGTTCTAGAGAGAGTTCGCTCGTGCGCACGACATTGTGGTCAGCCACTTCCTAGTCTTCAAGTTTGATGGTCAGAGCACTTTCACCGTGAAAGTATTTGACGAGAGCATGTGCTGCCACCACTACTACAGCGAGAATGATGAGTAGGCGAGGGAAATAGGAAGACAGTAAGGTGTATAATTTATTTAAAAGGTTATTCTACCTCCTATATATGCCTCTGCGTGAAGCAAAAATGTCATCTGAAACTCTATATTAAATAAATATGTACACATGTGTTTGAAATTGAAATAAATAAAATATGTAAGGCAATGTTCTTTTCCATATTTCTTTTTCATATTCGTATGTGCCTTCGCTTCACATCCACACGACACACTCTCGGTATCGTCCATCTGCCTGACATGCATTATGTTCTTTGGTGTCTAGACCTAGACTATGAGGTAGCACCACAGAGGCCATGACGCTAACAATCTGCGAGTTTCCATGTACGGATTTGCGAGTTTCCGCGTATGACAAAGACTTGGAGAGCGTATTTGTCGAGTCATTTAGTCAAGTGTTGCAACCGTCAGCTTGATATCAGCATCAGCTTGTAATGCAATCATTCTCATGAAACGAATTTCTTCATGACCGCGCCTTAGAGAGCACAAAGAGAAGTCTAGGATTGAGTGATGCAAAATAGTACCTAGACACGCTAAACACCGAAGCGTGTAAAGTACCATTGCGATGCATGTACTTGGCGCCGACTGCACCGATCAGCATGTGTTTCAGACTATTCTCGATTGATTTACCAACGCGGGAACAAGTTTTGACCGTGGTGAGACACACGCTATGATAACATGACATTGTTCCCCAAAGACGTTATTACTTATTATTCTAATAGTAGGTCTTTTATCTTGCAAAGATATGTAGCGCCATAATATCATTAAGCGTTCTTTAGGCCGGACGCGCCACATGGGCGCGGGGAGGAGTGTGACATGCACAGGTGTATGCTATTTTAATGCTTATAGACCATTCAACGTATGTGTTAACTTGTTGTAGATGTATCTATTCAAACATTTTGTCTAATAGCCGCACCCGGGGGGCGCAAAAAGAAGTTTAGTTTAAATAATATTGGAAAGAAAGACATGAAAAAACTCCATGCTCATGAAATTTTGAAGTAAAATTATTTTTCAATGAATTGACGCTTATCAGACTTTTCTATAGATAACTAAAACACTGTTCACGGGCAAAAAGGTGAACAAAGAGCTAACTTATTGGAAGTAATGCATATTGATGTATGTTGTCTATTATGTAAAATTGTGTGTGATGGATTATTCTCCCTTGTGTACTTCCACCAAGGACTTGAATAAATATATGATATATCTTTTTAATGAGGAAGAAGTATAAGACATTTGAAACATGTTCAAAAGTTTTAGTGTGAAGTAGAAATCATCATAAAAATAAAATCAAGAGTTTAAGATTGGATCGTAAAACAAGATATTTGAGTTACAAGTTTAGAAAAAATTTTGAAAGTTGAAAAATTATTTCATAAACTTAAGTTCCGCAAAACACCATAGTAATATGAAATGTTTTTAGAATGAAATCAAACCTAGTTTAACTCGGTAAGATCAAATATGAAACTACCATTATGATTTAAAATATTATGCTATACTGACATACCGCTTTTACACTGGAAATAGCAACATCATGATTGGATGAAATGAAAAGGGATAAAACCCAGTTTGTATTTTCTTAAAGTTTGGTTTGCAAGGCATATGTAAAATGTTCACAAACAAAATTAGATATGCACATATTCGAAGGTTATCCCAAAGCAATCGTTGGGAATTTCTCCATCTTAACACTAAACAAAATTGTTTGTCACTAAAACGACGAGTTCTTTGAGAAGAACATCATGGAAAAGTTTAGTGGGAGGACAATAGATATTTTGATAAGGTCATTTGAACCTAGGTGACATGATCAGAGTAGCGAAACGCCGAAAAGTGTTTTGGAGGCAGCTATAATGCTCATGGCTACCGTTTCTACAAATGTTGTAGTTCCGGAAATCTAAGTTCCTGTTGAACCATGTGGATCGGGTAATAATCAAATAACAAGATTTGAGGACAAAGTGTAATTGTTGGACAATAATATACCCACCACATGCAAAGAACCGATGATGAGCCCTGACTCCATTATATGGCTAGAGACCATATGAATTCATGATAGTATCCATATACGAATCAAGTCATGAACTTGGTAGACCCTCGGTAAGGCCTGAAGCCTTTCAAAGCGTAAGTGGATCTATAAAGAAACATGCATGGATGTTTACATCCGCAAAATACTCGACATGTCGGAAAGAAGTTTACGACAAAGTTCAAAGAGCTGACCGTGACAAGATTCGATCTTCCATAGTGATATTTATTCTGTATGGGTTATTGTAGAAACTACTACATATTGCGATATGGTAATTGAAGAAAGAAAAACAATGTTCTTCTATAAGAAGGGTTACCTAGGATTTGTACATGACACTATCCAAAGGTTTTTGTTAATTCGAAGGGTGCTAAAATATATGCAAACTTCAATGGTTAAGGTAAGCCTAGTGGAGTTGGAATCTTCACCGTGATGAAACTATTAAAGAGTTTAAGTTCATCAGAAATGATGAAGATGCTTGTGTTTACAAGAAAGTATGTGGGAGTGTTTAGACATATTTCTAATTCTTTATGTCAAAGACATTATGTTGATGGGAAATGATATATCTTTTATGATACGTGAATTAAAAATTTCATTAAAATTGATTTTGATGAAAGACTTAGGACAAACCAAAATGTTAGACATCAAATTCTATCTAGATAGATTGAAATCTAATATGGTTATGCTGAAGTACATAGATGAAGTATTGAATGAGTTCAATATGGTGGCATCTTTGAGTGGGAGCTGTGTGAGTTTCCTAGGAAATATTAGACAAGAAAAGTTCTTACCACATGGTAGCAAGATCAATTTTGTTGAAAAATGATATGTGAAACCTTGTGAATGGTTTGATTAATCATGAATCATGATATGTATATATGTGGATGTGTCCTATGCTCTAAATGTTATGAACATATACCAGAGTGATTCATAAGATGATCATTGAATAATAGTGATGATATTCTTGTGTACTTTGGAAGAACCAAGAATATGCTATATATGTAGATATGACAAAATAGTTCAATATAATGTTTTATATTGATTTAAGATTTTGTCAAATATACAGATTAAGTTTATCTCATTTTAGGCTATGTGTTAAGAAACAAGGTAGCACCGTGAAATGGAAGAAATTTCCATGGTGGATTTGGACTAGTTCCGAAGTTATAACATTGCGATAGATACTACAACAACGTTTGAGTGTATGACTACTCTAGCAGCAACATAAAGAGGGTTTTTGTGTCAAATAGTTTGTTATCAAACTAAGTGCAATTACAAGTAGGCTATACTATGAAGATCTATTGTACAAAAATAGTATCAACATAGTTTTGGCTAAAGAATTGAGGTCTCACAACAAGACTAAAATTATACAATGTCATCTCATCAGAGAATGAGTGATGCGTAGTGACATATAGACATGTAAATACACACAGAGCTGAAATTGCCAGCTCTGAAGATTAGGTTTACCACAAGCAATGCATGTGGAAAACATCAGAATGCCATATGTGTGGACAACACCATAATGCCATAGGTGTTAAATGCATGAAGCAATAATCTAGATTATTGACTCTAGTGCAATTGGGAGACTGTTGGAGATATGCCTTAGAGGCAAATAATAAAGATGTTTTTTGTCATATCTCATTACTTCATAATAGTTTTATACCATGTTATAACTATATTAGCCGGAAATATTAATGCACGTGTGGTACATAAACAAACCAATTCCCTAGTATCCTCTAGTCGACTAGCTGGTTGGGCAACCGATGATCGAGGTTTCCCGAGCATGGACATTTATGTCAATTGACAACAGGGTCACTTAATTGGATGAATGATGTGACAGACACAAACCCAACCATGTTATTAAAATGAGATCTAGTCACAAAGTTCAACATTGCGATAACTAGTAAAATGTAGTAACTCACACCTTTGACATTGAGACCATATTTAATCACTACCACCTGAGGCTGCTTTGATTGCATCAACCGTCACACCTTAACAGGGTGATCATAAAGGTGTATCACAGGTATTCTAAAGGGGTAGGTTGAGGCGTATGCGTTTATATACTGGAGATCAGGTCTTGGACAAACGAGAAATTGTGTTGCAAAGGGAATGAGACTCGACATTTAAGGTTCAAGCAATCAAGTTAATTCATGGAATGCATGGGGGCCATCATGGGTTTCCAGATCCCGTTGTTGGTCATTGATCGGAGAGATATGTCGATCATGTCTACGCATTCCTAAACTGTAAGGGTTGCACACTTAAGGATATATACACTTAGGGACTGATTCAAGATCGTAGGAGAAGAGAGAGAACATCAGAATTATTCCAGGATGACACTGGAAGTGTTTCGGGGATATCCGATGATGATCGGAAGGTTCTGAAAGGTATTTCAGAGTGATAGTAATTAAATAATATGTATTTAATATTGATTAATTGAATTAATATTAAAAAGATATTTTTAACTAGATTTATGGGGCAGTCCAAGGAGGGGGCTAAGGTGGCTGGCAGCCACAAGGGGGCCATCCCGCGCGGGGTCCATGTGGGGGCTGGCCGGTAGTGGGATTTAGTCCCACCCCGCCCCCTTCCACCTTGTCGTGCCTCCCTTGCTCCTATATAAAGACGGGAGCTCTCTCCCCTCAAATCAATGAATTTCCTTTGCCTTTATCTCTCCCCTCTCTCTCCCTCACATGTGGTTCCCAAGTAGGACCATCCATACGAGGATTGTGGTTTCTCCACCATACGCAAGCCGTTGTGCTACTAGATCTTCAGTATAGATCAATATTCTTCTTCTACTTTGTTGGATCAGATCCCAAGGGACGTCTCCACACTGGATGAGTGTAGAACTTCAGAGGAACCACCAGTTGTAGTGCTCGTCATTTGGAGCTTGGAGCCTGGAGCTTGTATGCCTACACGACCTTGAGGTCGACGTCGATGTACGACTACATCATCCATGTTTCTTCTAAAACATGAAACACTTTATGTCTTCAAGCGTATGAATACTGAATCCCTCTCATTACTTTACATTTACATAGATATCTTGTCTATGTTGTTCTCCTTGTTCGGATTTGTTTTCTGCTGCTGAAACCTTCACAGAAGGCTACTTTGAGAAAGTTCATGGATGACCGGTCGATGTGACTCGGTCTTGGATTCGTGAACACAGGTAAGTACGGTCTACAACCAGTTATTACTTGGACTATCACTAAATTCAAATTCCGAGTCGAGTGGCAGAAGCTCCTGCCTACACCGAAATATTTGGGCCCAAGTTTTAACTTTTGAATACTACAAAATTCCCTTTCGAACCATTGTACTAATGACCATTAGCAATTGTGAAGTTGGTTTTTTGGGCGGTGGGGGTTGCTTGTAATTTTTATTACTAGGACAATACCCAAATTTAAAATCTTAATCGATCAACAAAACCTACATCCCAAACCAAAAATAATTATAATCGGTGGTCAACATTATTGTTTATTTGCGAATATGGTCATTATTGATGATCAGTTGATGTGACTCTAGCCATTTAATTCTCGAATAGGAGTACTAATTTTTCTATTATTTCTTGACGCTAGACAAATTTAAAATCTCAGCCGAACGAAAAAAATTACCGTACGCGTACCCTGTTTGAATCGGAGGTCATATCCAATTTCATGTGCATGTCATAGATGATTAGTTGATGTGACTCTCGGTCTTGGATTCCTGACCAGATAGTGTATAGTCTACTACTTTTTTCTGTTATTACTTGGTTGCTAGCCAAATTCAAAATTGTAACCGAGCGATAAAATCACCTAGACCAAGATGCATTTCGTGCCCCTCTGTTTCAAATATTTGAGGCAAAATCCCCAATGAGCGAGTACAATTTTTCTAGTATTACCTGGGTGCTAGACAAATTGAAACTCTCAATAAAGTGGCAAAATTTACCACCTATTCCGCTTGAATCGGGGGTATCCAATTTTCAGTGCAAATATATGGTCATGGATTATGAGCTGATGAGACCCTCGGCCTTGAATTTATGAACAGATGTACTCATACACTCTACAATACTACCTTTTTCTATTTTTACTTGTCCAATAGCGAAATTCAAAAAATCAATCGAGCTGCAAAATCACCCACCGATTGAAACATTTTGAACCCTTCCTTTTCAAATAATTCTACCAATTGTTTAGACAACCAATATGCATGCTGAATATTGTAGCTTGGGGGTGCGTTTTCTATTCACCTTTACAGTTGTATCTATTCACTCCTTCTCCTGATGGCCCTCCAAGAAACCTTAAGCTCCTCTCTCATGCTCTCACCTCCATGACCACCGTGCACACCGGTCGGCGGCACTTCTCCGCGACCACCCTGCCCTCCCCACTTAGATAACGGAGATGCTTGTGTCGCGGTCTCGTCCACCGTGCCGGAGCCGCTTCATCAATGACCACCACACCGGATTTAGATCACCGATTCCCTTTCCCACTACACCGGAGTGGCGGTCTCATTCACCGTGCCGACAACATCATCATCCGCCCAAGATCTGCTTTCCCATCGCCGACAACTACCACAACCGTACCGGAGCTACTTCACTGATGTCCACCAGATGAGATCTAGTTAAAAGAGTTCCATGTCGACCACTCTTGAGCAGATTCACCGACGTCATCGTGCACTGCAACGATTCTACCTCAGCGACGCTCTCATTGACCATGCTCAAACCAGCATCGGTCGCCCCACATGTGCTTCCCTAACGGCAATAGCCACCGCAAGTGATGCACCCTTAGTGACCTCGACATCACCGACAGAGATACGTATGATGCTTAGACGATCCTCCAACCAAAGTAACCAAATATCCAACTCATTTTTTGTTTCGTCGGCAGTATAACAGGCCTGTCGCAGTGAGCTATATTTTTTGTAATTGTGCTACATACCAACTCACTTCGCAGACTTATTCTTTATGCTACATATAAGGTCACTAGAAATATTGGTTTACATCCCCTTATCTAAAAAAATTAAGTCATGCACGTGTTTATTATTTCTTTTTCTGCTACTTTGTTGGATCAGATCCCAAGGGACGTCTCCACACTGGATGAGTGTAGAACTTCAGAGGCACCACCAGTTGTAGTGCTCGTCATTTGGAGCTTGGAGCCTAGAGCTTGTATGCCTACACGACCTTGAGGTCGACGTCGATGTACGAATACATCATCCATGTTTCTTCTAAAACATGAAACACTTTATGTCTTCAAGGATATGAATATTGAATCACTCTCATTACTTTACATTTACATAGATATATCTTGTCTATGTTGTTCTCCTTGTTCGGATTTGTTTTCTGCTGCTTAAACCTTCACAAAAGGCTACTTTGAGAAAGTTCATGGATGACCGGATGATGTGACTCAGTATTTGATTCGTGAACAGAGGTAAGTACGGTCTACGACCAGTTATTACTTGGACTATCACTAAATTCAAATTCCGAGTCGAGCGGCAGAAGCTCCTGCCTACACCGAAATATTTGGGCCCAAGTTTTAACTTTTGAATACTACAAAATTCCCTTTCGAACCATTGTACTAATGACCATTAGCGATTGTGAAGTTGGTTTTTTGGGCGGTGGGGGTTGCTTGTAATTTGTATTACTAGGACAATAGCCAAATTTAAAATCTTAATCGATCAGCAAAACCTACATCCCAAACCAAAAATAATTGTAATCGGTGGTCAACATTATTGTTTATTTGCGAATATGGTCATTATTGATGATCAGTTGATGTAACTCTAGCCATTTAATTCTCGAATAGGAGTACTATTTTTTCTATTATTGCTTGACGCTAGACAAATTTAAAATCTCAGTCGAACGAAATTTTTTACCGTGCACGTACCCTGTTTGAATCGGTGGTCATATCCAATTTCATGTGCATGTCATAGATGATTAGTTGATGTGACTCTCGGTCTTGAATTCCTAACCAGATAGCGTATAGTCTACTACTTTTTTCTATTATTACTTGGTTGCTAGCCAAATTCAAAATTGTGATTGAGCGGTAAAATCACCTAGACCCAGATGTATTTCGTGCCCCTCTGTTTTAAACATTTGAGGCAAAATTTCCAATGAGCGAATACAATTTTTTTAGTATTACCTTGGTGCTAGACAAATTCAAACCCTCAATAAAGTGGCAAAATTTACCACCTATTCCGCTTGAATCAGGGTATACAATTTTCAGTGCAAATATATAGTCATGGATTATGAGCCGATGTGACCCTCGGCATTGAATTTATGAACAGATGTACTCGTACACTCTACAATACTACCTTTTTCTATTTTTACTTGTCCAACAGCGAAATTCAAAAAATCAATCGAGCTGCAAAATCGCCCACCGACTGAAACATTTTGAACCCTTCCTTTTCAAATACTGTAAAATTGCCATTCTACCAATTGTTTAGACAACCAATATGCATGCTGAATATTGTAGCTTGGGGGTGCGTTTTCTATTCACCTTTACAGTTGTATCTATTCACTCCTTCTCGTGATGGCCCTCCAAAAAACCTTAAGCTCCTCTCTCATGCTCTCACCTCCATGACCACCGTGCACACCGGTCGGCAGCACTTCTCTGGCCGACCACCCTGCCCTCCTCACTTAGATACCGGAGTTGCTTGTGTCGCGGTCTCGTCCACCGTGCCGGAGCCGCTTCATTAATGACCACCACACCGGATTTAGATCACTGAGTCCCTCTGCCACTACACCGGAGCGGTGGTCTCATTCACCGTGCCGACAACATCATCATCCGCCCAAGATCTGCTTCCCTGTCGCCGACAACTACCACAACCGTACCGGAGCTACTTCACTGATGTCCACCAGATGAGATCTAGTTAAAAGAGTTCCATGTCCACCACTCCTGAGCAGATTCACCGACGTCATCGTGCACTGCAACGATTCTGCCTCAGCGACGCTCTCATTGACCATGCTCAAACCAGCATCGATCGACCCACATGTGCTTCCCTAACGGCAATAGCCACCGCAAGTGATGCACCCTCAGTGACCTCAACATCACCGACAGAGATATGTATGATGCTTAGACGTTCCTCCAACCAAGGTAACCAAATATCCAACTCATTTTTTGTTTCATCGGCAGTATAACAGGCCTGTCGCAGTGAGCTATATTTTTTATAATTGTGCTACATACCAACTCACTTCGCAGACTTATTCTTTATGCTACATATAAGGTCACTAGAAATATTGGTTTACATCCCCTTATCTAAAAAAATTAAGTCATGCACGTGTTTATTATTTTTTCATGCACATGTTCTTAGCTACTCCGTACAACAATAATTGTGTGCTATTGTGTAGTCCTTGCAAAATCTGAAGTCACTAGAAAATATTAGTGTGGATGTTTTTCTAAAAATATTAGTGTGGTTCCCTGCTCTATAGTTACTGACTCTATGTGGTTCATCCTGAGCTAATTTCCTGCTATTATTTCCTCCCTAGCATCATCCTGCTATCTTGTAGTACCCGTTTAAACTCTTCATACTGATTCATTATTAATTTTTTGTTGTCATATGGTTTTTCAAAAGCGGCAACACTAACTACTTTCTTTTTCTTTGCATAGAGCTCAAAATGGAATACTAAACATGTGGTTTGAATAGAATGTTCTACAGGTTCATAAGTGATGCCATTATATTTTGTATCTGGTGTTGGTTTGTCCTAAGTTATGACATAACTATCCTGTAGTATGTAGTTTATTTTTGGTTTGCATTCTCTACTCTACAAGTTCACATATGATGCCATTTTAATTTCAATTTGGTTCATTCTTAGCTACCACAGTAACTACATGCCATTGTGTAGTTCACTACAAATTCTAGTCACCCAACGTCCCTTGCATTCCACGATATACAACTTCTTCCATATATTTGCTGAAATGACCTGGCTAGTTTATATTTGCTGAAATTCTAAGAAACACATTGTTTGATTGCTCATTTTGTTGTAGGCACACTTGTTTAATACTTACTTGGCCTGTTTGTTTGACGTATTGGTCAATAATTGAACCATGGATCTGTAGTAAACTCCAGTTCATAGCTCAGGCCATATCAGTCAAATAAGTAGTTTCAAATTCTTTGAAAATGAACATGGTTATTTATTTGCCTCATTTGCTATATTAACTTATTATTACTTAGTTTCAGACTGCAATTATTGCTATCACCAAGAAGAGGGCTACAAGATCATGTCTCAAGGTCGTTTCCCAATGTAGTTGTCACTCTTAAAGGAAGATGCAGTTTATAGATTGAGAAAGCAAATTGAGGACTCTACTATATGTGGGATCAATCTCGATTTGCAACTGAAATGCTGAATTTTCTTACCCTTTTGATACTATGTAATAATTTTAAGAAATTTGTAGATGATGTAATATGTAGGTAAATCGCATAGGCCATGTAGGCATTTAGTTGATGCCATCCCTACCTGGAGGTACCATAACTTGGCCAGCCAGGTCAAAAAGGGAGCAGTTTTGGGATTAGTTACCATCCTGTTCTATGTTGGGCCGAGAATGAACAATAAAAGAATGTACCTTTCTAATCATTGTGGTTGGCATGCACCTTAAAAAGACCTAAAAAGTAGCAAGACCGAACAGTAAAGGGCTGTAACAGTAGTAAACCAAAAAATAAAATGCAAGAAAAGTAATGGACCATGATCCAGAAAGGTCGTGAAGAGACACGATGGACGGGCTCTTATGAATAGTAAAAGGCTTGAACAGTAACAAGCCGGAATCATGCAGACCGAAATAGTAAAAGGCCAAATAATGTAATGGTCCCGAACAGTAAAAGCCCAGAATCATAACAGGTCAAAATAGTAACTGTTGGGGGGATGAACCCAGGTAGGGTCAAGCTGAGGTATAAGGACAAAGTCCACCGAGGTACAAATCGGCTAAACCATGAGATGACCGAGGTATATAAGGGCCGACCAAGTTACGACCGAGCTACCTAAGGCTAGACAGGCCCAAAAGTATCCGGTCGACATATATTTTATGTCGGCACCATGTCTATGTTGTTTCATGCTTGCACGTACCATCCTGGCTGAGTCACCCAGATAGGACCGAGTTAGGGGTTGGCGTGCTCAGGAAGGAGTGATCCATCCCCAAGGTCAGCACTTTTCTCTCTCCCACGGGAATCCAGGGAGAGACAAGCACTAAGGACAAAGGCTAGAGGAGCGGAGATAGAGCAGAGGTTCACGGGACGTGACCGTCTCTGACCCCCAACAGTCAGACAACGTGGACTCTGAGCCATTTCTGCGGGGAGGCTGGCGATAGAGAAAAGGAGGGCCCCGAACTACTATTTCGAGACAAGCATCTTCAAGGAATATCCATGCCACGTATGCCCTAGTTGTAACCTGGTACCCCTTTATAAGGTGAGCCAGGGCCTCCAAGGAGGGGGTCGGTCCATTTGCACTAAGGGAAAACCCTAGAGTGAGAAGAGAGTAGGACCACTTCATCTCCTTCCTCTCTTCGATACAGCTCAAGGAGCATTTGTACTAATCTAGAGATCATAATATAAGATCTAGTACAGGAGTATAGGTTTTATCTCCTTAGGAGAGCCTCGAACCTGGGTATATCGTGTGATTGCTTCTGTTCTTCATGTGCGGATACACCGCACTATCCCTCCGCAGATACCACTAGTGTCCATAGTCCCCATCTTTAGCCTACCAATGGCATCTGTCGTGACACCACCACGACAGTTGGTGCCCACCATGGGGCCAGCAGTGGCGCTAGCTGGAACTTCATCACATATGGGGAGCGCATCGTCTCCAGGCTGGTTCAGCAATTCAGCTCGTTGGACTTCGTCAGCGACAACATGGGAAACTTTGGCAACCGCCCTCTCCCGCACAACGTCAAGTTCGTCAGCTTCAGCATGCACAAGGTCTATGCCGCGGTCGACGTCTCCTGTGCGTTCCTGCAGCGAGTCATCATGGCAGTAGATCCCCCTCTCTACGCGGCTCGTGGTCCGCATATCACTTAGCCCGCCAACTGTGTCGAGGTGATGATGACCACGCTAGGGGCTAGCACCAGCAAATATTCGGCTGGAGATGCGGAAACAACTCCCAAGGTAACTCGTTCGAGGTTCCCTCTGCTGGAGAGACCGCAAAACATACTATAGAAAGCTATAGAGAGTTTGACTACTCTAGTAGCTCCCACAGTAGATCCGGCTCAGGCACAGGCCGAGCTATAAGAGACTCGGCAGAAAGTGCTATAGGGAGCCAAGAAGTTAGCAGCAGCTCAGCAGGCCTTGAACATCACACTACGTGAGTACAATAGGGCAAATAAGATTAACACTAGTCCTACTCGCATGGATGGTGTAAATATTATAGGAAAGAATCTCATCAGTGAAACAGATAAAAATATGTGCCAAAGCCAAAAGAATCGGGTAACCCAATGTCAGCAGGCTTGCCGAGGTACAGTACCCCGACAAAGAACCTCAGGGCTGCAGATGCAATAGTAGCCGAGTTAGACGCTTCGACTGGTGAGGCCCAACAGAGGCAGCAGGAGAGATTCATTGAGCTGGAGCGCATTGCGAACCAGCAAAATGAGGAGATACTTAGGACTAACCCGATAAGATCAGGTGGTTCCCGTGTTGTTCATTCGGCCGGGGGCGCTCCCGCAAGATCGGCCAGGGCAGCATCATCACCTGGTGCAGGCCCAAGGGGATATGAGGTTGTAACCTTTGGTATAAAGAATAAGTAGATGGTGCCATATGACACGAATGTGGCTGGGAAAGGCAAAGTAGCACAAGGTAATGCTGATCGAGCAAGTGTTAGCCAAGGAAATGGTGGTCAAGGGAACCTCAGTCAAGGCAATGTGAGTCAAGGAAATGATGGGCGCAACAATGTTAGCCAGCGAAATTCGGCTGGAGCGGGGCAATATCCGCCGCAGTAGCACCAGTAGCAATATATACCTCAGCAAGAACAAAGTGTTGGACCAGCTATGCAGCAGCAGCATGCTCATCCGATGCAGAACAGATACAATGATGGTTATTCGGCTATGGCCAATGCTGGATTTCACAGGCCGGATCATCTCATGATGGGAAATTCCATGGGATGTCGGCTAGGAAACAAGAACTTGTAGCCGGATGATGCAATATTGAAGCTGGATAGAATTTATATGTCATAAATAATGGAAGGACAAGGTCCTCCGGGTCCTGCATGTTTTGGCCTCGGATTATGAGGGAGCCACTTGTGCCAAACTTTTAGCTGGCAAGGAGGACAAAGACATATGATGGTATCACCAAGCCACAAGATTGGTTGATTGACTATGTCACAGTTGTGCACATCGCACAGGGCAATCTCAGGTGGGCGGTGAGGTATGTTCCTCAGATGTTAAAGGGACCAACGAGAGTTTGGTTGAATAATCTACCAACAAGAAGTATCAACTGTTGGTTAGATTTTGAGGATATGTTCATCAGTAACTTTACTAGTATGTACAAGAGGCTGAACAGGCCACAACACTTGTCAATGTGTAAGAAAAGGCCGAATGAGACCGACCGAGAGTTTTTGACTCGGTGGTGTACGCTGCGGAACTCATGTGAAGGAGTAATCAATTCACAGGCCATTGCATGGTTTGCACAAGGGTGACGACATGCAAGTGTATTGTGGCAAAGGCTACAGAGGGATATGCCAACTACGTTGGCTAAAACTATCAAGATTGCAGATTCATATGCATTGGTAGATCTGACCCAACCCTTGCTTATGTCAGTAGAGCCGAGTGAGGAGTACTACTCCATGGACGGGGCTGGGCCATCCCAGCGGAATGATTTCCGAGGTAAAAGGAGAGATGAAAGGCCGGACTATTGGTATGGTTCGAATCATGTTGCTGATGTGAACCAAGATCAGCCAGGTGCTAGGAGTAGCTAGAAATAGAATAACAGTGGCCACTAGTGGGCACAGTAAATAGATGGCAAGAAAACATGGACCAATTAGCAGAAAAAGCAGTGGCAGGAAAGGCCAAGATACACTTATGAGTTTATGCTAGATCAGCCATGTAAGCTTCACACGCAGAATCCGAGTAAACCAGTGAACCACACAATTCAGCACTGCGCGTGGATGCAATGTGCAATGGGGGACATGAGTCCGCTTCAGGGACCTCACCAGCCGCAACTCATAGGGGGAAATGCTCAGCAATTACTTCTACCTCCGCCACCACCGATTCATGAGAACCACAAAAGAAGAGAAGTTGTGCATCAAGTGGGAAATCAGAACCAGGGGAATTATGGACACCCCAGCCATGATGGCCAAAATGAGTATATGGAACATCACCAGAGCTATTATGTGTTTACCACAGAGGAAAATTGTAACATCCCAATTTCAGCAACCCTGATTAGTTGTCCAGAATGCAAAAATCAGGGGGAACAAAAACTTTTTCTTGTGCTTTGGTGCAGTGCTTGCTTGTTGTTTGTTTGCATTTGTGATTGGGAAAGTGTATCTTAGGATACTCCTTACCTCACCGCCTATTGACAAAAGCTATTTACCAAAAACTATCCTGGCTCATTTTGCATATTCTCAAACGTTCTGGCATTTCAAAGCATGAGCCAAGATGCCTATGTAACCAAAACAATTTTGATAGCTTCTATTAACAAAACTATGGAGAGATATATAATACAATCTCCTTATGTTTTCAAGAGAGAACACACAGCTAATCTCATCTCTAGTTTCCCCAAAACCTCTTTTCAAAGAATTTGAATTCTACTCTTGGTAGAGATACCAAGGGCTATCCTCTTATTCAAAACTCAACCTCTTCAAAATGCCCCAACCTTACCCCAAGCTAAGCTTGATGGTAACCCCTAGTAATAGTTGATTAGTGTATAAGACGAGTTGCCTTGATCTGTTGTCTGATAGGTTGTCTTGATCTGCTGCTTGATTTGTTTGTCTAGGAAGTAGTATGATCCACCATACGAGCTCATCACTAGGATCAAGATGTTTCCAAATCATCAATCCCAAATCAAGAATACAAACCTAGATGTAATCCCTAGCCACTAGGTGATCATCTAAAACCCTTAACCAGATCAATTCTGAGGATTTCCATTCTAGTTGTTTTCCAAGTCCATGAAGACCCCTATCAAGCATGGATCCATTCTACTCAATCGACACTTCAATATCATCCACTTGCTAATGCTCTGATACCTTGCAACACTCCAAGAACATTCCCTCTCCTACTCTAGTCAAAATCCTCAAAACTGCAAATTTTGACTAAGTCTAGAAACAGTTTCAATATCACCTTTTTTTGAATGCCTCCTTTTCTCAAACCATGTGCATTTTTGGAAATGCACCTGGACCATCTTGGTAACCATCCTAAGGACTACAAAGGCCCACCTTTGCTCCTGGTTATATCCTCCCCCAACCCAGTTGTCCATGACGGTTTTGCAGAGAAGAAAATAACATTTCCTGCAAAACTAGCCATCATGGCTACTTTGGTAGAAGCTCACACCCTCAAACAACCACATATGGACCAACTCTCTGCATGGTTGTGATCTACTCGTTGGTGTCTATCAGAACCTACTTCATTTGTTCCAAGTGGATCTTTGTGTTGATTAAACCCTCATGGTTTATAAGGCATCATGACTCTTTCTGCATGGCAGCCTTATTTTCAACAAAGTTTGCCATGACTTCTAGATCACCTCCAATTCCATTAATTCAAACTCTCTCTGCCATGGTCATCTATATGGCCTGGTCTACACACCCATCTATCTCTTGCACCAAGGTGAGCTCTGAGCTCCAAGATGCAAGATGTTTTGGGGGTATAAAAATAACATCACCCTAGATCACCAACTCCTTGTTTTCTACCCTCTTTCATTTTGAAATTCATTCCTCAAGGTTGATAATGCTTGCTACACCTTGTTTATCTCATATATATTGATCATAAAAATTTATCAAATATTAACCCTAATTATTATGGCCCCAAGACTATTTAATTCCTTAAATAGTCAAAATCTCCAAAACTCCCTCCATAAAGGAAAGTTTGGTTTTTACCAAACCACTTCCCAACTTTTGGCTCATGTGAGTCCCACAAATCATATCCTATCTTTCCAACTCAAAAATAAATATTTTTGAGAGATTCATTATTTCTTTTTGTCCATTTTCTTAAATGGCTGAATTGGAATAATAATTGTTTTAAATACTTTTAATCCCCAATAAATCTTGGGAAAATTCCCCTAAGTGTGTATTCACATTTGGGACCCTTACACACCAAAATCCATCCTTGCCCAATGCAAATTTATCAAATGCTCTTCTAAAAATCCTTTTTGTCCTTCTTGAGTAATTGGATTTAAGTGGACTAAAACTCCTCTGAAAATCCCTAATAAATCCTAGGAGTCTACCTTGATCTTATCTATCTACCAGTACCATTTTCTCCTCTGGTCCAATGTAAATTTTTGGACTTCCTTCACAACCACAACACCAACCATTTCCAAATTCCTCAAACCTTGTTCAATGCTTATGCTCAACACTAGGACACACCATTGGTCGACCACCCCTGTAGCTCTACATTAGCATTACCCATTTTGCCCTTGTAGTAGTAGTAAGAGAGAGAGATGCCACAAAAATCTTACAAGGATCTTGCCCATTTAATCACCACAGCTCCCCACACTGCCCCTGCAAGACCAAAACCCCATCCTGCCCCTCTCCACCGACCCCTGGACCAATCCCTGGCCAGCATTGCCCTCCCCATTGTCCAAAGTGGTAATTTACTCCATCTACTTCCCCTCCTTGGTATATTTGGCCAGAGGCCACCCCCAGCCAGCCTCTGCACCTCATTTCCTCCCTCACACCTCTCACTCCCCTCCCTCAGCTCCACTCTCCCTCCCCTGCTCAGATCTGCCCGGGAGAGGAAGAAGAAGAAGCTTCAGCTCCTCCCAAAAATCGAGCAAGACTCCTCTCCCTCTGCTCCATTCCTTCTGCATGTCAGCCCATGTGATCCCCTTGCTCTCCTGCATCTAACCCTATGCTTGCTTCTGTCCAGGACCTACTCCTCCGCCGTCGTTGTCGAGCTCCGGCGAGTCTACTCTTGGCCTCCGATGCGCAAGCTACCTCCCGGCGTCAGACCACCTCATGCCGCCCCTCATTCGGCTCGTCGTCGACCACCGCGTCGCCCTACCGCCTCCCCGACCTACCCCGAGCCCCAGGTGAGCCTCCCGGCCAAGCTCTGTCGCTCAGTAGGGTTCCGTCACCGGCGCTCTGTCTTTGCGAAGACGATGTCGGCGAGCCGTTCGTTGCGACTAGATCCAACGGCCGACAACGCCCTATACCGCTTCGGCGCCTTCCACCGCTGACTGGCGGGCCCCGCCAGTCAGGTTCGAACCGAACCCTCCCGCGCATCGCGTTGCCCCGCCTTGGGCCGGCCTGCCTTTGTGCGGCCCAGTAGCTCCCCAGATCCGGCCCATTGCACCCTTTTTCTTTTTCTTTTAGCATATCCATTTATTCCAGAAAAGCTCTTGCTAGAATTTAATCCAAATAAAATGTAAATCAAGTCCAATTGCCTAGATCTAAATTTCTGGTAGTACTCTGATGTTTTCTCAAACATGCAGAGGCAACCCCAAGTCCAAATTAAATTCCAATATTTGCTAGTCATTAATCTGCTAAACTGTATCTGGTACACTAAATAAATTTCCCCAAAGAGTTCTGCATCCCCATTTGAGATGAACCAAAGTCCTATTGAGAGGTATTTGACATACCTAACATCCAGCACAGGTCCCATGCCAAGGTGAATAGAGGTGTGCCTTTAAGAAAAATAACAAAATTAATCTTTATCAGCCTTAGATAAATTCCCTAGGTCTAACCAAATGTGGTATTGACCTGATTCCAATTCCCAGTACCTAATATTATCAATATCTATCAAAACCCAGCAGATCAGAAATTATTGAGCTCTGGTTGATCTTTAGTGATTTAAATACTTCTATAAGGGGTATTTTCACTAAATAAATCACTCAAGGAATTTGGCAACTCCAATAAGGGTTAATCCAATTTCTGCGGAAAGGTATTGGACATTCCTACCACATTCCCTTGGAACCAACTAAATAGCTCCTGCAAAATTAATCTGGTGAAAAAGAGAAACACTATACAGAACTGTCTTTGGGAATTTCCTGAGGGCATTCTGGTAATTCTTTTGAGTTGATTCCAACTCTAGGTGGTTCAGTACAGCAAATACTACCAAACCATCCAAGGAAATCATTTTGCGAGCTCTAGAACTTTTCTGGTGAATTATTTCCCCAAACTAGAGTTTTATCCACTATAAAAAGCATAATTAAATCTAGGAATTTGATTTTCAAGTGAAACCACTTGTGTTGGTTTTGTTTTGTGAAGACCTATCTGAGGATATCACCTTTGCACACTGGTATCCTACTGACCACAGAACCCTAATCCAAATGCATCATATCCAGCCTTGACAACTATCTTCCAAATGGAAACAACTAAAGTGGCAATCTAGTAATTACACTATTAGAACCCCACCCCTCCAAAACCTACCAAGTTCAGTAGTATTCAGTATGTTTCCTTGCTGTATGGTTTGATGCTTGTCTTCCTTGTATTGATTGTGGTATTGTCTGCTTGCATGTTTTCCCGATGACGCCGATAGTGTGGGTGTCTGACGACGAGAAGAAAGGGACTTCTTATTATTATTTTATTGGGTATTCTTGGTCACCTGAAGAAGTCCAGGAACTTATTGCTGATCACAGGCAAGCCACCATTCCTACACTCTGATATATGTCCTACTCTCTTTTACCTGTTTTATATCCTCTTTATAAATTGCATTACCTACCTGCATGTTTTGTTTACAAATACTGCGATAGTAACTTGGCTCCTCCAAGTTATAACTTCGTGTCCTTCGAGGCACCACCCGATGAATCTATAATTTTATCCCCTTTAGACCGAGAGTACGATGGTTAGCATCCTACCTCCTTGGAAACCGCGGTTTTGAGAAAATAAACTGTTTTGGGATTTTCCCCACTACATATGTTTCGAAACGGATTTTGTAAAACCCTGGGAAGGGGCATCATTCCCTGTGGAGGTTTTAACAAAGAAATGGTGATGAGGAGAAATGAGAATGTGAAGGGATGTTCTACGCTTTTACCGGAACAATTTTTATCCGCGCAACCACATTACCCCAGGTGCTGGGGCTTAACTCGTAGTTTGTCTGCATTAGCCGAGGCAACTTCTACCATGCTTATAAGGAGAGATCCCTGGAAGTCTGGGCAAGCGCCACCAGATCAAGGATCTGAAGCCTGTCACTTGCTTCGGCAAGAGTGAGCCTGAACTGGCAGGAGGACCGGTGCAACAATTGGGTCTCCCGCGGACGGTATGACTTGGAGTACGGAAGGAAGTGGAGTCACCAGATTTAAGGTATACGCCAAGTTGCGTCTTGGGTATGCGCGTGTACGGAAGGAAGGACTATGGCTGGGAGCCGCATACTCGTTGCCGGGGAGAACAAACCCAAGAGGAAAAGCATGCCTTTGCTAGGGTAGACAAGCGAAAGGTTAGGTTTGATTATCCAGACCCCCATCTATAGTGGTAGTGGGCCGTGGTTGTATCCTGGCAGATGTATTGATTCTTGTGAGGAAAGTGCACAAACTCTGCAGAGTATAACCTATTCGAATAGCCATGTCCACGGTCAAGGACGGTTGTAAAGGTGTTGGCTAGGAGTACCCAAACTGTTCTTGTTTGGGAAGCAAGTACGAAAAGGACGAAGGTTCCGAGGGAACCTGAGTTCAAAAGATTTGTTTTGACCGGTGGGGTCGAAGATGTTTAATAAGGGTTTTAACTACAAAACTATTTTCAAAACTCTTTTTCAACAAAGATATGGAGATGTCTTGATTTATAAAACAGAAGCATGTTTCAAAACTCTTTTTCAACAAAGATATGGAGATGCCATACTTTCAAAAGTTGGTCTAGGTTTTTCAAAAGTAACCACAGATAGAGCTATCTCGCCACAGCCAGAATTGCATTTTCCTTGTTTCACTTATCTTGGTGGTTTGCGAGTACATTCAAAAGTACTCACGGCTGTGTCCCTGGCTATTTACTTGGCCAGACTTTCAGAGGTTCGACTTCGGAAGATTCCAGTGACGTCTAGCGAGCTAGGCCGTCTTCCCAGTCAAATGCCTATAGGTTGAGGCACGATTGGGCTCTGCGCTTGGCGATGTTCCGCTGCAAATGATGATGTAGCCATAATGGCACTTATGTGAGTCTTGTAATCCGTTATGTTCCGGATGTAGTAATGGTACCTGTCGATTATGTTCCATGGCTCACTGGTCATGGGAACGTGGATGTATGCATAACATGGATTTCTCGGATAACAATCCGGGAAGCCCACACACTTGGTATCAGAGCCATCCTGACTATAGGAGACCTTAGTTAGCATGGACGTTAGACAGGAAAACGACAAACCTATTTTCTAAAAAGACAAGGGAGAAAAGATGACTATTTGCAAAAGTGCTTATGCCTTTTCCCCTCTGATTCTGAAAATTACTTGCATAGCTCAAAAGTCCTGCACACCTATCAATAACCCAACCTGAACCTAAACCCTTCTGTAGATGGAGCCTATTGATGAAGAGTGGCTGAAGATTGGATTTTCCCAAATCCTATGGGACTCGATGCAACTGTGCGGTTAACAGCAGAAACCCACCTACACCCTCCACAAGGGACTGGAATCCGGAGATTATGTGGGACAGATTGTCATACTAGCCAAGCCAGGAACCAATGGAAGCCCTATCTACTCCACGGGTCCTCGGATGCCTAGTCCCGTACTCGCTATTGACTTGGTGGCCAGAGAAGCTTTGATGTGCATCCGTAGTTCCCTCACAGAGATGAGACAGCCCACAACCTTCTACCTCCCCATGAAGGGAAATGTCGACTGCACTGAAGGAACTCAAGACCCCAGCCTGGCGTATCCTGCTCTCTCCTTTCAGACCCGTTACAACTACTCTAGCAATGAGGTGTTAACAGCAGTCGGAGAAG
This sequence comes from Avena eriantha, assembly GCA_910589775.1. Lineage (NCBI taxonomy): Eukaryota > Viridiplantae > Streptophyta > Magnoliopsida > Poales > Poaceae > Avena > Avena eriantha. The sequence continues at coordinate 156,869,477 of OU342743.1, read as the reverse complement.
CCGCCCCCAAGAAAAGTAGGAAGTGCACCACCGCTAGTTGATGACCCACAAGTATAGGGGGTGTATCATAGTATTTTCGATAAGTAAGAGTGTCGAACCCAACGAGGAGCAGAAGGTGCTGGCTAGTGGTATGGATCAGGAATTCTCTGCAAATACTTAGCAAACGGATTTTTAGGGGTTTTTGATAAAGCAAACAAACAAAGTACGAGTAAATGAAAGACAGCAAGAACGAATGCAGCAAGTGGCCCAATCCTTTATGCAGCAAAGGAGAAGTCGGTTGTATTACTTAAGATGAACAAACGTTCTCGAGGACACATGGGAAGACTGTCAAGTGCTTTCGCTTCATATAGTCGATTAATCTTCTTTAGCTTGCAAAGTGTTGTGTGGGTGAACCTGTGCTAATGTACCGCCCCATCCAAGACTAATACATACTTGTGATTATACCCCTTGCAAACATCCGTAAGTACAAGAAAGTAATTAAGGTAGAAACCTAACCACAGCTTTAAACTCTAGGACCCTTGCGTCCCTTGTGCAATGGTTTCCTAACGGGGGTTCAGGTTTCTGTCACTCTGGCAACCCCTACGATTAGTAGCCAAATACACAATGCATTCCCCTAGGACCATATAGGTGAAGTGTCATGTAGTCGACGTTCACATGACACCACTAGAAGAAGTACACCACAACTTAAATAACAATCTATTGAATCTTTCTCAATGCAACTCCACTACTAACAACAAGACTTCTCCCATGTCCTCAAGAACAAAACGAACTACTCACAAGACATCACATGGATCATGATCAGAGATGGAATAATGATGTATAACAATCTGAACATAAACAATAATTCAATGGTTCACTCAATAGCATCAACTACACGGAGTAATCAACACCGGGAAAGTTTCCCCTATGAACTATAGCAAGATTCAACCAATTGTTACAGCAATATGGAGATGGTGATGAGGGTGCTAATGGTGATGATGGTGAAGGTGATGATGATGATGATCCCGATGAAGTCCAGCTTGATGGTGGTGTTGATGGCGACGATCTCCCCTCTCCGGGAAGGAATTCCCCCGGCAGAAATCTGTCTACCGGAGACATCTTTCTCTCTCGGTGTTTTCCGGCCCGCAGAGGCGTCGGAATCTTTCTGTGGTCCCTCCTCGAGTCTTAGGGTTTCGGGAGGATGATATACGCTAGAGGAGAGAGGCTGGAGTGGGCCAGGGTGGGCACACCACCTCCAGGCACGGCCTAGGCCTGCCCGCGCCATGGGGTGGTGTGGGCCCCCTGTGGCCCACCTCCACTCCATCTAGCATCCTTAGTCTTCTGGAAAAATAGGATTTTCCGTATATTTTCCCGGATTTTCTGATCTTCACGAATTTTGCCTCCAAACAGCACCTTTTCCATCAGAATCCTGACTATAGCGGTCCATGCTCCAAAAGTCATCAACCATGCAAAAATAGATGAAATAACATAAGTATCACCTCTCAATACAAAATATATCAATGAATAATAGTGAATTAAGACATAGAATAGTGATGCAAAATGGACGTATCAACTCCCCCCAAGCTTAGACTTCGCTTGTCCCCAAGCGAAACTGAGCTCAATAAACATGACCTCGGGTTTATGGAGTGAAGAGTCGATAAAAGAATACGGACAAGATGCATCACATTCATCAAAAGCATAGATCATAATAGAAGACAACTCACTATTATATAACTTAACTTGCAATGAGTAAAGGAAACACAATAAAGATACATAAAGTGAATCATAATTGTTAATGGCAAACTTAGCTCTTGGTCGAAGAATAGTTGATAATTTGCTGGAGTTCACAAATAGCTGGTTTTTTCAATGATAGCTTTCAAAGTAGTAAACATCAATATAAGAGCAATGTGCAAAACAAGGAACATAAGAAACATGAATGAATAAATCATCATATGAATGAATGAAACACATCAACTCAAAATACTTGCTGAGATAGAAGGGAATAGGTTTACTGACTCAACTACAAAGTAAAAGAAAGGCCCTTCAAAGAGGGAAGCAGGGATTGCAAGTCTCATAAAGAGCTCCCAAAAATTATGATACTTACTAGCTTTCAGCTCTCATTGCCCCTATCATAGGCATCTTTAGGTGATTAAGGTTAAAGTGATCAAAAATGAGGATATGCATTGACAAGTTGTAAGTTGAGAATCTCATGTCCCTTGAATACGATGGCCGCTCCTCATACTACTCAAGTTTAGTCACCGGTAAGTTCTTGTCATCGTAAGCATATGTGTATCATTGAGAACCGCCAACGGGGTACCCCTTGCCCGATGATACGGAAGAATCCCCATATCAAAATGACAAGGCAAGCAGACAACAAGTATCCCAGCAATCTTCATATTTACCATGGGAATATTGTGCTTTTTTCTCTCTTTCCTCTTTTCATAATATCTCTTTTTTTCTTTTCTTTTTTTCCTCAATATCGGACTCTTTTTTTTATAAGAAGAATGCTTCATAGACACTCGTTATGGTTACGCTGCAGGTTTCCACCATGTCAGCATGGATTAGACTAGCGGCCCAGGCGTTTCCCTAACACATATGCATAACTCCATGGACTTACAAGCTCCCCTTTCATTTCACACCGACGACATCCATAGACAAAAGAACATGATATCAACTTGGTACAAAGTACCAGTGCAATGTTGAAAGCGTTCCCCATGACAGCATGGTTCTGCTAATTCACAACTTACAAAGCGCAAGCATATACGCAACATAGGTGAGCACAATGGTTCAAGTTTATTAAATGCAAGAAAGTAAAGTGTGCCATCAAGTTCGTGAGAGCTTTAATCACTAATTTTCACATAACAAGTTTAATTTGGGAGGTAGATTAAACAAGAATTTACTTGGAATAGCAATAATGCTACTAGGTAGGTATGGTGGACGCAAATGGCAAAGGTTTTGGTTTAAACGAGGTGGATGCACGAGAAGAATATCCTCTCAGTACAGGTTTTTGGCTAGCAAGGCTGGGTAGCAAGTACAAGAGTTGAAGGAAACAACCAAACATACAAGTGATAAAGACAAACATGCAATCTTCTTTGGAAGCACAAAAGATCTTAACTAGAGAATACTAGACTTATGAGCAAATCAAGAAAGAAAGAAAGAAAGAAAGGTGATGAAATTATTTTTCTTTAGAGTACTTCTATCTTTTTCTTTTCAACTCTCAAAAAGGTGTTGCTACTAACCGAGCCAGGTTTGAAAAAACCAACTAAATTAACTCAATGATCCCAAAGTGACACCAATACTAACAACAAGATCAATCATATAACCATGAATTGAAAACTAATATAAGCTATGCAAAAGAGTGAATGATAGAACTTCTCATTAATATTCCATAACAGAAACTCACACCAAGGGATACATATCTAACGAGAGAGGGGACACTTCCATAATGCAAACCATACTACATAATAACTCCTCTATTCATGATATGACTCTACTAAAAAGGTAAAAATATAGAAGATAGTGATATGATACCGCGGCACTCCCCCAAGCTTGGAACAAACCAAGGGGATGCCAAACCTGATGACGAATTACTCCTTCGGTGGTGGTGGTAATATTTTCTTAGTTGACGTGAGGAAATCATCCAGCATCTTGTGAAGCCTATTATTCTCCCATTGAAGCATGTCCACCTTCCTCTTGAAGTCTCGTTACTTATCACAGAACTCCTTAGTGACTCGCAGGGCTTCCGTTGATGCAGGGCAAGAGACTAAAGGTACCAGCCCCTTCTTGGGTCGTGGAGATCTTCCTCTATAGGCTCCTTCCCTTCATCTTTGGTAGACGCCATTATGCTTCTAAACCTTCAAAGAGTATGTCCTGGCAGAAACAGATCAAAGCAAAAGCACGACGAAAACATGATATACGAACCTCGGGGGATCTAGGGGGTTATATATTACGAAGTTTCATATCAAAAGGAAGGTACTGGGTGAAAACGGGTCGGAGGCGGAGTCCTGGGTGGCCTCACCACCTGGTGGCACGGCCAGGGGTGGGCCCATTCCATGGGGTGGTGTGGGCCACCCCGGCTCCGGTTCCGTCCCTTTTTCTCTTCGAAACCTTTCGTATCGACTAAAAACTGCAAAAATATAGTTGTATTGTATTTTCGCGGAACTTTTCTTACTAGAACTGTTACCTATTTGAAAATAGACTCTGCAGGTCTCTGAATTTGGTATCTAGTAGATTCTTCCGGAGTCACCACTTGAATAACATCAATATCTTCATCTTCATACACTTATTACTTGAGTCATAAAACCTTTATCTTCCTTATTAGACCATTATCTCCACTTCCTGGAAATTTCTTTCACAAAAAACTTCACACAATTCTTATTAGCAACATTAGTATAAGTGAAGTGATAAAACCTTTTGAGTCCAACTTCAACTGAAAACCATCAAAACATAAGCTACTGTAGCAACTCCTTCCGAAAACCCAAAAAGAATTCAAAAAGGAAATCGAATAAAGAAGCAAATGCAAGAGTGGCAAAATATGTCAAAACAGACCAGCAGGTAAAGACCAATTTTTTCGAAAATCTTCTGTTGCTCAAATAAACAAGTGCAAAACTAACGAAAGTTAAATAACAACCTGGGGCAGAAGCACAAACAATTACAGCTCAATCCGACATATAGAGATCACTCACAAATTTTTACGGTGAAGCACAAAAATCTGTTTCGGGATAGCAACTTCCCCAAATATTACTTCTCTCTCATTAGAGGTTGATCTTGACACAAAAACCAAACAAAACGGATAAGGAGCGGTTATTACTGAAGTAATAACTTCCAAGACTCAAAGAAACAAAAACAAACTAAAAGCAAAAAAACAAATTGGGTTGTCTCCCATAAAGCTTTTTCTTTATAGCCATTAAGATGGGCATGATAATTTTGAAGAAACTCTCATAGGGATATGCATTGAAGTGAAAGAGAGCATTAAGAAGCAAAAACACACACACATTTAAGTCTAACCCACTTCCTATGCAAGGGGATTTTGTAAACAAACAAGTTATTGAAACCAGAGGCAACTTGCATAAGAAGGCAAAAGAGGTGCAACATAAAAACTTTCAGCATAAAATGAGGAAACTTGATATTATTGAGATACATAAGAACACTTTTCCCTCTCTCATAGTAGCTTTCAGTATCATGCATAAACTTAACAATATAGCTATCACAAGGACCATCATAGCAATGATCACTTATTCTAATAGAAAACACAGGAATACTAGCTCTCATAACACTACTATGTGAAACAATATTAGAGGTATCCTTACAAAGGATAGAGTGTCCCTCTTTTTCATATTTAGTAACAAAGTCTTTCACATTTTCTACAATAGGCTCATCAACCATTTGTTTATTAGGTTCAACAGCTTTACTTGTACTTTCATTAACCATACTAGGTATCATAGAATGTTCCGTTACCTTAACTGGGAAAGGCATTTTCTCAATATAAGGTTTAGGTAAGACATGATTAGTAGTATAAACTTCAGTATTTCTTGCAGGAACACTCTTAGTAATATCTTTATAAGGTTCATGATACTTATTCCACTTCTTTTTAGGCACTTCAATGTAGGAAGCAAAAGCCTTAAAATAAGAAGCAATAGCTTGAGAGTCTAGACCATAAGCATTTTTAATATTTTGAAAGTCATCAGTTCCCATAAAAGATTCAATGCATTCATAATCATAATTTATACCTGACTTTCTACCTTTGTCATTCTCCCAAGCTTCCGCATTGTCTTGAATATGATCTAGAAGGTCCCATTTAGCTTCTTCTTCCATGCGAGTAAATGATCCAGCACAAGAAGCATCCAATAAATCCTTGTCATGTAGAGGGAGCCTTGCATAAAAGTTGTTGATAATAATATTGTTGGGGAGCTCATGAATGGGACATTTGAGAATTATTAACTTCAATCTCCCCCAAGCTTGAGTTGTACTCTCTCCATCAATAGGCCAAAAGTTGTATATTTGATTTCGATCTTTATGAATCTCACTAGGAGGATAAAACTTTGAATAAAAGAGAGGCACTATTTCCTCCCATTCCAGAGCTTGACCATTCTTTAGCAGCTTATACCATTCCTCAGCTCTTCCTTTCAATGATAATGAGAATAACTTCTTCTTAACTTGATCTGTAGTAATACCTGCACACTTGAACAACCCGCATAATTCGTGTATAAAGAGTAAATGATCACTGGGATGGACAGTTCCATCCCCAACATAGTAGTTATCCATAACACGATCAGTAATTCTTGTAGATATTTTGAAAACATCTTTCTTAGTAGGTGGTGGCTTATCTACTACCTTAGCAGTGGTAGTAGTATTACCAAATAAGAAACTCAGTGAATTATCCATAACGAAAATAAAGCAACTAGCAGAAGTAAACAATACTCACAGTAGAAGTTTCCTTTACCAGTTCCACTCTCCCATAGCGCTTCACTCCCCGGCAACGGCACCAGAAAATAGTCTTGATGACCCACAAGTATAGGGGGTGTATCGCAGTATTTTCGATAAGTAAGAGTGTCGAACCCAATGAGGAGCAGAAGGTGCTGGCTAGTGGTATGGATCAGGAATTCTCTACAAATACTTAGCAAACGCATTTTTAGGGGTTTTTGATAAAGCAAGCAAACAACGTACGAGTAAATGAAAGACAGTAAGAATGAATGCAGCAAGTGGCCCAATCCTTTATATAGCAAAGGACAAGCCGGTTGTATTACGTAAGATGACCAAACGTTCTCGAGGACACATGGGAAGACTGTCAAGTGCTTTTGCTTCATACAGTCGATTAATCTTCTTTAGCTTGCTAAGTGTTGTGTGGGTGAACCTGTGCTAATGTACCGCCCCATCCAAGACTAATACATACTTGTGATTATACCCCTTGCAAACATCCGTAAGTACAAGAAAGTAATTAAGGTAGAAACCTAACCACAGCTTTAAACTCTAAGACTCTTACGTCCCTTGTGCAATGTTTTCCTAAGGGGGGTTCAGGTTTCTGTCACTCCGGCAACCCCTATGATTAGTAGCCAAATACACAATGCATTCCCCTAGGCCCATATAGGTGAAGTGTCATGTAGTCGACGTTCACATGACACCACTAGAAGAAGTACACCACAACTTAAATAACAATCTATTGAATCTTTCTCAATGCAACTCCGCTACTAACAACAAGACTTCTCCCATGTCCTTAAGAACAAAACGAACTACTCACAAGACATCATATGGATCATGATCAGAGATGGAATAATGATGCATAACAATCTGAACATAAACAATAATTCAATGATTCACTAAATAGCATCAACTACAAGGAGTAATCAACACCGGCAAAGTTTCCCCTATGAACTATAGCAAGATTCAACCAATTGTTACAGCAATATGGAGATGGTGATGAGGGTGCTGATGGTGATGATGGTGGTGGTGATGATGATGATGATCCCGATGAAGTCCAGCTTGATGGTGGTGTTGATGGCGACGATCTCCCCTCTCCGGGAAGGAATTCCCCCGGCAGAAATCTGTCTACCGGAGACATCTTTCTCTCTCGGTGTTTTCCGGCCCGCAGAGGCGTCGGAATCTTTCTGTGGTCCCTCCTCGAGTCTTAGGGTTTCGGGAGGATGATATACGCTAGAGGAGAGAGGCTGGAGTGGGCCATGGTGGGCACACCACCTCCAGGCGCGGCCTAGGCCTGCCCGCGCCATGGGGTGGTGTGGGCCCCCTGTGGCCCACCTCCACTCCATCTTCTAGCATCCTTAGTCTTCTGGAAAAATAGGATTTTCCGTATATTTTCCCGGATTTTCTGATCTTCGCGAATTTTGCCTCCAAGCAGCACCTTTTCCATCAGAATCCTGACTACAGCGGTCCATGCTCCAAAAGTCATCAACCATGCAAAAATAGATGAAATAACATAAGTATCACCTCTCAATACGAAATATATCAATGAATAATAGTGAATTAAGACATAGAATAGTGATGCAAAATGGACGTATCACCAGTCAGTACCTCTATAGGTTCAAGCCCATCAAGGAGGCATAGGAAAGCTCCACTGCTCTGCCTGAAGCCAGCCCCGACTTCACAGATGCACCCTTCGAATAATCACCCACTTCGCGGTACTCAATAGGGTAGAGTCATGTATCGTCCCTGAACGCGTTTTGTAATGCCTAAGTACTATTAGCACCCTCGGGTGCAGATTTGGTTGGTTGTAATGACTTTCCTGGATTGCTATGCTTGCTTAAATTATTTTTCTTCTTGCGTGTTTTACCCAAGTCCTTGCATCATACCCCAAACCAAAATGCGTACCACCAACCGGACCCCGCCCAGGACAGCCATGGAGACAGGAAGCTCGACAAAGGCATGCAGCCGTTGCGGAGATGAAGGACACCCAGCCAATAGATGCTCCGGCCATTGTCCAAACTACGGAGAACCTCATTCACCCAGAGTTTTCCCAACTCGACTTATCACTTGTTTCATCTGTGAAGGCCAAGACCATGTCCCCATCAAATGCCCAATTCATTCCCTCATTGGCAAGGCGTGCCCACCTCTCGATGTCAGCATAGAAAAGTCGTCAACTCAGCCACGACGGAAGAAGAACCCCTGCTTCACGTGTGGACTACCCGGTCACTTCAGCCGAGAATGCCCCGAGAGAAGATCCGCCAAAACTTCCACAAAAGAGAAGCTCGAAGACATCCAAGGTCCCCTCCCTCATAAAAGATGGTTACCTTACTGCTCGCTGCCCCTCAGCTCAAAACTGAAGATGTCCCTCGCTTCCCTAGGTGACAACACCCCGTGGAAGTAAAGATCAAGAGAGAAGCTCCTTAACTCACTCTAGGATTTCCCGAACGTCGGCAAGCCCAACATGTAATACACTAGTCCATATCCCCTCCCCTGGAACGCCACCTCTGATGCTACACTCTCTTAAGTCGATGTCCGCTACCTTAAGAACCGTCTTTTGTCACCCTCATAAGGATGTCCCCGGTTTGTAACTCTCCGACCTACCTTAGTCGAATCCTAAGGGGGAAAGACTGCGTCTTTGCCGCAAAAATAGATTACCCCCTCTGCAAAATGAAAATCCCACCGTGAGACCCGAAGACATAGATCTCAAGACCTAGACTGGCCACAGACGGATACAATAACCCACTTAAGAGAAGCACCGTAGACCCTTACCGAAGGAAGATCCCTCCCCGCAACCATGGTAGAAGCCAGCTCGACCTCCGAGTTTCAAGAAGATTGAAGTTCAAACACGTTGTTAAGGTGTTTCTGTTCAAAGACAAGGTCGACAAGTTAGCCCGGAAGAAACCCATAGCACTAACTAAGAAAAATCCCCTAACTGTACTCTACCGAATCTCGGCACGAGATTCTTTTAAGGGGGAAAGGTCTGTAACATCCCAATTCAGCAACCCTAATTAGTTGTCCAGAATGCAAAAATCAGGGGGAACAAAAAAAATCTTGTGCTTTGGTGTAGTGCTTGCTTGTTGTTTGTTTGCATTTGTGATTGGGAAAGTGTATCTTAGGATACTCCTTACCTCACCACCTATTGACAAAAGCTATTTACCAAAAACTATCCTGGCTCATTTTGCATATTCTCAAACGTTCTGGCATTTCAAAGCATGAGCCAAGATGCCTATGTAACCAAAACTATTTTGATAGCTTCTATTAACAAAACTATGGAGAGATATATAATACAATCTCCTTATGTTTTCAAGACAGAACACTCAAATAATCTTATCTCTAGTTTCCCCAAAACATCTTTTCAAAGAATTTGAACTCTATTCTTGGTAGAGATACCAAGGGCTCTCCTCTTATTCAAAACTCAACCTCTTCAAAATGCCCCAACCTTACCCCAAGCTAAGCTTGATGGTAACCCCTAGTAATAGTTGATTAGTGTATAAGATGAGTTGCCTTGATCTGCTGTCTGATAAGTTGTCTTGGTCTGCTGCTTGATTTGTTTGTCTAGGAAGTAGTATGAGCCACCCTAGGAGCTCATCACTAGGATCAAGATGTTTCCAAATCATCAATCCCTAATCAAGAATACAAACCTAGATGTGATCCCTAGCCACTAGGTGATCATCTAAAACCCATAACCAGATCAATTCTAAGGATTTCCATTCTATTTGTTTTCCAAGTCCATGAAGACCCCTATCAAGCATGGATCCATTCTACTCAATCTACACTTCAATATCATCCACTTGCTAATGCTCTGATACCTTGCAACACTCCAAGAACATTCCCTCTCCTACTCTAGTCAAAATCCTCAAAACTGCAAATTTTGACCAAGTCTGGAAACAGTTTCAACATCACCTTTTTTTGAATGCCTCCTTCTCTCAAACCATGTGCATTTTTGGAAATGCACCTGGACCATCTTGGTAAACATCCTAAGGACTACCAAGGCCCACCTTTGCTCCTGGTTAGATCCTCCCCCAACCCACTTGTCCATGATGGTTTTGCAGACAAGAAAATAACATTTCCTGCAAAACTAGCCATCATGCCTACTTTGGTAGAAGCTCACACCCTCAAACAACCTCCTATGGACCAACTCTCTACATGGTTGTGATCTAATCATTGGTGTATATCATAACCTACTTCATTTGTTCCAAGTGGATCTCTGTGTTGATTAAACCCTCATGGTTTATAAGGCATCATGACTCTTTCTACATGGCAGCCTTATTTTCAACAAAGTTTGCCATCACTTCTAGATCACCTCATATTCCATTAATTCAAACACTCTATGCCATGATCATCTATATGACCTGGTCTACCCACCCATCTATCTCTTGCACCAAGGTGAGCTCTGAGATCCAAGATGCAAGCATGTTTTGGGGGTATAAAAATAACATTACCCTAGATAACCAACTCCTTGTTTTCCATCCTCTTTCATTTTGAAATTCATTCCTCAAGGTTGCAAATTATTTCTACACCTTGTTTATCTCATCTATATTGATCATCAAAATTTATCAAATATTAACCCTAATTATTATGGCCCCAACACTATTTAATTGCTTAAATTGTCAAAATCTCCAAAACTCCCTCCATAAAGGAAAGTTTGGTTTTTACCAAACCACTTCCCCAAATTTTGGCTCATGTGAGTCCCACAAATCATATCCTATCTTTACATCTCAAAAATAAATATTTTTGAGAGCTTTATTATTTCTTTTTGTCCATTTTCTTAAATGGCTGAATTGGAATAATAATTGTTTTAAATACTTTTAATCCCCAATAAATCTTGGGAAAATTCCCCTCACTGTGTATTCACATTTGGGACCCTTCCATACCAAAATCCATCCTTGCCCAATGCAAATTTATCAAATGCTCTTCTAAAAATCATTTCTATCCTTTTTGAGTAATTTATCAAATGCTCTACTAAAACTCCTCTGAAAAATCCCTAATAAATCATAGGAGTCGACCTTGATCTTATCTATCTACCAGTAGCATTTTCTCCTCTGGTCCAATGTAAATTTTTGGACTTCCTTCACAACCATCTATTAGATCAATATTTCTCAATTAAGCAAACCACAACTCCAACCATTTCCAAATTCCTCAAACCTTGTTCAATGCTTATGCTCAACACTAGGACACACCATTGGTCGAACACCCCTGTAGCTCTACATTAGCATTACCCATTTTGCCCTTGTACTAGTATTAAGAGAGAGAGATGCCACAAAAATCTTACAAGGATCTTGCCCATTTAATCACCACAGCTCCCCACACTGCCCCTGCAAGACCAAAACCCCATCCTGCCCCTCTCCACCGACCCCTGGACCAATCCCTGGCTAGCATTGCCCTCCCCCTTGTCCAAAGTGGTAATTTACTCCATCCACTTCCCCTCGTTGGTATATATGGCCAGAGGCCACCCCCGGCCACCCTCTACTCCTCATTTCCTCCCTCACACCTCTCAGTCCCCTCCCTTAGATCCATCCTCCCTCCCCTACTCAAATCTGCCCAGGAGAGGAAGAAGGAGAAGCTTCGGCTCCTCCCAAAAATCGAGCAACACTCCTCTCCCTCTGCTCCATTCCTTCTGCATGTTAGCCCATGTGATCCCCTTGCTCTCTTGCATCTAACCCTATGCTTGCTTCTGTCCAGGACCTACTCCTCCGCCGTCGCTGTCGAGCTCCGACGAGTCTACTCTCGGCCTCCGACGTGCTAGCTACCTCCCGGCGTCAGACGGCCCTGTGTCGCCCCTCATTCGGCTCGTCGTCGACCACCGCGTCGCCCTACCGCCTCCCCGACCTACCCCGAGCCCCAAGTGAGCCTCGCAGCCAAGCTCCACCGCTCAGTAGAGTTCCGTCACTAGCGCTCTGTCTCTGTGAAGATGACGTCTGCGAGCCGTTCGTTGCGACTAGATCCAACGGCCGACAGTGCCCTATACCGCTTCGGCGCCCTCCACCGCTGATTGGCGGGCCCCGCCAGTCAGGTTCGAACCGAACCCTCCCGCGCGTCGTGTTGCCCCGCCTTGGGCCGGCCTGCCTCTGCACGGCCCAGTAGCTCCCCAGATCCAGCCATTGTACCCTTTTTCTTTTAGCAGATCCATTTATTCCAGAAAAGCTCTTGCTAGAATTTAATCCAAATAAAATGTAAATCAAGTCCAATTGCCTAGATCTAAATTTCTGGTAGTACTCTGATGTTTTCTCAAACATGCAGAGGCAACCCCAAGTCCAAATTAAATTCCAATATTTGCTAGTAATTAATCTGCTAAAATGTATCTAGTACACTAAATAAATTTCCACAGAAAGTTTTGCATCCCCATTTGAGATGAACCAAATGCCTACTGAGAGGTATTTGACATACCTAACATCCAGCATAGGTCATATGCCAAGGTGAATAGAGGTGTGCCTTCAAGAAAATTAACAAGATTAGCCTTTATCTGCCTTAGATAAATTCCCTAGGTCTAACCAAATGTGGTATTGACCTGATTCCATTTCCCAGTACCTAATATTAACAATATCTATCAAAACCCAGCAGCTCAGAATTTATTGAGCTCTGGTTGAACTTTAGTGATTTAAATACTTCTGTAAGGGGTATTTTCACTAAATAAATCACTCAAGGAGTTTGGAAACTCCAATAAGGGTGAATCCAATTCCTACAGAAATCTATTGGGCATGCCTAGCACATGCCCTTGGAACCAACTCAATAGCTCCTGCAAAATTAATCTGGTGAAAAAGAGAAACACTATACAGAACTGTCTTTGGGAATTTCCTGAGGGGATTCTGGTAATTCTTTTGACTGGATTCCAACTCTAGGTGGTCCAGTACAGCAAATACTACCAAACCATCCAAGGAAACCATTTTTCGAGCTCTAGAAATTTTCTGGTGAATTATTTCCCCAAACTATAGTTTTATCCACTATAAAAAGCATAATTAAATCTAGGAATTTGATTTTCAAGTGAAACCACTTGTATTGGTTTTGTTTTGTCAAGACCTATATGAGGATATCACCTTCGCACATTGGTATCCTACTGACCACAGAACCCTAATCCAAATGCATCATATCCAGCCTTGACAACTATCTTCCAAATGGAAACAACTAAAGTGGCAATCTAGTAATTCCACTATTAGAACCCCACCCCTCCAAAACCTACCAAGTTCAGTAGTATTCAGTATGTTTCCTTGCTGTATGGTTTGATGCTTGTCTTCCTTGTATTGATTGTGGTATTGTCTGCTTGCATGTTTTCCCGATGACGCCGATAGTGTGAGTGTCTAACGACGAGAAGAAAGGGACTTCTTATTATTATTTTATTGGGTATTCTTGGGCACCTGAAGAAGTCCAGGGACTTATTGCTGATCACAGGCAAGCCACCATTCCTGAACTCTGATATATGTCCTACTCTCTTTTACCTGTTTTATATCCTCTTTATAAATTGCATTACCTACCTGCATGTTTTGTTTTACAAATACTGCGATAGTAACTTGGCTCCTCCAAGTTATAACTTCGTGTCCTTCGAGGCACCACCCCGATGAACCTAAAATTTTATCCCCTTTAGACCGAGAGTACGATGGTGAGCATCCTACCTCCTTGGAAACCCCGGTTTTGAGAAAATAAACTGTTTTGGGATTTTCCCCACTACATATGTTTCAAAACGGCTTTTGTAAAACCCTAGGAAGGGGCATCGTTCCCAGTGGAGGTTTTAACAAAGAAATGGTGATGAGGAGAAATGAGAATGTGAAGGGATGTTCTACGCTTTTACGGGAACAATTTTTATCCGCGCAACTACATTACCCTAGGTGCCGGGGCTTAACTCGTATTTTGTCTGCATTAGCCGAGGCAACTTCTACCATGCTTATAGGGAGAGATCCCTGGAAGTCCGGGCAGGCGCCACCAAATCAAGGATCTGAAGCCTGTCGCTTGCTTCGGCAAGAGTGAGCCTGAACTGGCAGGAGGACCGGTGCAACAATTGGGTCTCCCGCGGACGGTATGACTTGGAGTACAGAAGGAAGTGGAGTCACCAGATTTAAGGTATACGCCAAGTTGCGGCTTGGGTATGTGTGTGTACGGAAGGAAGGACTATGGCTGGGAGCCGCATACTCGTTGCCGGGGAGAACAAACCCAAGAGGAAAAGCATGCCTTTGCTAGGGTAGACAAGCAAAAGGTTAGGTTTGATTATCTGGACCCCCATCTACAGTGGTAGTGGGCCATGGTTATATCCCGGCGGATGTATTGATTCTTGTGGGGAAAGTGCGCACGGTAAAGGACGGTTGTAAAGGTGTTGCCTAGGAGTACCCAAACTGTGCTTGTTTGGGAAACAAGTACGAAAAGGACGAAGGTTTCGGGGGAACCAGAGTTCAAAACCTTTGTTTTGACCCGTGGGGTCGAAGATGTTTAATAAGGGTTTTAATTACAAAACTGTTTTCAAAACTCTTTTTCAACAAAGATATGGAGATGTCTTGATTTATAAAACAGAAGCATGTTTCAAAACTCTTTTTCAAAAAAAGATATGGAGATGCCATACTTTCAATAGTTGGTCTAGGTTTTTCAAAAGTAACCCCAGATAGAGCTATCTCGCCATAGCCAGAATTGCATTTTCCTTGTTTCACTTATCTTGGTGGTTTGCGAGTACAATCAAAAGTACTCACGGCTGTGTCCCTGACTATATACTTGGCAAGACTTTCAGAGTTTCGACTTCGGAAGACTCCGGTGATGTCCAGCGAGCTAGGCCGTCTTCCCAGTCAGATGCATGTAGGTTGAGGCACGATTGAGCTCTGCGCTTGGCGATGTTTCGCTGCAAATGATGATGTAGCCATAATGGCACTTATGTGAGTCTTGTCATTCCGTTATGTTCCGGATGTAGTAATGGTACCTGTCGGTTATGTTCCACGGCTCACTGGTCATGGGAACGTGGATGTATGCATAACATGGATTTCTCGAATAACAATCTGGGGAGCCCATAAAAATGACAGGCAAAGCGGTCAAATGCGACATATGGAGGTCAATGCAGTTATGTCGGCAG
Source organism: Avena eriantha (assembly GCA_910589775.1). Classification (NCBI taxonomy): domain Eukaryota; kingdom Viridiplantae; phylum Streptophyta; class Magnoliopsida; order Poales; family Poaceae; genus Avena; species Avena eriantha. The sequence goes on along the minus strand of OU342743.1, from coordinate 156,854,038 downwards.
TGCCGAAGTACATGTATTGGTCAGACCAAGAGATCACCTAGAGAATAAAGGATCATCCCAAGCTCATGTCGAGTCTTGGATCATATGCTCTAGTGATTGACCTGACATTTATCGGGCCGAATATAAATGTGAAGTTCTCAAAGGTACTCATTGACAATGGCAGCAGTATCAATATAGTGTACAAGGACACAATGCACTAGTTGGGTATCTCAGAAAAACGCTCTAGGTGACTAAGACTACCTTCCATGGCATTGTGTCGGGTTGTCCTGTGAGCCAATTGGCAAGGTTCGGATAGATGTGTTATTCGGAACAAGAGATAACTATAGGATAGAAAATCTGTTGTTCAAAGTTGTGGATCTAAAAAGTTGTTATCAGCTTTGCTTGGTAGGCCAACGATTTCCATGTTCATGGCCAATACCCACATAAGTTACTTGAAGATGAAGATGCCAGGGCCCAATGGGGTCATCACTATTGATGGGGACTTTAGGCGCTCAATGGAGTGTGCCTCGGCCGGATCAAATCTGGCCTAGTCATTGGTGATAGCACAGGAGAAGAAGAGGATCCATGATGGAGTGTCATTGGCTCAGTCGGCTCAACTTAATATGACGGCACTGGGTAATCAACATGGAGTGTATCATTCAAGCCGACTAAGGATACCAAGAAATTTCCAATTGTCGACCAGTTCCTAGAGTGAACTATCACTATTGGTGCAGGCCTAAATGAAAAATAGAAAAGCGAGCTCATATGCTTCCTCCGTGAGAATCGAGATAATTTTGCTTGGTCCACATAGGATCTGCAAGGTGTTCCGAGGGAGCTAGATGAGCACTCTCTACATGTTAGGCTTGATGCTAGGCCAGTGAAGCAACCTCTTCACCGCTTCGCCGAGGATAGGAGAAAGATCATAGGGGATGAGATAGCTCAGCTCCTTGCAGCCGGGTTTATCATGGAAGTGCTTCATCCGGATTGGCTGCCTAATCTGGTGCTGGTGGAAAAGAAAAAATATGACCCAAACATGGCAGTGGCGTTCCGCATGTGCATCGATTATACAAATTTGAACAAGGCATGTCCAAAGGATCAATTTCCTTTGCCAAGGATAGAACAAGTCATTGAATCGACAACTAGTTGTGATCTTCTAAAATTTGTAGACGCGTATTCTGGTTTCCACTAGATACAGTTAAACCCAGCTGATCAAATAAAAAATGCCTTTATTACCCCGTATGGGGCTTATTGCTATCACACCATGCCATTTGGCTTACATAATGCAGGGGCAACGTATCAAAGGTGCATGCACAAATGCTTGCACAATCAAATTGGCAAAAATGTCCAAGTGTATGTTGATTGTGTGGTGATAAAAACCAATGAGAGTCATACTCTCCTAGCTCATATCTAGCAAACATTCACAAACTTGAGAAGGTTCCGAATGAATCTTAACCCAGAAAAATGCACCTTCGGTGTCTCGGCCGGAAAATTACTCGGTTTCCTCGTGTCCAGCCGAGGTATCGAAGGTAATCTGACTAAGATCAGAGCCACTGACCACATGGAACTGCCGAAGTGTCTCAACAATGTCCAGAAATTCACTAGTTGTCTCGCACCGCCGAGTCACTTCGTTAGTCGGCTAGGAGAAAAGGCTTTGTCTTTGTACCAGTTAATGAAAAAGTCGGGTAAATTCAACTGGACACCGCAGGCCGACGGTGTTTTTCATGAGTTAAAAAATATGCTATCTTCTGCATTTGTGTTAGCTTCACCACTATCCAAAGAGCCGATGTTTCTCTACATAGAAGTGACCAACCGATTCGTAAGTGCGGTGGTAGTGGTGGAACGTGATGAGGAGGGTAAGTTGGTGCATAGGCCAGTTTATTACCTAAGTGAAGTACTTTCTGCTTCAAAGCAAAACTATTCACATTATTAAAAGATGGCATATGGTGTCGATATGGTGGCCAAAAAACTTAAGCATTATTTTGAAGAACACCCTATAAAGGTGATATGTGAAGCACCAATATCTGAGATAATGGGTAACAGAGACGCAAGTGGCTAAATCACCAAGTGGGCAATTGAGTTAGCTCCATATGCTCCACAGTATGATAGGAGATATGCTATAAAGTCTCAGTCACTGGTCGACTTTTTTGTTGATTGGGCTAAAATGCAGTATGAGACACCCTTGCCTGACTCGAACTATTGGAGAATGCACTTTGATGGGTCAAAATTGAAAACCGGGCTAGGTGTCGGGATAGTACTTACCTCGCCCAAGAAGGACCAGTTGAAGTATGTGTTGCTGATACATTTTTCGCATCAAACAATGTGGCCGAATATGAAGCACTTGTGCATGGCTTGAAAGTAGCAACGGAGATTGGAATATGTCGGATCCAATGCTTTGGTGATTCAGATTTGGTAGCACAGCAAGTTTCGGGTCATTGGGATGCCCTTGATGCAAACATGGCCTTGTATAGATTTCATGTTCAGAAAATCAGCGGGTACTTCGAAAGATGTGAATTCCAGTATGTACCTCGGGCTGAAAATGATGTAGCCGACGTGTTATCGAAACTTGTTTCATATCGCTAATCTATCCCGCCACGCATATCCCTTGAACACCTTAGAAAACCATATATCAATCCATCACCATAATCTGAGTTAATCCATATCCTGGCCAAACCAGGATCAGAGGTTGTCCCAATGGACATCAATTGGGGTAATGCTTCAAGTAACCCGGGGACTGCCTCAACAAATCTGAGGACTACTTCGCAGAACCCGAGGACTGTTCAGCTTAACCCATCAGAAGTTATGTCGGTTGACGCAATGGAAATTGATGAAGTTGTTTTACTGGCCCGTGCTATACCAGCTTAGGCACATCCAATTCTGAAATTTTTGAAAAATGGGAGTTTACCAAGTGATGAGGTCATCGCCAGACAAATTCAGAGAAGGGCAAAGGCCTATACTATAATAAATGGCGATTTATATAAAATAAGTGCCACTAATGTCCTTCAACAATGTATTGATCCGGCAGAGGGGCAGGAAATCCTCCGAGATATACATCAGGGAAAATGTGGGCATCATGCCTCGTCCACAACCTTAGTCGCCAAGACATTTCGGCATGGATTTTACTGGCCCAATGCTTAGTGATAAAATGCAATGGATGTCAGAGGTATTCAAGTAAGATACATATGCCATCCTCTAAACTCAAAACTATCGCTTGGCCATTTGTTGTATGGTGCTTGGACATGGTTGGGTCGTTTAAACTAGCACGAGGCAACATGACCCATATCTTTGTTATGGTTGGCAAATTTACGAAATGGATTGAGTTCAAGCCAATCAGAAAATGTGATGGTCCCACTACCGTATCATTCCTCATGGATATCATCTTGAGATATGGGTACCCCCACAACATAATAACTAACAATGGCGCAAACTTTACTGAGGGAGAATTTGCTCGATTCTTTCGAGATAAAAGGATAAGACTTGATGTTGCATTAGTCGAACATACCGCATCAAACAGGAAAGTGGAAAGATCCAATGGGCTAATACTGTCCGGGATAAAACCCCGGCTCATTGAGCCACTACAACGACAAATGGGGTGTTGGATTGATGAACTCCTGGCAGTACTATGGAGCCTCAGGATAACTCTGAATTGATCAACTGGCTATATGCCATTCTTTCTGGTATATGGGGTGCTAGCTCGTGGTTGATGTAGAGCCCGTTGGGAACCCCAAGAGGAAGGTATGATGAGCACAGCAGCGAGTTTTCCCTCAGTTATGAGACCAAGGTTTAATAGAACCAGTAGGAGCAAGGAAACACCCCAAAGGTGTTACTAGCTTAGCTTTGGCAGGGCGCACTACCGGTGCTAGTAGCAACGTGGAGACCTGCACAACACAACCACAGAACTTTGTCCCCAACTTGCGATGAGGTTGTCAATCTCACCGTTTTTTGCGGAAACAAAGGATTAAACATATCGAATGGAAAGAAGTAAAAGTTTGCAGAAAGTAAACGCAAAGCAGTAAAAGAATATAGATTGTATGTAAAGTAAAAGGACCGGGATCCATAGTTCACTAGAGGTGGCTCTCCTTAGATAGATAACATGCTGGGTGAACAAATTATAGCGGGGCAATTCACAAACACCGAGAAAGCAATACATGCATATACTAATCATATTAAACAGATTATTGCTTTACGAACTGTGTGTAAAGTAAACAATACGATTGTTCTATGAACAAAGGATTGTTGTTTTCTCCCTAGTAGCAACAGCACATCTAGTACCTTAGAGAATTCTGTCACTTCCCCAGATTACTAGAGGCATGAACCCACTATCGAGCATAAATACTAACTCTTTGAGTTGCTAGCATCTACTTGGCCAAGATAGCTACTAACAATGGAAAGCATGCAAGATCTCAAATAACAAAGACATGATAGAATCAATAATCAATCTGAAATAGCATCTCAATATCCATCGGATCCCCGCAAACACAACATGTATGAATTACAAATAGATGATCTTGATCATGAACGGAGCTCACAAGATCTAAACATGAGAGCACAAAGGAGGAGAAACCAGCCATCTAGCTACTACATGGATCCGTAGTCCAAGGATGAACTACTCACGCATCACACCGGAGGCTTGCATGGTGATGAAGAAAGCCTCCAGGGTGAATTCCCCTCTCCGGCAGGGTGCCGGGAAGAGCTTCAGATCCCTCCCGATCTGGGGACGGAGATGACGGCGGCTACAGACTCTTTCGTGGATTTTTGATCGGGTACTTAGGGTTTTCGTCCCGAGGGAAACTTATAGGTGGAAGGAGAGGCCGAGTGGGTGTCGGGAGCCACCACACCACCCCCTGGTGCGGGCCAGGCCAGGCCGCGCGGCCAGGTGTTGTGGCCGGCCCCTGGCCCTTCTCCGTCTCGTATTCTGGCACTTGATCCCTTCCGGAAAAATACGCACTTTGGCTTTTGTCCCGTCCAATTCCGAGAATATTCATTTTCTGAATTTCCTGGAACCAAAAACAACAGAAAACAGGCAGGTGGCACTATGGCTCTTGTTAATAGGTTAGTCCAAGAAATCATATGAAAAGTACTCCAAAGTTGGAACAAAACACAAGAAATTGGATAAAACCAACCATGGAACATCAAAAATTATAGATACATTTGCAATGTATCATGGGGCAGAAGTTGTATTACCAGCCGACATAGTGCATGATTCGCCTAGAGTCACCCAATACATAGAAGGTGAAGTGCAAGAAGCCTGGCAAAATGATGTTGATCTGCTAGAAGAGGTAGGCAATTGGCATTGTCTAGATCCGCCATATATCAGCAAAATCTCTGACGCTATCATAGAAAGAAAGTAAACCACCGAGTTTTCCGGGAAGGGGATTTGGTGCTTCGGCTAGTACAACGAACTGCCAACATTGAAAAAACTATCACCTCCATGAGAGGGCCATTTATTGTGAGCAAGGCACTACATAATGATGCATATTATCTTACCGATGCCCAAGAACGGAAGAAGCATAAGGCGGACATGTCAGGAGAAGAGTCGAAAAGGCCATGGAATGTAGCGCTCCTTCATACATTTTACACTTAACTAAAGGGTATGTACCTAAAACTCTCATATGTCAAATTATATGTCGGCAATGAGCTTATTAATGAAACCTTGGCACCTCAAGCAGTGACTCAGGGAATGCCTTAGTAGTAATTGTATTTTTCTGTATTTACATTTTATATGTCGGCTGGCTTAAATTTCTTACCCCTTAGGCCAAGTTAGTAGTGTGTCGGCACCTAAGGCTCACTCTTCGACTTGCTTATGTCCAGAAAATTGGCTTCATGGCAAGCTAGAGAAAAAGCCAACAAATGCTAGGCACATGAAAAATGACTAAAGGGAAAATAATCGAGCTGACACTTGTTTTTTACTAACCCATGTATTTACTTTCTTTATTATTATGTCGAATCACTCTAAGCTAATTATCGTGGTTTTAAGTATTGTTAATTTGATTTTATGATCTCGAACTCATAAGTCGAATGCCGAAAATGGTAGCCATGAATCGTATCACCAAATTGAGCAAACAAGAAAAGAAACTCAGGAACTCTGCCCAAAAGGATCCTACATAAAAACCTTAGTAGTAGCCAGGCAATTTCAACTATTTAATACATGTGCACCCGGCATACCGGGGATTTAACCAAATTCAATGTTTACATTCCTAAGGAGCAGCAGGGGTTGGATCATCAGCAACTGGAGAAGGAACGATAGCTTCAGGGTTGGGAACCTCGGCTTCCGCTTCATCGTCCGAGTTAGCCTCGTGTTCATCTGAGTTTTCTTCATCTTCACTAGCGCCCTCTACGACGTATTCGTCGTCGACCTCATCGAGGAAGCTCGACCCTTCGTTCCATCCATGAGTTGTGGCATATTGGATCAGTTGGTAGGCTTGAGCTTGGTGCCATTGGATGAGCTCCAGACTGGTCATCCATGGTGAACCACTGCGCATGTTCTGAAGAGTATCTAGGTTGATACCCTTATACCATGACATCACCAAGGACAAGGCTGTGTCGGCACCAGCCCAGGCAGCAGATTCCCTCCATAGATTGACCTGTGTCTCGCAGTCCATTAGTCTCTCAACCAAGTGATTAAATTGCTTGGGAGCAGGGTCTTTAGGCTAGAGGACATGGAACACTCGGATGGCGGCATCCATAATATCAACCCGAAAGGTTTTCATAGGTCCGAGGCTAGCCAAGATACCAACCAAGGAGCCATCAATGTCATACTCTGAGTGGATGGGACCAACCTCGACCTTCTTCTCCTAGAACTTGCAGATAGCAGTAGAACCACGAGTTTTAGACTCGGGGAAGTTTCCTAAGAGAATAAGCACAAAATAGCAAGTAAGATAGAACAATAAGAGTGAAAGGGAGACCTCGGCAACAAAAGAAAAAGTCAGTAAGAGGAAACTCATAGTCCACAATGCTGTTGATCCGAGTAACCTCGGATAACCACGCTATAGTTTGTTTCCAGAGTCTTTCTAACTCAATGGAAACCGAGTCAAATTTGACCTCGACATCCTTGAGTAGTTGTTGCTCCTTCTCACCTTGAAGGGTAAGCCGACTCTTCTCTTCAGACAACTCCTGATCAAGTTTATCAAGCTCAGTTTTCTAGAGTTGTTTCGTATTTTCATTCTCGGCATGGAGCCAAGAGATTTCTTCATCCTTCTTCTTCAGCTGAGCTTGGTGTTGTCATGCTCGTTCAAGAAAATGAATCATCAGTTCAGGCATGGATATGCAATCTTGATGAGACTCTAAAATAATTTTTCACCCGGTCGAGCCGAGGTAGAATTACAAGACAAGTCAGAAGGGAGAAGTGCAAAATATAAGGGGAAGGAGGAAAAGTACCTTCCAGGTCAGCAACATGCTTGTGTATCTCTTTATTCTGTGCCTCCACCACGACTGGCAAAAGGCGAGTCACAAGTTAATTCGGCTGATCAAAAACAAGAAGAGCACTGGGTGTGATAAAAAGAATACATACATTTGTTCTTCAACTCAAGAAGCAACTTCTTGTGCCTCATAGAGAGGCCCTTGTGCGCAAAGAGGAGTCTCTGAAATTCAGCAGTGTGCCGGTTGTGCGCGATCTGAAAGAAATGATTGTTAGTCATTGAGAAAAATGGACATTCAATTCTACTCAAGATTCGAACCGAGTAATCTGGATCCGAATCTAGGTGGCTGGATATTCAATTCTACCCAAGATTTGAACCGAGTAAAGTCGATCCAAATCTAGATGGCTGGATATTCAATTCTACTCAAGATTCAAACCAAATAAACTCGATCTGAATCTAGGTGGCTAGATATTTGATTCTACTCAAGATTAGAACCAAGTAAACTCGATCCGAATCTAGGTGGCTAGATATTTGATACTTAAGGGAATTTTGACTAAGTTAAAATGACTCGGCTCAATATCTCGAACATGCTAAGACCTGAAATTAAATTACTAGAGGATAACCTAGAGGAGCATCCGACCGAGTAATATCTCACTCCCTAGAGGCTCGAGGACTAATGGTTATATGTTATCTATTGCAAGTACAAAAATGCAGCCGCAATATTTGCCTCCATCATTTTGCTAGCATCAGCAATAACCCTGCTAGCAGTGAACATCCTATCGCCAATCTCGGCCGGACCAAACTTCTGGGCAGAGGATTCCTGGAGCTAAACTCGCCATAATCAACATTGTTCTAGTTATCGGCATACTCAACAAGAGAGCCGAGGCTCTCACCATAGGGTGTCCTGGTCAGGACCAAGCCTTTTCCGGCAAAGGCTTTCTCGGCGGCCATCGTAGTTGTTGGGCTAGTATGCAATGTAAGTTGCTTGCCCGTGGATGGGGCAGAGGGAGAAACACCTTTCTGCAGCATCATGGCAATGGATGGTTGCGGGGGTGCATCCCTAGCCTTCTTATGGGTCACCTTGGTCCCACCTCCTCCTTTCTTCTGCTTGCCAGGTGGATTGGACCGCTGCTAAGATTTGGTGGGCCGAGTTCAGTCGACGAGGTTAGCGGAGGCTGAGATGCGAAGTTGGTTGAGATTTGGCATGCGGGCTTTGCCGAGGCTGGTCTTGTGGCTGAGTCTTGGGAGAGTCGGACGATGTTGGTGGTGGTTGCTGCTGCTGGGTTGAAGTTGACGCAGGGGCTGTTTGCAGCTACAATTGAGGTTAAGTTGGTGTTGGGGTTACCGGCACCTAGGTCAAAATTGTTTCGACATTGGTACTGCTAGCTCCACGGTCTTCTGTCTGTCTCTCTCTCGGGGGCAAAGGAGTCACCCCGCTGATCCGGCATGACAGTATCCTCTAGGGCACCACCTCCACCTGTGCTGACACTTTCTCCTTCCCACCGAGGTGGACTATTATTCAGCGCGGGAGGAGTGTTACCTTGAACTGGGCTAGGAGCCTAAGTATCATCGCAGGGTGGGAGAAACTTTGGCCTATGGATGGGAGAGACCATACTAGACCCGCTCTGGGAGATGTTCAAAGGAGCACTGCAAAGAGAAACATTGAGATGAATCAGATGAGATAGAGAGAAACAAGAAGTACAAAAAAAGAGAAACAAGAAATATAGAGATAACCTAGAAGAGGAAACTTACGAGGTAACAACTCATGGTTCCTTTCACCACGAAGGTCTCTTTGCGGACCTCTTAAACCTTTTCCCAGCCCTAGAAGGTTCGGCCGGTGGAGCAGAGGTCGCGACACGCTTCTTCACCGTGCCTTGGCCTCCCACAAAAACGGGAGGCACGTTGTGCACCTCACCAGCCGAGTTAACTAGGGTACAATCAGTCGGATAGGCATATGAGAGGGGCATTGGGTCAAATACCTCAAGAATCTCACAATCATCCTCATCATCATCTGGCCAGACCCTTAAGACAAAAGTCTTACTAGAGGGTCGGACATAAGTGGTGTTTAGGATAGACATGAACTCCTCGGAGTCCGGCTCTTCCGGATCCGAGGTCTCGCGATCCTTGCCCCAAGTGAGGGCAGGATTCGGGGTATCCTCGACGGTTTGCTAGAGGAATTTATGCACAAGGGGACATAGAGAGAGATCAAATAAGCAAGTCTGCCGATGTAACACTTACTTTGGCAAGTATGACTCGGGGAAAGTTACTCAGGGTACGGGGTTATCTCGGCTGAAAGGATCCATGCCCCACTCCCATGTCTCGGTCATGTCCATCTTGAAGATGGACTTGACTCACTTGCAGATCTGAGCATGGGATATCTCGACCATTGAGACATGACTCGGATCAAGGCGGACGCTCATATGGCAGATCTTGTGGCCGTGCAGCTGAAGGGGGCTGACTCGGCTACTGATGAAAGTAGCCATCAAGTCATCACCGCATAACCCGGCCTCCATCAGCTTAGTGAGGCGTTGCTCAAACAAGTTGATGAGAGTATTCTTCTTCTTCGGGTCGAGGTCCTAGTTAAGCTTAGTGGGGATGCCGACTGAGAAAGGGGGATCTGAATCATGTCGTTGTCCGTGTTGTTCTTCATGTAGAAGAAGGGCCTCATCCACTTCTTGCATGAGTGAAGGCCCTGAATCCGGGGAAAGATGGAGCTTTTCCGAGGTGAAATGGACGCCGCCCCACACTGGGTCAAGGATTTCTCACCAGGGAGGAGTTCATTGTTAAGGATGACATTGGCGCGAAGTTGAAAGAACTTGGCCAAGAGTTAGGCGCTGGGCCATAGGCTGAGGTATCCTTTGGAGGCGGAAATTAAAGCAGAGAGGGAAGCTATGTCATTTCCCAGGAGATGCTGAGGTTGGAAGCCAAAGGTCTCGAAGAACTCCTTGGCAAAATTACTCATAGGAAGACCAAATTTGCGAGCAAAGTGAGCAACAAAGACGAAGAACTCACCCTCCTTGGCGTCGGGGATCTGCTCATCACCGAGGAGGCGGCAGGTGACCTCCGGCAGGTCCGCACCAGCCAATAATTCTCCGCCTAAGTCACATTGGACCCCTCCCAAGATCCTTGCTCGAAAACGGTCCCCTCCTTGTCATGCTCGTCGGCGGCGACCACATCTTGTGGAGCCATCTCCGAATCACTCCCCTCTGACGTGGTGCTTGCTTCAAGGGAGAGAGGCTACGATTTACATGGCCCCGTAGCGGCGGCGGTGAGCTGCACTAGGGTGGAGCAGCAGTGCAGAGGAAGCGAGGGGCAGCGCGATCACAAAGGAAAAAAGCAGAGGTGGTGGTGACGCGAGGAAGAAGAAGAAAGGTTGGGAGCAGGGGAAAATGAAACAAGGTTCCCCCGCTCCCCTATTTATACGCGTCACGCCTAGAGGGTAGTGGGATGAGTTGCGCATAGCGACCCCTCCTGGTGCGTGTGTATTCCGCAGGGGAGATCATGGGATTGTGCCACACGCACGGTTACACCACAAAGAGGCGCAACGGCAGAACATGGGCACCATAAGAATCGAGGAGCCACGACATGATGGGACATGCGGGAGTGATAACTGACAGGGCATGACAGTTAATGATGCCTTGGCCCTTAAAATGAGTCAAAGTGCAATGATTACTGACATGTAGGAGTACAAGAGAAGATAAGCATCTAAGAGAAGTAACCCGGTTGTAGCACTATGACTCGTCCAACGAGATATACTCTCGGTTAGAGACAAGAAGAGTCAAATTAGGTACCAAATCACCAAGTGGTGTAGCCGAGTAAAAATCGGTATAGGCTAACATATATGAATATCGGCAAGACAGACAAAGATCCGGATATATTGAACCTGTTGTGGCCTTTCCAGCTAAAGCTGCTAAGACCGCACCAGCTTCGGGACTAATGTTGGGGGGATGACCCCAGGTAATAGGGTCAAGATGAGGTATAAGGACAAAGTCCACCAAAGCATAAACCGGCTAAACCATGAGCTGGCCGAGGTATATAAGGGTCGGCCGAGTTACAGCCGAGCTACCCAAGGTCGGACAGGCCTAGAAGGACCCGACCGACATATATTGTATGTCGGCACTAAAGGGAATATGCCCGAGAGGCAACAATAAAGTGGTTGTTCTATTATTTCCTATTTATGATAAATGTTTATTTCTCATGCTATAATTGTATTAATTGGAAATATTAATACATATGTCTTTAATAAACAAATAAAGGGTTTCTAGTTATGCCTCTCATATAAACTTGTTCGTTGATTAACAGGATGATGCATGTAAAATGCATCCATGAACTTTGCACTTTATTACTTGATATTACAACATATTTGCATCATATATGGGGTGTATTCATGTTTTATAATTATATTTGGGAATAATTCACATTTCCCATATTGTTTTGGAATTAACCCTGCCGAGGCAGAAAACACCTACTTCCATGTTTTTGACTTTCAGGTACCCAAACGATGTCCAATTGACCTAAAACTTCATGGGACCTAGTATTTATCAGAACCAAGAACAATGGGCCAAAGATCCACGAGAAAAGAAGGCCAAGGAGGGAACGAGCTAACTAGCCATGGCCCACCCCCTGGCCGCGACTGATGTGCTCGTTTGCCCCCTCGAGTCTCCGATGTCGTCGATTATTTCTCTAAGGCGAAGGTTATGACCTAAAACCACGTATAAAAAATGTCTCCTGATGATTCTCGGAAGGGAACACTACAGAAGACGGAAACATGAAACAAAGAGGTAGGAGACAGAAGATTGGAGGGGGAAAACATCAGCGGGGCATTGCCAGTGTGAATCCACCTCCTCCAACACTCCAGCACCTTCACCATGATGAAGGGGGAGTAGTCCACCCCTAGACTATGGGTTTGTGGCAGTAGCTATTGTATCTCTCTCCTGATCTTGATTATATTAGAACCGTATGAGCTGCATAACATGATTACAGTCATATTTGTATTACCTATATGGTGGATCTTTATATAGTTGATATTTGAGATTGCAATTGTTCAGTATTGGAAGTATATGAATAGATGCATATCATGTACCACGTTCTTGTTTACTTGTTTTGATCAAACTTGTATATGTGAGCGTGTGGGGGGGGAACGTGTGCATTAGTTGGAGCAATGGGGGTGATCTTGCGAGTAGGACATAAAACTTGTGAATCATTTGGGTGTTTACCTTACTTAGTTGTGTCACTAGGGATAAATAAAATACCATGCTTATACTAGATCAAGTATGTTCTTATTTTAACTTCATGTCATAGAACTTAATGTTATACTCTGAAATTATTCTTAATACTAGATTTCTTGGAGACCCCCTTTCTAATGGAGTATAGGTGAATTGTTAGAAATAACATATCTCTGTTAGGACGTGATCCCCATATGAATTTCTACCCATACTTTAACATGTTGCACCAATATTATGTCCACGAGAGTGTCCCGTGTCCACCACAACTCGAAGAGTGAATAAGCGAAACCATGAACCCCGGTCCATTTTAAACCATATGAAAACACTATGAAACACATCTACATCACTTTTTTATTTCCAGTACTGGTTAAATACGAAAATACAAAAACATTTCTCATACTTGCAAACACCAACCAAAACCCAAAAACATCATATTTCATTGCATTTACCACTTCTAGCTCGTGGTTGATGTAGAGCCCATTGGGAACCCCAAGAGGAAGGTATGATGAGCACAGCAGCGAGTTTTCCCTCAGTTATGAGACCAAGGTTTAATCGAACCAGTAGGAGCAAGGAAACACCCCAAAGGGGTTACTAGCTGAGCTTTGGCAGGGCGCACTACCGGTGCTAGTAGCAACGTGGAGACCTGCACAACAAAACCACAGAACTTTGTCCCCAACTTGTGATAAGGTTGTCAATCTCACCGTGTTTTGTGGAAAACAAAGGATTAAACGTATCGAATGGAAAGAAGTAAAAGTTTGCAGAAAGTAAACACAAAGAAGTAAAAGATTGTAGATTGTATGTAAAGTAAAAGGACCGGGATCCATATTTCACTAGAGGTGGCTCTCCTTAAGATAGATAACATGTTGGGTGAACAAACTATAGCGGGGCAATTGACAAACACCGAGAAAGCAATACATAGACCACCATCTTGACTCCTCTGAGACTTGATTGGGCATTACAACATAATACATAGACCGCCATCCAACTGCATCTATGACTAATAATCCACCTTCAGGTTATCATCCGAACCCCCTCCAGTATTAAGTTACAAGCAATAGATTATTGCTTTGCGAACTGCGTGTAAAGTAAACAATATGATTGTTCTATGAACAAAGGATTGTTGTTTTCTCCCTAGTAGCAACAGCACATCTAGTACCTTAGAGATTTCTGTCACTTCCCCAGATTACCAGAGGCATGAACCCACTATCGAGCATAAATACTAACTCTTCGAGTTGCTAGCATCTACTTGGGCAAGATAGCTACTAACAACGGAAAGCATGCAAGATCTCAAATAACAAAGACATGATAGAATCAATAATCAATCTAAAATAGCATCTCAATATCCATCGGATCCCCGCAAACACAACATATATGAACTACAAATAGATGATCTTGATCATGAACGGAGCTCACAAGATCTAAACATGAAAGCACAAAGGAGGAGAAACCAGCCATCTAGCTACTACATGGATCCGTAGTCCAAGGATGAACTACTCACGCATCACACCGGAGGCTTGCATGATGATGAAGAAGGCCTCCAGGGTGAATTCCCCTCTCCGGCAGGGTGCCCGGAAGAGCTTCAGATCCGTCCCGATCTAGGGACGGAGATGACGGCGGCTACAGACTCTTTTGTGGATTTTTGATCGGGTACTTAGGGTTTTCGTCCCGAGGGCAACTTATAGGCGGAAGGAGAGGCCGAGGGGGTGCCGAGAGCCACCACACCACCCCCTAGTGCGGGCCAGGCCTGGCCGCGCGGCCAGGTGGTGTGGCCGGCCCCTGGCCCTTCTCCATCTCGTATTTTGGCACTTGATCCCTTCCGGAAAAATAGGCACTTTGGCTTTTGTCCCGTCCAATTCCGAGAATATTCATTTTCTAACTTTCCTGGAACCAAAAAAGGCAGAAAACAGGCAGCTGGCACTATGGCTCTTGTTAATAGGTTAGTCCAAGAAATCATATGAAAAGTAATCCAAAGTAGGAACAAAACATAAGAAAGTGGATAAAACCAAGCATGGAACATCAAAAATTATAGATACATTTGCAATGTATCAACATCCCCAATCTTAACTCCTGCTCGTCCTCGAGTAGGTAAGTGATAAAAAGAAATAATTTTTGAGGTGACATGCACCATTAAAGACTTGATCAAAGTATTTGCAAAATACTCAAAACTGGTACCATAGTACTTCATGTAGGGGTTCCGCGCATAAAAACAATAAATTTTACTCCACGCCCCTGAACCCCTGAAGCTGCCAGGACCTATCTATTAGTAATACAGTAACGGGAGGGGCTTTTCGCGAACTTACTCTCGAAGACCGAAAAGCGTTGTCAACGCTTAGGAGAGCGTGGTTGATGTAGACGAGCCGAAGCCGACCTCAAGGTCGTGATGAAGTCCTTGCGCTCCTTCTGGCTCCAACGACTTGAGTGCCTCAAGTGGGACAACTCGTGGGAGTTACACACGTCCGGTGCCTGACGATGACTCTCGCTTCCCTGATCCAGCAGCAGTTGCGGAATTAGAGCTCCCGGATCCGAATCCCGCAGCGCGACAGCGCTCCGCGGTGAAGATGTCTCTCGCTCGCGCAGTCCAGACTTGGGACCACGGTCACGAGAGAGAGAGGGGGAGAGAGAAAATATCAATTGGAGGTCCTCCCAAAAGTGGGGAGACCTTTATTGATTATTGGGTTGTCTTTTTCTAGGCCAATATACCCTACTATATATAGGGGGAGGGGAGGTACTACCTCCCCTCAAGTCCCGGGGTGGGACTAAAGGAGAGGAGGAGGTGGGGGGAGGCGGCGCCGGCCACCCCCTCATGGGCCCCACGTGGGGGGCTGGCCCGATAGGGCCGCCGGCCACCCCTTGGCCCCTCTCCCCTCTTGCCTTTCCCTAATGGGCCCTCTCCCCTCCGGGAATTGGCCCATTAAGCCTTTTGACCTTTTAATTGATTTTCTCTTTATTAAATAATTATGAATAAATGATTAAATCAATATTTAACATTCATTCACATATCATTTAATCTCCGTGGCCATGGAATACCTTCCACCTCCACTCCGGACATCCTCCGGACTTATCGAAACCCTTCCGATTTTCTCCCTTCTTTTCTTCGGTGATTCTACCGATCCTATAAACACTCTCTAAGCATCATCAAGCCCTTAAGCGTGATACCCTATGGTTCGGGAACACTCCAGACATGGTCGGGACACTCCCGTACCAATGATCAACAGAGGGACCTGGATGGCCATGTGACCCCTGTGCATTCCACGAAGATCTTTCGTCGTTTGAACCGGTGACAGTCGTGTCTTATTCCCTTTGTCATTCGATACTTGCATTGCCCGAGACCTGATCAATGACATCATCATGTCGAGTTCAATCTCGTTACTTAACAATGCTATTTGACTCGTTCTGACAAGTGATATCCCTGTGATCCAATCACACGCTGCGCAACTATTGGATATAACTTCTCCGAGTGGGCCCTTGAGTATCTTCCCGTCACGTGGACGGACAAATCCCACTCTTGACATATATTGCCTCTACGGTTTCCTCCGAATACCTGAACACACCTTTATAACCACTATTTTACCAGATGGCGTTTGATGTTATCTAAGCACTCTCGGGAGACAGTGATTGATATAGCCTCACGGTCTAAGGAATGGTCTACGAGGATCCTTTACTAATCATCGTAACTTGAACTTCGTGACATGATCGAATCACGATGTTTAGGTTGGGTATTGGTTCATCATCTCATTCTCAGAATGAGATGACCTCATTTCCAACTAGCATAAATGCCACATGATCTGGAAACATGATCATATGTTGACCAATGAACCAGTGACTAGAGTTTCACTGGGAACCCCATGTTTGTTTATATACCACACGTGTATTGATGTTTCCACTCAACACAGTTATAGCATTATATAAAACTTAATCATAAATTATATGAAATATGATAATAGTCCTTACTACTATTTGTCTCTAGGGCATATTTCCAACAGTCTCCCACTTGCACTAGAGTACAAATACACTAGCTTCATTTGTTCTTAATTATTGGTACCATATAACCGGTGCCTAGAACATGCTTGCTCATGGAAGAGGTTGAGTCTTGGGTCTGTACTTTACAGTCCCAGATCCTTTGCAACTTATTAATGTCACTTTGATTGACATTAATATTCTATCATCACATGACAGCATCTGTGTGTATGCATTGTTGCTATGGCAGCAGAACGAGGCCTGATTCCAGGAGCCTACAGTGACGTTAGATCAACCTTGAGGGCTTTCTCATGGGCACTGTGCCCTGGGACACATCATTCTACGTTAAAAGTGAATTAGCCCCACCATAACATTATACAACACTTTAGATGGTACCCTTATGTATTATTATAAATGTATTCATCAAAACACTAGTGCACTATGTGCAACTTTCGATGTTTTGTTCACCTCGCTTCCTACTTGACTTTAATTGGTATCTACAGGAGTTTCCAACATATTCCCTTATAACACAACCCTTTATGCTTTAAGATATGTTATCCTTTATGGATTTGGAAAATATATCCACAGTTCTCTACTAGACACTGCGGACAAAAACTCAGCTCAACGTTCTGTGATTCGAACTTAATCACTTTCAAACGTTCTTTCTTTGGATCACATATTATGCTAAGTTATCATCATGGTTTACTAAGATAGAACCTATGTCTTAACATAGTGGATGATGATCATCCTATTCTTTCTTTCAACCACTGATGTTTAAACTTAACGCTATTCCTAATTTGAGTCATCAAGGACTAGTTCCGTAATTAACTTCTATTCTGAAACAGCTTTCAGAATCCCTTAAGGAATACTACATAATATCATAATACATCTATCATCAACTTCTACATCTTATAAATCATTATTTATAAGTATTTGCGCTTTCATCCTTAACTTACTTTAAGAATTACTCCTATAAGCTCCCACTCAAAATATGTTGCTAACATATTTGGGTATGAGTCAGTACTCTTACTCAAACTATGTTCCTACATATTTGAATTTGATACTTATATTGCTCCCACTTAACAATATGTCAATCACATATTGTTTAAGGAAGACTTACATAGATCCCACTCAATTTTATGCAAATTGCGTATCTCCCATTATTTTGAATAACTTCAAAATCTTTTGATCAAATATCAAACTTGGAGATTTACTATGAGATACTAGTATTTTACTAGTTCTAAATCCACTAGACATTCAGCACACTTGAACCAAATTCATTTGAATTTGTCCAATAATTGTGCTTTTGTCATTCACCCCCTTTTTCCTACTATGGATTTGCAGTCATTTGGGAAAATTCCAAGTAACTCCTTTTACTTGTGAGATTCAGCAATGAATTGCTTTCTAATCTCAAGGGAATTTTGCTATCAAGATTTCTCATAATTCTAGTTTACCATCATATCCTTTGTAGTTTGTAGGTATGTCATGTTCCAAAGATCATGACAAGTAATTCACAAATGTTTTCATACAAGATATGGATTTACATTTTGAATCCTACTTTATATAGTGAATAACAATAGTGGAGGGAAAAACACAATGATCAAAATCATTGATTCTTTCCTTCTGTGAAGAGAATCGTTCAGGAATGTTGTCCGTTGCGCTTCTCAACACTCTGATGCAGGGTTTTTGAATCCTCATCGTGTTTTACACTAATTTCCATTTGCTCCATAATTGAGAAATATCACTGAAGTGAGCTTTCTCAAGAATGCACCAAAATCCAAGCAATACAAGTGTTCCTTTCCTTTTGGTTTGAGCTATGGGTTTCGTATTCAAAGTTTCCAATGAATACTCTACAAGGACTTATTCGCTATTGTTTTGGTTATATCGAATATCCCCAAAACTTTCACGAATTCAAATGGTTCACTAATTCTAATTGAGTGCTAACTATTTCTAAACTAATGGTCTCTACAAATACTACAACGATTTATTTGGTGCCTTCTATTCAACCCCTTTGATATCTAATATCACATTGTGATGCTTTGATGTTTCAAAACACTTTGCATTCCACAATTTCTGTTATGCCATTCTTATAAAGTTGAACTTTACTACTATTGATTAAATCATAGTAATTAGATTCTCTTTTATACTTATACCCTTTGTTGATGAAACACTTTGATCAAATCAAATAGTTTCATATTCATGTTTCCTTCGGTGAACTTACTTTACACATTTAAACAATCATTTAATGATAATTACCATTTTTCCGTTAAAACCCAATACATCGGATATGTATTACCTTTTAACAATTCATCAAACACTTTGTATTCAAGTAATACACGGTGTTTGAGTTATTTTTCCGAACCTAGGCATGATTTATATGTGAGAAGAAATCGAATGAATTTCACATATTATCACATAACTTTGAATTTAAACAATGGTTTCATTCATCAATGAAATATCATTAAGTTGGGTATTTTAAACAAGGCATTTTAATGTTTTACAAATGTTCATACATTATCAATTAGTTTCAAACAATAAGGATAATTCACACATAATCAAACAAGATATGAACACGAATAGAAATCATTCATAAAAGCAGAACAACTGTTTGTTACAAACTCATATGAATAACCGTTTCACGAAGTGTGAGACACACTAAATAAGTTCAAATCTCTCGATTACAAAAATCATCCTAAAACATAAACTAAGTGATAAATGTCGAGGGAGAGTGCCGTCGGCCATCATCATCATGCTCGCCATCAACACGCAACGTCACCTCCTCTCCAGCAAGCACCTCTATGCAGAAGGACCTGTTTTTAGTAAAACAGAACAAGTATCAGATATACTTAACACTGCAATGTGTTTACAAGATTATAACATTTATAAAACTGTATATCAAATATATACCTTTGTCATCAATGACCTGAGCGACATCTGGTTCATCTAACACATTCCTGAGATGTGTCATGAACCGGTGGAACTCCATTTCCGTGTCGCCCCTCAATACGCAAGTCCTGACTTGTGCTTGGTAGCTTGGTGGCAGCGATCGCAGCACAGCAGCATTTGCGAAAGATCCTGAAATCCAAACGTCTAGGAAGTATGCTGGCCTCATGTACACATCATGCATGTGCTGTAAGTGGCTGTCCAGTGATGAGTTCTCCTCCATCTTAATGGCGAGGAAGTCTCCCATCAACTCATGCTCCCAGATGCATGTCTCCTCTATGAAATGTGTCCTAAGCTATAGCATCACCGAACGAGGGTTGACATCACCCACGAAAGGCCACAGCTCGTCCACCATTCTGAAACGCATCACAACTGAAATATAGGAGGCCATCTCATGATGGAGATAGCGGTCTTTCCGCTCCTCTAGGGTCTCAAGGTCTGTGGATGGATCCAGATCCATCCCGTCGAGTATGTAGTCGACCATGTCGTTCTCACTAAGGAGAAAATGGAGACTGGCAACCCAAATGGAGAAGTTCGATCCATCTAATCTGAGCTTCTCTCCTTCTAACCATTTAGTTGTCAACACGAAAGAACCCATCTACATTTATAATTGCAAAAGTAATTTAGACTAAGTTTATAATTAAATGAGTTAATAACAACTCCACTCAGAAACACCTATCCCTAGTGAGGGTTCCTAGTGATAACACGACCCCTATCAGCCACATCTCCCCCGATCGTCACGGCCATCAATGTGGGTTCAAGGGTGGACGCTAAACGTCGGTCACATCATTCATGCGACTCGTGCTCGATCTTTCGACCATCCGCGTTCTGAGGCCACGCTTCTCTAGCATGCTAGGCTCGCCAACTCAACCTTAGTGTATTCGCTGTGCAACATGGCTTACACCCATTGTATGTGAACGTAGATATGTCTGACACCCAGGTCTATCACCCTGGATCGCCTCATACTGAAGAACTTTCTTGGTGGTGCACACTAAGGGGGAACACAATCGTTGGTTATTTTAACAGGGATCTTCTTATTAGGCTACCGTCGAGTATCTAATACTAGCACACAATAAGACATACAAACAATAACATTGAATGTAAATGCTATGTGATATGGTCCTTCACGTCATGATCTCCATTCGCCGTCACCGGGTTCCAGTGCCAGGGTTCCAGCGCCGTAGACACTAGGGTACCAGTGTCATTCCGGCGTGGTAGTTCATCTACTACTATGCAACAAAAGGTAATCACTTTACCTTTGCCACAACCATATCACAAAGCAACGCCCCCCTACAAAACAAAGTTAGACGCCTCTACTTTATCTTTGCATGTTTTACGTGGCTGAATGGGCTTTCGTACGAGAACCGTTCTTACCTACGAACTTTCAGCACAACGCTGATCAAGTAGTTGTCTCTACTACACCCCTTTCGGGGCCCTCTGTTGCAAATGGTATACCAACTAATGCGAGAGAGACAGACACCACCCTAAGCAACTTTATACGGTACAAAGCCATATGCTAAGCATGGACCAGTCTCGCGAATAAACGCGTAAAGTCGGTTGGGGGCTGCTTCATCAAGCATTACTACGGTATACACAAGTACACGTGGGAGGGTAACAACTAAAAGATCAACGCCCACACGCTACATCTCGTGTGTTCTACCCGTACTAGCATTACTACGCATAGATCTAGCTCTGATACCACTGTAGGGGTTCCGCGCTTAAAAACAATAAATTTTACTCTACGCCCCTGAACCCCTGAAGCTGCCAGGACCTATCTATTAGTAATACAGTAACGGGAGGGGCATTTCGCGAACTTACTCTCGAAGACCGAAAAGCGTTGTCAACGCTTAGGAGAGCGTGGTTGATGTAGACGAGCCGAAGCCGACCTCAAGGTCGTGATGAAGTCCTTGCGTTCCTTCTGGCTCCAACGACTTGAGTGCCTCAAGTGTGACAACTCGTGGGAGTTACACACGTCCGGTGCCTGACGATGACTCTCGCTTCCCTGATCCAGCAGCAGTTGCAGAAGTAGAGCTCCCGGATCCGAATCCCGCAGCGCGACAGCGCTCCGCGGTGAAGATGTCTCTCGCTCGCGCAGTCCAGACTTGGGACCACGGTCACGAGAGAGAGAGGGGGAGAGAGAAAATATCAATTGGAGGTCCTCCCAAAAGTGGGGAGACCTTTATTGATTATTGGGTTGTCTTTTTCTAGGCCAATATACCCTACTATATATAGGGGGAGGGGAGGTACTACCTCCCCTCAAGTCCCGGGGTGGGACTAAAGGAGAGGAGGAGGTGGGGGGAGGCGGCGCCGGCCACCCCCTCATGGGCCCCACGTGGGGGGCTGGCCCGATAGGGCCGCCGGCCACCCCTTGGCCCCTCTCCCCTCTTGCCTTTCCCTAATGGGCCCTCTCCCCTCCGGGAATTGGCCCATTAAGCCTTTTGACCTTTTAATTGATTTTCTCTTTATTAATTAATTATGAATAAATGATTAAATCAATATTTAACATTCATTCACATATCATTTAATCTCCGTGGCCATGGAACACCTTCCACCTCCACTCCGGACATCCTCCGGACTTACCGAAACCCTTCCGGTTTTCTCCCTTCTTTTCTTCGGTGATTCTACCGATCCTATAAACACTCTCTAAGAATCATCAAGCCCTTAAGCGTGATACCCTACGGTTCAGGAACACTCCAGACATGGTCGGGACACTCCCGTACCAATGATCAACAGAGGGACCTGGATGGCCATGTGACCCCTGTGCATTCCACGAAGATCTTTCGTCGTTTGAACCAGTGACAGTCGTGTCTTCTTCCCTTTGTCATTCGATACTTGCATTGCCTGAGACCTGATCAATGACATCATCATGTTGAGTTCAATCTTGTTACTGAACAATGCTATTTGACTCGTTCCGACAAGTGATATCCCTGTGATCCAATCACACGCTGCGCAACTATTGGATATAACTTCTCCGAGTGGGCCCTTGAGTATCTTCGCGTCACGTGGACGGACAAATCCTGCTCTTGACATATATTGCCTCTATGGTTTCCTCCGAATACCTGAACACACCTTTATAACCACCGTTTTACCAGATGGCGTTTGATGCTATCTAAGCACTCTCAAGAGACAGTGATTGATATAGCCTCACGGTCTAAGGAATAGTCTACGAGGATCCTTTTCTAATCATCGTAACTTGAACTTCGTGACATGATCGAATCACGATGTTTAGGTTGGGTATTGGTTCATCATATCATTCTCAGAATGGGATGACCTCATTTCCAACTAGCATAAATGCCACATGATCAGGAAACATGATCATCTGTTGACCAATGAACCAGTGACTAGAGTTTCACTGGGAACCCCATGTTTGTTTATATACCACGCGTGTATTGATGTTTCCACTCAACACAGTTATAGCATGATATAAAACTTAATCATAAACTATATGAAATATGATAGTAGTCCTTACTACTATTTGTCTCTAGGGCATATTTCCAACACTTCAATCATAACATGAAAGACAAAGTTCTAGCAATAAGCAAAGAGACTATGATGCAACATGAAAAGGTACAAACAAAAGATTCATTAATAACATGCTTTGCAAGAAGTTTGTTTGTTTCACATAAAGAAAACATAGCATAATATTATTCAGCTTGTCCCTCAATAGAGTAGCAAATATAAATGCATAGGACACCTTACACTCAACTCCATGAGAGTTTGATATTTAAACCCTCGAGTTTCCCTCATGGGGAAGACTTCCATTTACTACATCACTCTCCACTTAGAGTCTCAACCATTAAGATGCAGCGAGAAGCTCCTACGACAATTGTCAGGGAGTTTTCTAGTGCTCGCATCAAGCAAGTTTTCTAGCGCCGTTGCTGGGGAGCTAGTAGAAGGATAGCTCACAAGAAAGTTCAACTTCATCACTAACTTGTGTAAACACCTAAGCTTGGGGAGGTTGCACCTACGTGAGTATCTTCTTGTTATTTTAAATCATGAAAATAGTTTTGTTTTGTTTTCTTATTGTCTTTACTTTCATCTTTACATTTCATTTTTTACATTTTTAGTTTCTTTTACCATTTAGTTTTGCATTTACTTTTTATTTTTCAGTTTTTGTCTTTACATTTGCATTCGGTTTGTCTTTTTAGTGTTCAGTTTTGCATAGCATTTGGTAGTTGTTAGTTCAATAGTATTACTTTTAGTATCATTTACTTTCAGTTTTCATTCAAAAATATAAAACACATAAAAATACCTTACGATAGTCAAAATTTGAACATGGGTTAAAACATTGAAATGAACAATTTTTCCCAACACTATGGAGAATCATTAATGGAAGCTTGGTTTAGGATAAAAGATATTAATAAGAATTGTCTCAATAAGCATGCCCCAACTATAGTGATTAAGAATTTCTATAATGGACCACACATGATCAAGATGGTCAGATATGTGCAGTCCTTGGATCATATGGGTTTTCCCTTGAGTGAAGAGTTTGCTACCGACATTCTCCTAAATTCTCTTCCTAGTGCTTATGGTCCATTCATTTTGAACTATCATATGCATGGTATGGATAAGAAACTAGCAGAACTTCAAGGGATGCTCGAGATAGCAGAGGTCAACATCAAGAGAGGCGGCACCAGTCAAGTGTTAATGGTGCAGGATGCTTACAAGATCAACAAGAAACATTGGTCTAAGAAAGCCAGGCCAAAGGGAGATGGCACGCTAGATCCAAGTCCTAGCGCCGGCTCAGTGACTAGCAAGCCGGCAAAACCTCCGGGTACAGTATGCTTTTACTGTAAGGCGGAGGGTCATTGGAAGAGGAACTGTGACAAGTACAAGGCAAATAAAGCTAGGAGTGGAAGTATGACTTCCGACTTAGGTACACTTGTTCTGAATGTTATAGACAATTATCTTGCCGATAGTCCTAGTAGCACCTAGGTATACGATACTGGATCGGTTGTTCATGTGTTCAACTTGATGCAAGGACTGGTAGGGCATAGGAGTGTGGCAAGAGGGGAGATTGACATTAGAGTCGGAAACAAAGCAAGAGTTGCTACGTTAGCCGTAGGGACTATGCAACTCCAGTTACCTCCAGGACTTGTATTAGAACTAAATAAGTGTTATAATCTTCCGGTACTAAGCCGAAACATCATTTCTGCCTCATGTTTGATGGAGAAAGGTTATGAATCAAGTATTAAGAACAATGGTTATTCCTTTTATTTGAATAATGTGTTTCATGGCTATGCATATGTCCAATCTAGACTTTTTGTGCTTGATCCTGAATGTAAATCAGTCTAGAACTTGAATGCTAAAAGGTTGAAGCTGAATGATCTTAGTTCTACTTATCTATGGCATTGTCGCCTTGGTCATATCAGCTAGAAACGCATGCATAAGCTCCATGGTGATGGACTCCTGGATTCGTCTGGCTTGGAGCCGTTCGAAACATGTGAATCTTGTTTGTTGGGAAAGATGACCAAGCCACCTTTCGCAAAGAGTTTCAAAAGGGTGTCCAACTTCCTGGAACTGATACATAGTCATATATGCGGTCCAATGAGCATGACAGCCAGAGGTGATTATGAGTATTTTGTCACGTTCACGGATGATCTCAGTAGATATGGTTATGTCTACCGGATGAAATCCAAGTCGGGGACCTTTGAAAAGTTCAAAGAGTTTCAGACTAAAGTGCAAAACCAACTCGGCAATAATATTAAGTTTCTGTGATCAGATCGTGGAGGCGAACATATGAGCCATGAGTTTGATAACCATCTCATGAGTTGTGGAATAGTTCCATAGCTCACCCTGTCGGGAACACCTCAGAGGAACGGTGTGTCGAAAAGGTGGAACCAAACCTTGTTATACATGGGGAGGTCGATGATGAGTAATATGTATCTACCTTTATCATTCTGGGGTTTTTTGTCTAGATATAGTAGCGATAACACTAAACAAAGTACCATCTAAATTAGTAGAAAGGACACCACATGAGATGTGGATGGGCAAGAAGTCGGCCTTGGCTTTTCTTAAGATTTGGGGATGTGAAGCTTTTTGTAACACCCCAAAACTTCTAATCAAGATCAAATCACCCAAAGTTAGGGTTAACAAAAACTTTTATTCTAAATTTGAATATGGATGCATGTGTGTTTTGCATTAGTGTAGAATTGATTGAATTTGCCATGCTTGATAGCTACAAATGATGAGAAAAGGTTTAAAGATGAATGTTACATCATCTAGGACAATTGCAAAAGAAATCAAAAGAAAAATAAATAAAATATGAGTTTAATAATCAAATGGTCATTTTGACAAAAGATAACCACTAGGTCACTTTAGGTGTTCCTAGAAGAGAAATGTTAACAGAAACAATTCCACTTCTTTTCACCACTTGCTAGACCAAGTAAAAGTGAACTAAGGCCCACTTTACAAACTTACAAAAACATTTTCCAAATCAACTTAACGGACAGTTCAAAATTGAATCTAGTTCATATGGTAAGATCCCACTTTTTCAAAAATCTATCAAACCAATTCCCCTTGACCTCTCCAAGCAAACATAGATACTCAAGCTTAAGATCAAATCACTCACAAATTTGCATTCAAAAATTCCAAATTAATTTTCTTGCGGCCATTACAACAAACACCTTGCTTACACTAATCTAACTCTGGCCTAACTTCACTGTTCTAAGCAGTAATCCTCCACCCTAGTGTCCCCTCTTCACTCCCTTGTCTCCCCTGAGCCTAGCCAAGCACTAGACAACACCCCTAGCCGTGGTGCACAGTGGAGCACCGCCCAATTGTGGTCATCACCGGCTGACAGTGGACAACACGCCAGAAGCATCCTGCCCTCACCCACGACGGGCACCAAACACGCCGCACTCCACCGCCACCCCCTGTCCAAGCCTTGATCGCAGACGAGCCCTGGACCACCCTAGCATCGTCGCCCCCTATGTCTCTGCGCCATGCCCAGAGCGCACCAGCTCGTCGTAGCCGACCGCCTCGCACAGATCGTGCCTTGCCCTCACCGCGCACGCTCACGCTCGCCATGATCACCACAACCCCGCAGACACCCCCGTTCGTCGCCGCGCGACCCGCAACTCCTGCACGCCGTTGCAAACACCTCCGCCTCTGCGCAGAGCGCCGCACGCTCCCGACTAGCCTAGATCGCCCCCTGCCTTGCCATTACGCCCGTGAGAACCGCTAGGGAACCATGCACCACCCCCTACCCGCAGCAGCGCCGATAGCCGCCTGTAGCATCGTCACCGACGAGCCCGAGCCCATGTCGCTCCGTCCCCTTGCCGCGGTATAACTAGAGGCCTCCCCTGCTCATTTCTCCACACCAACACCCTCACCACTCCTCTCTGAGCCTCCCTCACCCTTCCACGGAGCAAGGTGAGCTCTCCCTCACCAGAATTTGGCCGGAGCCCGCCGCTGCTAGAGGAGAAGGGCGTCGTCGATTGAAGCTGCCCTAGGAGTTGTCGTGACCGTAAATTGATCTACCATCGTCGACAACCCCATTCACCCCCATCGCCAACCCTAGCTGGAGCCCAGGTGAGCCTATCCAGATCCCCACCGCCGCGTTAGGGTTAATTTCTCGCTGGAGCAGTTCGTCATCGACGATGACTCCTAGCCGTTAGATTAGATTTAGATCGCACGGCCTAGATTCACAGATACCATTTCGTTTAATTAGACTCGCTGACAAGTGGACCCCGTCTGTCAGCAGCCCGCTGCGCTGTGCAGTGCAGTTGGGCCGGCCCGTTTACTTTCCCGCACATAGCCTTGAAATTCAAATAAGGATTTTCCAATTTAGTTTAAACTAGTTTCTGTCCACATATTCAAAAATCAATTCAGAGAGTGTCACTAAACAAAATTGCATGATTCCAATTTTGTTAGAAAGATATTTAATTTATCTATCCAAGACCGTTGGATTTAAATCATTTGGAGTTAGAGATAATCTATAGGAAAAATAACAAGACAGAGACTTTTCTACAATCAAACATTTTCCAAAAATCAACCATAATAGCTTTTGAGTTGATTCCAACTCTCGAAAATCACATTTGACAATATCTATCTGAATATATAAAAACATTTAGGTTTGCATGTAGTGACTTTGTACTAGTAACAAAAGAATGCTATTAGGGCATTTCTAGTCACTTTAAATCTATTAAATGATAATCTTAAACTTTATAAAATGTGACCAACCCTTTAAATCACATTCCCATGTATTAGAATATGTGGTGATGACATGTGTCACATGATCCCATATTTTAATTGGAGAATATTAAATCTGAATTAATTTCAATGAGTAGAAATTACTTTTCTCAAATAAGATAAATAAAAACTAAGTCTTTATTTCATGTGATGATTGTGATGATGCTAGATCATAAAGTGTGAGCCTTAGTGTGCTAAATAGAACTAGTTAAGTATTGTTTGGTGATTGTGTACCTCGTATTTATTTATAGACGATAGTACCAACCCCGGATACGAGGAGGAGGAGTACTACCAAGCAGAAGATGAAGAAAACTTCAACCACTTCTCTACTCAAGGCAAGCTATTATTGGAAAGCTAGAATTATACAAGTTAACTATGCAAGCTACAATTGCAAGTTTCTTAAACCAAGCAAGATACATTAGGCATGCTTTGGTTATATACCTTTGATTATACCAATCCCAAGTTTTACTTGCAAGCTTTATTCTTTTACTTTTACCAAAGTTCTTTACTTTTAGTTAGTGCCTTGTGATTGTTGGAAAAATAGGATGATAGCATAAAGAGTATAAAACTAGGCCTATCTAGTTATACTTAGATGTCATTCTATGGCATGAGATTGAAGATTAGCACCCTCATTAGTGAACACTCTTAACTTTAGTGGCTAGTACTAAGCATAAAAGTGGATCACTTTAGATGGGAATACTTGGTGAAAATGATTATGAAAACCTTGGAATGATGAGTCATTCTATTGAAATGTTTTGACATGTATTGAGAAACACAAAAGGATTTGATGATGAAAATGTTGAGGCATGAGCCTTAGCCCTTTTATAAAAACTAATGGTTGGGTTCGGATGCGATACCATTCCAATTTTACCGTACAACCACAATACCTGAATTGGGTAGGGCTTAGCCGGAAGTTTATATGCCTTACTATGGGTTCCCTCGCGGAAGAGGTTTGAGCTGAGGCTACCTCGTGAGTGTGAATTGTCCACCTATGCAGTGCCCATGATGGCAGATGGTCATGGCTGGGAGGCCAAGCTCATAGGGGAGGTGCCTATACTAGAGTGTGTAATTGAAAGGTTATGATTGATTATCCGCATACTAAGTATGATGATTCAGGGTTATCCCTGACGGAGGTATCGAATTTTTTGGTGAAAGTGTACCACCTCTGCAGAGTGTCAAACTATTCGAATATCCGCGTCCGTGGTCATGGACAGTTGGAGTGGCCATACTGTTCCATCGTCAAATGTTTTCAAAATGACTAGTGAAGTGAACTATGATTTTGACTTGACCACAACAGGGTTGTGAATATGAAAACTAGGTTCCCACTTAAGTGATTTAGAAAATTAATTTAGTTTTCTTTACTTTGAAACTCAGTTTAGATAAACCTGCCTTTTTGCAAATAAACCTAGAGCTTAAGATTCCTACTAGAACTACCTTACTTGTTAGTGATAGTTTGCGAGTACTTAAGGATTACACATGGCTTTGTCCCTGGCTATTCCCGTGGCCAGACTATGAGGAGGACTATCAGGATGATGGACAGCAGGACGTCTATGACAACTAGGATCATCTCCCATCGTCAGCATTGCCTATGACTCTGAAGATGGAGCCCCTACTATGTTTCTTTCCGCTTCTTGATTTGTATTAAGACTGGATCATGAGATCCCTTATTTGTGTAAGACCTTATTATGGTTTGTAATGGATGATGTACTGTGATATCCAATCTATTGTGTCTCGTAAAAATGGTAATCCTGGGATTGCGAGGTATAGCATAACAGGCATCTGGGATTAAAAATCCGGGTGTTGACAAGTTGGTATCAAAGCCATCCTGACCCTAAGAGACCCTAGTTAGAATGGATGTCCGAACAAAAACTTAGGTTCAAAACAAAAGAAGTGAGTATTTATGAAAACCTATTACCACTCTTATCCTTGATTCTTTCAAAAAAAAATCATGTTCCTCAAAAATTCTTACATTACTACATAAAATTTGACACACTTGATCACCTCACTAACTTACTCATCATAAATGCTTATAGATGGAAGTCCAGTATTGCAAGTTCTACCAGTTGGGCAACGGAGGCCAGCTGATCTTTGAGAAGGATCTAGATGCACTGTCAGAGTATCTTAAGCGCCCGCATTCAGAATTCTCTGGGGCCCAACTCAACGATCACGTAGGAGGAGATCTACAATGGCTGATACTTGCAGATCTCAGAGGCAAAATGGAAGCACCTACTTCTGAGAAGATTCAAATTCACCTTGCGTGAGAACAACTGGCTAGATGGATTAGCCAGGGCTATGCATGAAGCTCTTGCCCGTCTATGTGGGCAAACATCAACTTGATCTAGGGAACTCGCTTTGCTCACTTCGCAAGGCGTGATTCTATGGGAATGCCATTGGAGATGCCAGGACACCCAGAGTTGAAGCACTAAGTGGACAACCTTGACTTCATGATGTATGATAGGCAGAAGGAGTTGGACAATGCCCGAGCCTACGCCAACCACAACCTTGTCATTGCCGTCAAGAAGGACCAGACTCTCACCATTCTTGCCAAGGAGCACCAATCACTTCGTTGTCAACACGACAAGAAGGATCACACCATCGATCGTCTTTGCAAGAAGGTGGCCGCTCTCGAGAAGACCATCCGTGAACAGGAAGTCCAGCTGGAAGCAAAAGAGGAGGAGGAAGGTGAAGACATCTAGGGAGATATTCACTCTTACCTCAGTGATGACAATGACTACCTGGAGGATGATGCCATGGATTTCTACACCGATGATGATGATTCTAACTTCATTGATGATGAGTAGATGCACTTGATCACTACCGTAGGAGTGACTTGTATCTGTCCCACTGTATCGTAGTTTCATAGAATGTTTCTTAAAACCATCTGTTTTCCATTTGTGTTGTGGTGTGTGTTGTATTGGGTGCTTTGAGTGAATGAATGAATGAGAAGAAGAAGTTAGTTTGCAAAACCTGAGTCAAACTCAAAGTTTAAAGCTTTTGAAAACAAAACCATGAACCTTAGAAATTTCCCTCTTATCTCATTATCTATCTCAATCTTCAGATGACTCATGGAAACCCTGGAGGAAGCAACTCATCTCAGGACCCGATGCTACAGATTCTACAAATGCTATTTTCTGACCGTGAAGCTAGTAGAGCCGAACTCCAAGCCAACCTAGCCACTCTTCAACAGATAGCTCAGATGGCCCACAATAATCAAGGCCATGGAAACCAAGATCACCATGGATCCAAACTCAAGAACTTTTAGAATACCAACCCATCTATGTTTAACAAGTCTGAGGACCCCTTAGATGCTGATGACTAGCTGCAAACCATGGAGAACAATCTAGAGATCGTAGGAGTTGAAGCCAATGAGAAGGTACTGTTTCCCACCCATTATGTGGCAGGAGATGCAAGAGCCTGGTGGAATAGGACCTGTACCATGAACGACAGTCAGATGATGACTTGGGAAGCATTCAAGATCAAGTTCAACCACACCCATGTGCCACAAGGTTTGGTCACCAGGATGAGAGATGAATTCAGGGAACTGAAGCAAGCAAGGATGATGGTAGTTGAATATCGTGACAAATTTCTGTCCCTAGCTAGACATGCCCCTGATGAGATTAACACTAAAGCCAAGAAGAAGGAAAGGTTCCTGAATGGATTGCATGATGAGATGCAGATTGTGTTAGTCAACATCCGTTTTGGAGATATAGAAGAGCTAGTAGACTCTGCCATTCAAATGTAAGGGAAGATAAACCAAGCCAATGACAACCACAAGCGCAGGATGATGCACTAGACTAGGTCCCACAATACCCAGAAGTATCACCCCAACCCGTCTGCAGGATATGCCCCAAGAAACAACAACATACCTCTGATGTCCCGTCCAAGCTACCCAATCGTAGCGGAGGAAACCTGAAGTCCGGAGGAAACCACAACAACAACCTCGGTAACTCCAACAACTTCAACCATGCACCGCCAAAGTCCAACAACAATAACAACAACAACAATACTGCCCAAAGGACTAGATGCAATGTTGTGCCTGTTGCAGCCAAAGACAAGTCCTAGATTACTTGCTTTGAATGTGTAGTCAAGGGTCACTACTCCAATGAGTGCCCCAAGAAGCTTACAGCAGCCACCAATGTGAATGCACCCGCTCAACAGCAACGCCATGTTCAGCCTGGAAGGAGATTTGCCCCAGGGAATTCGCTCAACCGCAACAGCCGTCTATTCCACATGAATGTTGAAGAAGCCCAAGAAGCGCCAGATGTCGTGTTGGGTTTGTTTTCTATTAACTCAGTACTTGCAAGATTGTTGTTTGATTCTGGAGCATCGCACTTGTTTGTTACAGAAGAATTTGCATGCACTAGTAAGATTCAACCAACAAAATTGAAGCATGTTATGATAGTTCAAATACCTGGTTCAACCACCAAAGCTAGAAATTTTGCAAGATTGTACCTATCAGAATCCATGGAATAGATTTTTATGCCAATCTAATAGTACTTGGAACCAAAGGTTTGGAAGTAGTACTAGGAATGGATTGGATGTCGAAACATAAAGGATTGATCGACTGTGCCAAGAAAGCCATAACCATGACTAGTAGCTCTGGAGTATCAGTAGAGCATGTATCTGAAACCTTGCCCCGCCAATTCAAATCCAACAAGAGTCTAGGCCAACCAACCCTAGACCAAGTCAGAGTAGTCTGTGAATACCCCGACGTATTCCCAGATGAATTGCCCGGTATGCCCCCAGATCGGGATATCGAGTTCATTATTGAACTAATTCCTAGAACTGGACCCATAGCTCAGAGACCTTATAGTATGAACCGATATGAATTAGTGGAGCTGAAGAAGCAACTTGATGCTACGGTGGAGAAAGGTCTGATTCAACCAAGCGCATCGCCAT
This sequence comes from Avena eriantha, assembly GCA_910589775.1. Taxonomy (NCBI): domain Eukaryota; kingdom Viridiplantae; phylum Streptophyta; class Magnoliopsida; order Poales; family Poaceae; genus Avena; species Avena eriantha. The sequence goes on along the minus strand of OU342743.1, from coordinate 156,821,487 downwards.
GGAGATCGCATGTTTTGTTTGTGGACAATAAAGATGGAGGTAACCGTTTGTGCATGGATTACCGGAAGTTGAATGATGTCACTATCAAGAACAAGTACCCACTTCCAAAGATAGAGGATCTGTTTGACCAGTTGACTGGTGCTAGAATGTTTTCTAAGATTGATCTTAGAACTGGTTATCACCAACTCAAGATTCGTGCAACAGATATTCCTAAGACCGCCTTTACCACCAGATATGAATTGTATGAGTATACGGTCATGTCTTTTGGATTAACCAATGCCCCCGCTTATTTCATGAATATCATGAATAAGATTTTTATGAACTTTCTAAATAAGTTTGTCGTTGTTTTTATCGACGATATTCTAATCTATTCCAAGTCAGAAGAAGAACATGAGCTACATCTAAGAACAATCCTTGAAACCCTTCGAGAGCATCAGTTGTATGCCAAGTTTAGCAAATGTGAGTTCTGGCTGAAAGAAGTAGGATTCCTAGGACATATCATGTCGGCGGGAGGAGTCGCTGTCGATCCTGCCAAGATCAAAGATGTTGAAGAACGGGAAGCCCCAACCACTCAAACCCAAGTTTGTGCATTTCTTGGATTATCGGGATATTACCGCAAGTTTGTTGAAGGATTTTCGAGCATCGCAAGACTGATGACCCAATTGTTGAAGAAAGATAAGAAGTTTGAATGGACCGACAAATGTGAAGCAAGTTTTCAAGAGCTCAAGAAGAGATTCATTTCAGCCCCAATCTTGATTATGCCAGATATCAAGAAGCCTTTTGATGTGTATTGTGATGCATCCAAGATTGGTCTAGGATGTGTGTTGATGCAAGAAGGCAAAGTCATAGCATATCTGTCCTGACAACTGAAGCAGCATGAGAAAACTACCCTACCCATGATCTTGAATTAGCACCTGTAGTTTTAGCATTGAAGACATGGCATCACTACCTTATGGGTAACTGCTATGAGATTTATTCGGATCACAAGAGCCTGAAGTATATTTTCACCCAGAAGGAGCTGAATATGAGGCAAAGGAGATGGATAGAGTTAATCAAGGATTATGACCTTGAAATTCACTATCACCCCCGCAAAGCCAATGTGGTAGCGGATGCTCTTAGCAGATTGCCGTGTAGATTAAACACCATGATCAAAGAAGCCCAGCGAAGTTTGCATGAAGAGTTGGAGCAGTTTAGAACAGAGCTAGTTAGCAAAGGATTTTTAGCTAGCATTGAACTTCAACCCACTTTGATCAGTCAGATCAAGGAGGCGCAAAAAGGAAATGCTAGTATCGATGGAATCAAACATCGTATTGGTATAGGGAAGGTACCTGGATTCACTGAAGATGAAGAAGGAGTTTTGTGGTAAAAAGGACATATCTGTCTTCCAGCAGATTCGGAGCTAAAGCAAGTTATCATGCAGGAAGCTCATGATACTCTTTATTAATCCACCCCGGAGGAATGAAGATGTATCAGGATTTGAAGGAGCAATTTTGCTGGCACAAGATGAATAGAGAAATCGGAAGCTACATAGCCAAGTGTGATATCTGTCAGCGAGTCAAAGTGGAACATCAGAGACCCGCAGGACTGTTGCAACCATAGCAGATTCCGGAATGGAAATGGGATTCCGTCGGAATGGACTTTATCTCTGGTTTGCCTACTTCTTCTAGGGGAAATGACTCTATTTGGGTCATAGTTGATAGACTGTCCAAGGTAGCACATTTTATACCTGTCAAGACTACCTACCAGAGTTTAAAGCTAGCAGAGCTGTACATTGCTAGAATCGTAAGTTTGCATGGAACCCCCAAGACCATAGTTTCGGATTGAGGAACCCAGTTTGCCTCAAGGTTTTGGCAGAAAGTCCAAGAAGGATTAGGAACCAAGTTGAATTTCAGCACAACTTATCACCTACAGACCGACGGACAAACTGAAAGAGTCAACCAAATCTTAGAAGATATGTTGAGAGCTTGTGTTTTAGAGTATGGATCAAAATGGGAAGATTGTCTGCCTTTCGCAGAATTCTCATACAACAACAGTTATCAAGCCAGTTTGCAAATGGCCCCATTTGAATTTCTGTATGGAAGGAAGTGTCGTACCCCTTTGAATTGGTCGCAAGTAGGAGAGAGTCAGATTTTCGGACCCGACATCCTACGAGAAGCCAAAGAGAAGGTTCACAAAGTCCGTGAGCACCTCAAGACCGCCCAATCCAGACAAAAGAGTTATGCTAACAAGAGACGTCGAGACCTGACCTTCAATGTCAGAGATTTTGTGTATCTCAAAGTGTTGCCTTTGAAGGGAATGCAACGTTTTCAACTGAAAGGGAAGTTCGCCCCCAGATATATTGGACCCTTCAAGATTTGAATCGCCGAGGAGAAGTATCTTATCAACTGGAACTGCCAGAGGAGATGTCATCCATCCATGATGTGTTCCATATCCCGTTACTTCGCAAATGCCTAGAAGTTCCAGAGAAGACCGAAGTTTTCAAGAACACTGATCATCGAGCCATAGATATCAACAAGGATCTGATGTATCGTGAAGTGCCCATCCGTATTTTGGAAGAAGCTTTCAGAACCACCAGGACCCGGAGTATCAAGTTTCTCAAGATCCAATGGAGCAACCATACCGAAGAGGAAGCTACTTGGGAGCGAGAAGATTACATTAGGACTGAGTTTCCAAATCTCTTTAGTTCCTAGTTTTTCTTAAATCTCAGGACGAGATTTTGTTTAAGGAGGGAAGGTTTGTAACACCCCAAAACTTCTAATCAAGATTATCAAGTTCAAATCACTCAAAGTTAGGGTTAACAAAAACTTTTATTCCAAATTTGAATATGAATGCATGTGTGTTTTGCATTAGTGTAGAATTGATTGAATTTGCCATGCTTGATTGCTACAAATGATAAGAAAAGATTTAAAGATGAATGCTACATCATCTAGGACAATTGCAAAAGAAATCAAAAGAAAAAGAAATAAAATATGAGTTTAATAATCAAATGGTCATTTTCACAAAATATAACCACTAGGTCACTTTAGGTGTTCCTAGAAGAGAAATTTTAACAGAAACAATTCCACTTCTTTTCACCCCTTGCTAGACCAAATAAAAGTGAACCAAAGGCCCACTTTACAAACTTACAAAAACATTTTCCAAATCAATTTAATGGATAGTTCAAAATTGAATCTAGTTCATATGGTAAGATACCACGTTTTCAAAAACCTATCAAACCAATTCCCCTTGACCTCTCCAAGCAAACATAGATACTCAAGCTTAAGATCAAATCACTCACAAATTTTCATTCAAAATTCCAAATTAATTTTCTTGCGGCCATTACAACAAACACCTTGCTTACACTAATCTAACTCTGGCCTAACTTCACTGTTCTGAGCAGTAATCCTCCACCCCAGTGTCCCCTCTTCACTCCCTTGTCTCTCCTTAGCCTAGCCAAGCACTAGACAATCCCCCCCTTAGCTGTGGTGCATAGTGGAGTGCCTCCCAATTGTGGTCGTCGCCGGCCGACAGTGGACAGCGCGCTAGAAGCATCGCTGCCCTCGCCCACGAAGCGCACCAGACACGCCGCACTCCACCACCACCCCCTGTCCAAGCCTTGATCATAGACGAGCCCTGGACCACCCTAGCACCGTCGCGCCCAATGTCTCTACGCCATGCCTAGAGCGTGCCAGCTCGCTGTAGCCGACTGATACATTGCAAATGTATCCATAATTTTTGATGTTCCATGCTTGGTTTTATCCACTTTCTTGTGTAGTGTCCACACTTTGGAATACTTTTCATATGATTTCTAGGACTAACCTATTAACAAGAGCCATAGTGCTAGCTGCCTGTTTTCTGCTGTTTTTGGTTCCAGGAAAGTCAGAAAATGAATATTCTCGGAATTGGACGGGACAAAAGCCAAAGTGCCTATTTTTCCGTAAGTCATTAGATGCCAGAATACGAGACGGAGAACGGCTGGTGGCGGCCACACAACCTGGCCGCGCGACCAGGCCTAGCCCGCGCTAGGGGGTGGTCTGGCCGACCCCATCACCCCCTCGGCCTCTCCTTTCGCCTATAAGATGCCCTCGGGACGAAAACCCTAAGTACCCGATCAAAAATCCACAAAAGAGTTTGTAGCCGCTGTCATCTCCATCCCTAGATCGGGAGGGATCTGAAGCTCTTCCCAGCACCCTGCCGGAGAGGGGAATTCACCCTAGAGGCATTCTTCATCATTATGCAATCCTCCGGTGTGACGCGTGAGTAGTTCATCTCTGGACTACGGGTCCATGTAGTAGCTAGATGGCTGGTTTCTCCTCCTTTGTGCTTTCATGTCTAGATCTTGTGAGCTCCGTTCATGATCAAGATCATCTATTTGTAATTCTGCATGTTGTGTTTGCGGGGATCCGATGGATATTGAGATGCTATTTCAGATTGATTATTGATTCTATCATGTCTTTGTTATTTGTGATCTTGCATGCTTTCCGTTGTTAGTAGCTATCTTGGCCAAGTAGATGCTAGCAACTCCAAGAGTTAGTATTTATGCTCGATAGTGGGTTTATGCCTCTGGTAATCTGGGGAAGTGACAGAAATCTCTAAGGTACTAGATGTGTTGTTGCTACTAGGGAGAAAACAACAATCCTTTGTTCATAGAACAATCGTATTGTTTACTTTACACGAAGTTCGTAAAGCAATAATCTGTTGCTTGTAACTTAATACTGGAGGGGGTTCGGATGATAACCTGAAGGTGGATTATTAGTCATAGATGCAGTTGGATGGCGGTCTATGTATAATGCTGTAATGCCCAATCAAGTTCCAAAGGAGTCAAGATGATTAGTATATGCATGTATTGTTTTCTCGATGTTTGTCAATTTCCCCGCTGTAATTTGTTCACCCAACATGTTATCTATCTTAAGGAGAGCCACCTCTAGTGAACTATGGATCCCGGTCCTTTTCTTTTACATACAATCTATAAATTGTTTACTGCTTTGTGTTTACTTTCTGCAAATATTACTTCCTTCCATTCGATACGTTTAATCCTTTGTTTTCAGCAAAACACGGTGAGATTGACAGCCTCATCGCAAGTTGGGGACAGAGTTCTGTGGTTGTGTTGTGCAGGTCTCCATGTTGCTACTAGCACCGGTAGTGCGCCCTGCCAAAGCTCAGCTAGTAACACCTTTGGGGTGTTTCCTTGCTCCTACTGGTTCGATTAAACCTTGGTTTCATAACTGAGGGAAACTTATTGTTGTGCTCATCATACCTTCCTCTTGGGGTTCCGAACGAGCTCTACATCAACATGAGCCATCAAGCACTTTTCTGGCGCCGTTGCCGGGGAGTCCCTCATAACCAATCTCTTTACTTTGTTATTTTTGTTTTGCTTAGTTTCTTTTTGCTTTGTTTGCTTGTTTCTTTATCAAAAACACAAAAAAATAGTTTTACAAATTTGCTTTCTTATTTGAAAACACACAAAAATGACTACCCTTGAAAACACTAAGTTGTGTGACTTCACTAGCACCAACAACAATGATTTTATGAGCACACATATTGCTCCACCCGTGCCTGAAGATACTTTCTTTGAGATAAAACCTGCTTTACTCAATCTTGTTATGAGAGAACAATTTTCTGGTATTGGTAAGATGTTGTTGCCCATCTAAATAACTTTGTTGAACTTTGTGAGATGCAAAAGCATAGGGATATAGATGGTGATATTATTAAGCTGAAATTGTTTCCTTTCTCTTTGAGAGGAAAAGCTAAAGAATGGTTGAATTCCCTAACTAGGAATAGTAATGATTCTTGGACTAAATGCAAAGATGCTTTGATTGGAAAATACTATCCACCTGCTAAGATTATATCTATGAGAAGTGAAATAATGAAGTTTAAACAATCTGATAATGAACATGTTGCTCAATCTTGGGAAAGAATGAAATCTTTGGTAAAGAATTGCCCCACTCATGGACTAACTGCTTGGATGATCATCCAAACCTTTTATGTAGGATTGAACTATTCTTCAAGGAACCTATTGGATTCTGCTGCTGGAGGTACCTTTATGACCATCACTTTGGGTGCTGCAACAAAACTTCTGGACAATATGATGGTTAATTATTCTGAATGGCATACTGAGAGAGATCCACAAGGTAGGAAGGTAAATTCTGTTGACGAAACCTCCTCCTTGAGTGATAAGATTGATATTATTATGTCTATGCTTGTGAATGGGAAAGCCCATATTGATCCAAATAATGTTCCTTTAGCCTCTTTGGTTGCTCAAGAAGAGCAAGTTGATGTGAACTTCATAAGAAATAATAATTTTGGCAACAATGCTTATGGTAACAACAATTATAAGCCATATCCTCCCAACAATGGTAATGCTTATGGAAATTCTTACAACAATAATAGGAGTGCACCCTCTGAACTTGAAGTTATGCTTAAAGAATTTATTAGTAAGCAAACTACTTTCAATAAAACTATTGAGGAAAAACTCTCTAATGCTGAAAGAAATATAGCATCTTTGGCTGAAGCTCAATCTTCTTTGAATAAAATGGCTGCTAAACCTAAAACTAATGATAATCCCTTTGCAGCTACTAATGCTATACAAGTAAGAATTGATGAAAATGTTGGACTATTAGCTGAATTACATGCTAAGTGGGAAAGAGAAGATGAAATTGCTAGAAACATTAGTGTTTCTACTATTACCACCACTAGTGTTGAGGCTAGTAATAGTTCTACTACTCTGGATGATAAGTTCGATTTTGATCTTGATGGTTGCAACATCTGTGAAGTTATTAAGTTCCTACAAAAGCTTGCTAAAAGTCCTAATGCTAGTGCTATGAACATGGCTTTTACAAAACACATTACTGATGCTCTCATAAAGATTAAAGAAGAAAATATGAAACATAAAGCTTCTATTCCTATAAAACAAGAAGATGGTTGGAAACCCATCATTAATATAAAAGTGAATGACTTTGATTTCAAAGCTTTATGTGATCTTGATAGTAGTGTTTCTATTATGCCTAAAAGGATTTATGATATGCTTGATTTGCCTCCACTTGAAGATTGTTATTTGAATGTCCCACTTGATGATAATTCTAAAAAAAACTCATGGGGAGTCTTAATAATGTTCTTATTATGGTTAATAATGCCTATGTCCCCGTTGATTTCTATGTTTTGGATGTTGAATACAATGCTTCTTGTCCTATTACTTTGGGAAGACCTTTTCTTAGAACTGTTGGTGCCATTATTGATATGAAAGAAGGCACCATTAAATATCAACTCCCACTCAAGAAAGGTCTAGAACACTTCCCCAAGAAGATAGAGAAGATTTCTTTTGCCTCTCCTATGAAAACAAAATTTGGTTTTAATGCTTCTTCATTTGAGAACACTTGATTCTTTTTCTTGCTTCTTATGCCTAACTTAAAGGCGTTAAAGAAAAGTACTTATTGGGAGAGCACCCAAAAGTTTTAGATAAGTCTTGGAATTTATTACTTCGGTAATAACCACTCCTTATCCTTTTTATTTGCTTTTTGTTTCAAGAGTAACCTCTAATGAGAGAGAAGTAATGATTGGGAAAGTTGTTGTCCCGAAACAGATTTCTGCACTTCACCGTAAAAATTCGTGTAAAATCTCTGAAGGTCTTTTTGAGGCGCGAATTTTTTTACTTCTGCCCCAGATTGTTATCTAACTTTCTTTAGTTCAACACTTTTTTATTTGAGCAACAGAAGGTCTTCGAAAAAATTCTTCTTTACCTGCTGGTCTGTTTTGACAGATTTCTGCCATTTTCTGCATTTGCTTCTTGTTGGTTCCTTTTTGAGTTCTTTTGGGGAATTGAGCTTTTTGAGGGAAATGCTACAGTATCTAGTGTTTTAATGGAAATTTATTTGGTATTAGAACTGAACCTTAAGACTTATTTATCTTGAGTGCACTAATGTTGCTAATAAAGATTGTGTGAAGTTTTGTATGAAGGAAAAATTCCAGGTGTATGGAAGGAATGAGTAATGAGATGAAGGATGGACTAAAGCTCAAGCTTGGGGATGCCACGCGTGTCACCCCAAGAAATATCCAAGAAGTACAAGCGTGAAAGCTTGGGTATGCCCAAGGCATCCCCCTCTTCATCAATAAAAATCTCAGGTTTCTTCCAAACGCTTCGTTTTTATTGTTTCATGCACAGTTGTATTGTTCTTGGAGTGGCTTCTTTTTCGTTTTTGTTTTGGTTTTTCGTTTGCTTGGTTTGCTTAGTTTTATGAATAAATTGGTTGGACCCCCTCTTTCATACATTGGTTTGCAAATAGTTTGGTTTGGTTTAGAAAAGAGTAGGAAAGTTCATGCTTATGTGGTAAAAAGAGCTCGTTTTTGACTGTGGCCTATGCTTTGTCATGCCATGCTTGATATTTTTTTGGCTTTATGCTTAGTATTCTTTGTTGTAGCATGAATTGTTATAAACAATTGAGATTGCTTAATGTGCCTTGGATGAATCATGCGTTGTTTTAGCATATTAAAGCATAGTATAGTGGTATTCTCCTTTGATGCTTTATTTGGGTTGACTTGGTACATGCTCACACTATGTTATGACTATCTCAAGTCACCATAGCCTTTATGATCCTTTAGTTTTGAACTTGTAGTATCACTTTATGCTTTGTTCAATGATGTTTTGTCGCTCTGCATGATTATGGCCATTATTGCTCTCTTAGTTTGTCGCTCCCAGTATTTTGCTAGCCTCCACAACCAAGTATGAGTTCCACTCATGCATCCAACTCCTTAAACCAAGTTATTCCAAAGAGTCCACCACACCTACCTACTAGCTTATGCTATTCCAAGTATATTCATGCTTTTGTTTACCTTCCAAATTAAACTTGTTATGAGAAAACTAGTGATTAAAGCTCTCACGAACTTGATGGCACACTTTACTTTTCTTGCATCTAACAAACTTGAACTATTGGGTCCTTCTTTGTTGCGTATATGCTTGCGCTTTATAAGTTGAAGTTAGCATAACCATGTATCATGGGGAACGCTTTCAACATTGCACTTATATTTGCTACTCTATAAGGGACAAGCTGAATACTATTATGCTATGTTTTCTTTATGTGAAACAAACAAACGTCTTGCAAAGCATTGTTATTCATGAATCTTTTGTTTGTGCCTTTTCATGTTGCAACATAGTTTCTTTGTCTTATTGCTAGAACTTTGTCTTTCATGTTATGATTGAAGTACTATGATCCCAGCTTTGAACGTTTTACAAATACTTTGATCAAGTCTTTGATGGTGCATGTCACATCAAAAATTATTCTTTCTTTTTATCACTTACCTACTCGAGGACGAGCAGGAGTTAAGCTTGGGGATGTTGATACATTGCAAATGTATCTATAATTTTTGATGTTCCATGCTTGGTTTTATCCACTTTCTTGTGTTTTGTCCACACTTTGGAATACTTTTCATATGATTTCTAGGACTAACCTATTAACAAGAGCCACAGTGCCAGCTGCCTGTTTTCTTCTATTTTTGGTTCCAGGAAAGTCAGAAAATGAATATTCTCGGAATTGGACGGGACAAAAGCCAAAGTGCCTATTTTTCCGAAAGTCATCAGATGCCAGAATACGAGACGGAGAAGAGCTGGGGGCCGGCGACACCACCTGGCCACGCGGCCAGGCCTGGCCCACGCCAGGGGGTGGTCTGGCCGACCCTAGCACCCCCTCGGCCTCTCCTTCCGCCTATAAGTTGCCCTCGGGACGAAAACCCTAAGTACCCGATCAAAAATCCACGAAAGAGTCTGTAGCTGCCGTCATCTCCATCCCTAGATCGGGAGGGATCTGAAGCTCTTCCTAACACCCTGCCGGAGGGGGGAATTCACCCTGGAGGCCTACTTCATCATCATGCAAGCCTCCGGTGTGATGCGTGAGTAGTTCATCTCTGGACTACGGGTCCATGTAGTAGCTAGATGGCTGGTTCTCCTCCTTTGTGCTTTCATGTCTAGATCTTGTGAGCTCCGTTCATGATCAAGATCATCTATTTGTAATTCTGCATGTTGTGTTTGTGGGGATCCGATAGATATTGAGATGCTATTTCAGATTGATTATTGATTCTAGCATGTCTTTGTTATTTGTGATCTTTCATGCTTTCCGTTGTTAGTAGCTATCTTGGCCAAGTAGATGCTAGCAACTCCAAGAGTTAGTATTTATGCTCGATAGTGGGTTCATGCCTCTGGTAATCTGGGGAAGTGACAGAAATCTCTAAGGTACTAGATGGGCTATTGCTACTAGGGAGAAAACAACAATCCTTTGTTCATAGAACAATCGTATTGTTTACATTACGCGCAATTCGCAAAGCAATAATCTGTTGCTTGCAACTTAATACTGGAGGGGGTTCGGATGATAACCTGAAGGTGGATTATTAGTCATAGATGCAGTTGGATGGCGGTCTATGTATAATGTTGTAATGCCCAATCAAGTTCCAAAGGAGTCAAGATGATTAGTATATGCATGTATTTTTTTCTTGATGTTTGTCAATTGCCCCGCTGTAATTTGTTCACCCAGCATGTTATCTATCTTAAGGAGAGCCACCTCTAGTGAACTATGGATCCTGGTCCTTTTCTTTTACATACAATCTATGAACTGTTTACTGCTTTGTGTTTACTTTCTGCAAACTATTACTTTCTTCCATTCGATACATTTAATCCTTTGTTTTTAGCAAAACACGGTGAGATTGAAAACCTCATCGCAAGTTGGGGACGGAGTTCTGTGGTTGTGTTGTGCAGGTCTCCACGTTGCTACTAGCACCGGTAGTGCGCCCTGCCAAGGCTCAGCTAGCAACACCTTTGGGGTGTTTCCTTGCTCGTACTGGTTCGATTAAATCTTGGTTTCATAACTGAGGGAAACTTGCTGCTGTGCTCATCATACCTTCCTCTTGGGGTTCCCAACGAGCTCTACATCAACACGAGCCATCACCGACCGCCTATCATAGACTGCGCCTCGCCCTCTCCGCGCACGCTCATGCTCGCCATGATCACCACAACCCCGCAGACACCCCCGTTCACCGCCGCGTGACCCGCAGCTCCTGCACGCCGTCGCAAACACCTCCGCCTCTGCGCGAAGCGCCGCACGCTCCCGACCAGCCTAGACCGCCCCGTGCCTTTCAATTACGCCCGTGAGAACTGCCAGGTGAAATGGATCGTATGGGCACCTAGAGGGGGGTGAATAGGTGCTACACCAATTTTTAATTCTTTTTCAATTTTAGGCTTAGCATAAAGGTAAATTCTCTAGATAAACTAATGTGTGGAATTTCCCTATATGCAAACCTATCTACTAGCGAGTAAAGAGCGAGTGGAAGAGGTAGAGTGAACCGAAGTGAAGCACGCGGAGACACAGGATTTGTTTGACCGCAGTTCCTTCCTTGTTAAGGGAAGTACGTCTGCGTTGGAGGGGTGGGCGGTACTAAGACCACCACGCCACAAAAGGCCTCACCCTGTTCTCCGATGGATCTCGCCACAACAGGCTTGATCCACCTTCCACTATAGTACCCTTCGAGGCGGGCACCGGCGCCTTTACACAACTAGCGGGGCAACAACTCCACAACAACTTGGAGGCTCCTGAAATGACAACAAGCTGCCACAAGAACAAAGTTGTCAAATACAATAACAAGATCTAGGTATTAACAAGAATACTAGATCAGGGATTTCTCCAAGTGAATGGAGAGGAGTTGAAGCGCTTGATTCTTGATGTTGATGATGAACTTCTCCTCCTTCAATTCCACCAAAGATCAAGACCTTCGGGTGGTTGAAGTGGGAGATCGAGATTTAGAGCTCTTGCACAAGGTCTGGTCAAATTCGAGTGAATCAAGAGTTCTGGACGTTGGGGAAGAAGGGGTACTTATACCCCCTTCCAAAAACTAGCCGTTGCACACTTTGGGGGCTGGATTATCCGGCCCAAGAGGGGGCCCAATTATCCGGTCTGGGGAAACTCCGCCCCAGACTCGGAATCTCTGGCAGAAAATCCGCCCCCTCATAGTGAGACGCGCCGAGCTTGCCCTTGATCATCTTTTGGGGGCCGGATTATCCGGTCCTATGCGAAGGCCGGATTATCCGGCCTAGGGAAGAAAAACCGCCCTAGTTCGGATTTTCCGGGAGAAAATCCGACCGGATACCGAGCGACGCGCCTTGGCTCCTTTTGCTCGAAAACTGGGGGTTGGATTATCGGCCCTTGCGAAACCCGGATTATCCGGCCTGGGAGGAAAAACCGCCCCAGTTCGGATTTTCCGGGAGAAAATCCGACAGGACACAGAGCGACGCGCCTTGGCTTCCTTGAGAGATGAGGTAGGCTGGATTATCTGGCCCATGGAGGGGTGGATTATCCGGGCCCCCTCAAAACTTCATGCACACTTAGCAGACATGAAAAGTCTCCATAGTATTGTTATCTAACACGCAAAACAAAGGAAAACATGAAATGTTCTTTCAATCTCCCCCTTTTTGGTGTTAGATGACAATACCAGGATTTGCAGGAGAAAGACACAAGACAAACATCGATAACTATGAAAGGGACTCCCCCTCAATGTGTGCATAATAGAGTTTTGCATTGGAATACAAATGCACACAAATAGGTGAATCTATTCCATAGACATAAGGGCAAAAACACATACCACCGAAGTAGAGAATAGGCATCTTTGACAAAAATCACAATTATTATTGGATAAGCATTATGAGCACGCGCCTTCCGTGATAAACCTCCAGCAATAGGATATGAATAGATATAGCCATGAGCATAATCCATGATATGAAGTCCATAGGTACCATCCAGACAACCACATAAAGTCTCAACCACAAATCACAAACCACGAATTTAAAAGTTCACGCTAAATGGGCATAAGCAAGAAATAACGAATAAAAAGTGCAAGTGCTTATGCCCGGCCCGACCCATGCAAATCCACGGACAACCTAATAGAACTACTTCTCCCCCTTTGGCATCGAGACACCAAAAAGGGAGAAGAGCGATGCTAGCGCCCCATGGGATCACTCATGATAGTCCTCGTCCTCGTCCTCGTCCTCTTCTGCATGCTCTTCCTCATCCTCAAGTTCCTCAGTGTCACCTTCCTCATCATCAGCATCAGCAGCAGGCGCAGAGGGGAACAAGTGACGCTCCAGCTCACCATAGTTCAGCCCGGAGGAAGAGTTCCACCGAGCATACGGAGTGGGAAGTGTAGGAGCCGGAGGAGCACCCGAAGCACCAGACACGTGGTGGAGAATGAGCTGCTGGGAGTGAGCCAACTCATGGCGCTGCCTGTATGCCTCGTACTGACCCTTGCGCGTGTCCACGCCCATGCAAAGAATGTGACGCTGGAACCAGTTCAGCTGCTTGATCTCACGGGGGAGCCACTAGGGGCCGGCGAGCATCCCTCATGAGGCCCTTAGGAGCAGGGGAGGGGTGAGCAGTCTTCCAAACCTTGTTGTATATCTTCTTGGCCTTGTGCACCGAATCAATGTGGAACTCCTTGGAAGGAAGCAGGTGGCAGATGAGCATCATAATGTAGGGCGCATAGGGAATGGACAGACGGTTGAACATAGCATCACATAGATCATGGTAGATGAAGTCCATGACATCCAGCCTGTACTGCACTGACTCGTCCTCGCAGGAGGCAACCTCATGAGAAAATTGAAGTAGCTGAACAAGGTGACCACGGATGCTGTCATTGTTGCCCCCACTCGGTGTAATAGAGTCACGGAAGAGACCCACGAAGGCAGCATAGATGGGGGCAAGACCAGGCACAATACCGACAATTCCATTGTCCACGGTGCACGGAGAGAGAGTTGCATCCTAGTTGGGCTTCAACTGAGTGATGATGCGGTGGCCACTGGCTCTATCCCTGTTGTGGAAGGAGTACCCCAGAACCTCATCAAACACGTGAAAATCAGCAGTCATTGGCCTATCATAAGTCATCCACTTCATAGTGCGACGCTCATCCCCACAAATCACCAAAGTGGAGAAGAACTGCTTCACCACCTTAGAGTCAAAGGAGCACTGGAGAGACATGAGATGATGCAGCCCCATCCTCTCAGCCACATACATCGCATCCACAAGATGCGCCTTCTCCAAGGCATCAGCAAGTACCAGAGGGTGCATAGGCCTAATGTTCAGCCTGGCATAGATGTCTTCATAAATCCCCTTCTGTTCGGCACACCAAAAGCGGGTATCCCCCAGCTCATCATCACGAGGTAACTCAGCAAACAAGTCACGGTGACGGATGGCAGAGAAGGATACTGCATCCAAAGCCCTATAGTTGATCTTGGGCTCCTTGCCCTTCCTCTTGGACACCCCCTTCCTAGTCCTCTTGGATTGTTCAGCCATTTGCCTCTCTTCATTCTTCCTTCTCCTCAATTCAACTTCGTCCACTAGGTTACCTTGACCGTCGTCCCGAAAGTACTTGGCACGAGGACGGCGCTTGTAGGTCTTGGAAACACCGGAACCACCTGTGAGGAGAATAAGGGCGATAGCAAGGGGATAAGCATACACACAAGTCCAGGAGAGAGCATGGAAAAAGTAGTCAAAAAGTTCATAGGACAAAACTACTCAATGCATACACATAGTGAAACTGAAGCAGAATTGAATCTGTCAGGCCGGATTATCCGGCCTGGCCATGGGCAGATAATCTGGCCCTGGCAGAAATTTTCGATTTCACCAAGAATGCATGCAAAAAAAGTAGATCGGGCCTAGAAACTGTAAGACTACGAGTTCTATGCGAAAACACATCCTTCTAGACAACGTTCCACCCAACAAGATACATATCTAGCCAAAGATGGGGAGAGAGGGAGTTACCCTCACTCATTGGAGGAAGAACGCGGAGGAGAAGGTACCCGGAGGCGTGGAGAAGAAGATCTGGGGAGGCCCAGAAAATCCGATTGCCCGAGAGGCTCCGGGGAGGGTGAGGGGTGGCAGGCGGCGGCTAGGGAGAAGGAGAGGGCTGGGGGAGAAGTGCTGCTCGATATGAGCCCTTCCCCCCGAGTCCTGCCCTTTAAGATCGAATCTGCCAGGGCCGGATTATCCGGCCTAAATTCTGGGATTCTGTTATACACAGAACCAGGCCCACGCGACCCCAAACAACACCCCCACAAGGTGTACAAGGGACTTGTGTGCAAGAATAGATGGCTTAGGGGTAGGGAAGGCTTAGGATTGATAAAGCCAAACTAAGATGGTACTAGACACTCAAAATTGCAAAATCCAAATCAAATAAAAGCCAAGATTGAGTGTGATTCCCATAAGAACATGAGAGAGCAAATAACATCCAAAAAGATCCAATTCTCCACAAGGGAGAGGGCGGTGGCCGAAGCCACCTTGTTGGAGTGTATGGTGTGACACCGCGAAGATATATCTTGGGTTCACGACCAATACTCATCAATAAGCTCACATATCACAACATGATATTAAGAGATATGATAAAACTTGCTATTGGCATTATGGGGGGAGGGTTAGCCCAATAAGTTAGGACCACACTCCCCCTATATCCATGCCCACACCTAGACCAAACAAGGATTGAGACGTATGAGTGAGTGCATGGGTAATCAAGACAAACTCCTGGAATCAATGATATTTAGCTCATTCCTCAAATAGCAGAATCTTGCTTCATCAAGTGGCTTTGTAAAGATATCCGCCAGTTGGTTCTTCGTGCTCACAAAAGATAGATCAATATCGCCTCGAGCAACATGGTCACGAATAAAATGATTCTGAATCTCATTATGCTTCGTCCTTGTGTGTTGAACTGGATTGTACGCAATTTTGATAGCACTTTCATTATCACATAAAAGAGGCACTTTGTCACAATTGACACCGTATTCCTTTAAAGTTTGCCTCATCCACAATAATTGAGTACAAGCGCTAGCAGCAGCAACATATTCAGCTTCGGCGGTGGAGAGAGATATATAATTCTGCTTTTTAGAGGACCAACATACAAGAGATCTTCCCAAGAATTGACAAGCTCCAGAAGTTGATTTCCGATCATCCTTATCACCAGCCCAATCTGAGTCAGTATAACCACATAAAGAGAAATTGGAGCCCTTGGGATACCAGAGACCAAAGTTGGGGGAATGAACCAAATATCGAAAGATCCTCTTGACCGCCACTAAGTGGCTTTCTTTAGGAGCTGCTTGATACCTTGCACACACTCCCACACTCAACACAATATCGGGTCTAGATGAACAGAGGTAAAGAAGAGAGCCAATCATGGACCGGTATACCTTTTGGTCCACATCTTTACCGTGAGGGTTGAGTTCGAGATGACACTTTGTTTGCATCAGAGTAGCGACACCATTTAGATCCGTCATCTTGAATCTCTTGAGCATGTCTTGGATGTACTTTTCTTGATTAATAAAGGTTCCTTCTCTAAGTTGCTTGATCTCAAATCCAAGAAAGAACCGTAATTCCCCCATCATAGACATCTCAAACCTGTCAGTCATAAGCTTTGAAAATTCATCGTTAAAAGCTTTGTTAGTAGAACCAAAAATGATATTGTCTACATATAGTTGGCATATGAAGAGCTCCCCCTTAACCTTCTTAGTAAAAAGAGTGGGGTCGATTTGCCCAACTTCGAAGCCACGATCTAACAAACGCTCTTTAAGGTGCTCATACCACGCACGCGGGGCTTGTTTAAGGCCATAGAGTGCCTTATCGAGTTTGTAGACATGGTTCGGGAAGTTAGGATCCTCAAATCCCGGGGGTTGCTTTACGTATACCAACTCATGTAGAGGACCGTTAAGGAAGGCACTCTTGACGTCCATTTGCTGCAACTTGAAATTGTTATGAGCAGCATAAGCAAGTAGGATACGGATGGACTCAAGGCGAGCCACAGGAGCATAGGTCTCACCGAAGTCGATGCCCTCAACTTGGGAGTAACCTTGTGCCACAAGTCTTGCCTTGTTCCTCACAACAATGCCATTCTCATCTTTCTTGTTCTTAAAAATCCACTTGGTGCCGATAACATTGCGGCACTCTTTAGGTTTCTCCACTAGTTTCCAGACTCTGTTGCGCTCGAAATTATTCAATTCTTCATGCATAGCAACAACCCAGTATGGGTCTTCAACAGCTTCAAAGACCTTCTTAGGTTCCACCATGGAGATATGAGCTTGATGCTCACCAGAACTGGCCAATTCTCTTCTTGTAGACACCCTTCGTCGAAGATCACCAACAACCTTGTCGAGAGTGTGACCCCGCAACTCAAGGTTACGATCAGCCTGAGCCTTGCGACGAAGTTCAATAAGTTTGTTGTCTCTTGGTGGAGGAGATTCATCACTTGAGTCTTCATTGGAAGCATTTTCTCCGCCTTTATCAGTAGCTGGAACATCAGTAGCAGGTGGTGGAGATGCATGCCCTTGAGGTGAATCCGAAGCCATAACAGGAGGCTGCACTGGAGAGTCAGGGCCGGATAATCCGGCCGATGGAGAGGCCGGATAATCCGGCCTGGGGGTACTTGCAGCAGCTTCATCAGGAAGCCTGGGACTTGCTTGAACTGGCGAGGAGCCGGATAATCCGAGGTCAGCCGGCAAATCCGGCCTGGAGCTTGTATTGATATCTTCACCACCAAGAGCTGCATGGTTAGCTGGAGCAGGGTGGCCGGATAATCCGGTATCCACCGGAAAATCCGGCCTGGAGCTTTCTGGAGCATCTTGACCTTCAGCAGTTGATGGAGATGGTGTAGAAGTTGCCCCCGTGGTTGAAGCATGTTGCGTATGTGTAGATGAGGGCTCTATATGAGTAGAGCATTGTCCTTCCCGGTCCTCCCCAAGGGGTTCCTAAATGGGGCGGAAGAATCCCACGCCCATTCTTCTTATGGCATCTTGGGGTATTTCAACATCTGCATCACAAACACCAACTTGCTCCGCACGGGAACCGTCATTTTCCTCGAACACTACACTACAAGATTCTACATAAGTTCTGTAGAGCTTATTGTAGACTCTGTAAGTGTGGGATTCGGCACCATAACCAACAAAAATACTTTCTAGACCCTTAGATTTAAACTTAGATAAACGAACTCCTTTAATAAGAAAGAAACACTTACACCCGAATACCCGAAAGTATGAGATGTTTGGCTTGTTACCGGTAAGTATTTCATATGGAGTCTTGTCCAAAATCTTGCGGAGGTATAAACGGTTGGATGAATGACAAGCAGTAGAGATTGCTTCAGCCTAGAAATTATATGGAGATTTGAATTCGGCCAACATTGATCTTGCCATGTCCATTAGAGTTCGATTCTTCCTCTCGGCTACACCATTTTGTTGAGGGGTGTACGCAGCGGAATATTGATGTCTTATCCCCTCTTCACTTAGGAACTCATTTAAGGTGTAGTTCTTGAACTCCGAGCCGTTATCACTCCTTATAGCCAGAATGGGGACGTTGTGTTGATGTTGAACCTCGTTGGCGAAGTCGATGACAGTTTGTTGATTTTCACTCTTCAACTTGAAGAAATAAACCCAAGTGTATCTTGAGTAATCATCAACAATCACAAGACAATACTTCTTTCCACCGAGGCTTGCATGAGATGGAGGTCCGAAAAGATCCACATGAAGGAGCTCCAAAATCCTTTTTGAAGAGATAATAGTTTTCCTTCGATGAGGAGAATCATGCATTTCCCTTCGACACATGCCCTGCAAACACGATCTTTGGCAAAAGAGACATTTTCTTTTAGTCCAAGAATGTGGCCACCCTTGTGGAGACTTTGCAAAGTTCTCATATTGACGTGGGCTAGTCGGTGATGCCATAGCCAACCCGCGTCAGCCTTTCCGAAAAGACACATCGGACCTGTAGTGGTTTTCCCCGAAAAGTCCACCACGTACAGGTCGTTTTCGACATATCCCACGAAAGCGACTTTTAGAGACTTGCTCCACAAGAGTACCACTAAATCAGCATCAATGTAAACTGCAAAGCCCATCTTACCAAGGGCACGAACTGAAAAGTTATACCTGAGGGTCTCAACAAGCATGACGTCCACGAGAGAGATATCGTGAGCCACCACAACTTTGCCGAGACCCAATACCTCAGATTTTGACTTGTCACCTTAGGAGACGATAATGTGATCAAGGTTTGGCCGCATCTCCCTGATGATCTCCTTGCTTCCGGTCATATGACTCGTACAACCGCTATCGAGTACCCATTTGGACCCACCGGAAGCATAGCCCTGCAAGAAAATTACTTCTTGGTTTTAGGTACCCATTTTTCAATGGGTCCTCTCATGTTAGTAACAAGGGTCTTGGGAACCCAAATAGACCAAGGAATGTAACAATCATAAGGCCCTACATAACTAGCATAAACATCACCATAAGAATCACAATATAGTTCGAAGTTAGGATTGTTGATCCCTGCAAAACCATCATAATTAGTCTTGTCATTGGTAATGTTGCTAGTCTTCGATTGAGCAGTCTTGTTCTTCTTCTTGTTGTTGTTTTTCTTGCTCTTTATCTTGGGTATGTAACCAAGACCTTCTTTACTATTATTTGCCCTTTGCCTGCTCAGTATCTCATCAACAACCCCTTTACCTTTGTGTTGAGAACTCCTTGCAAGATCTTGTTTTCCAAAGGATGAAGAGGAGGTACTTGGCACATCATACCGTTTCAATTGAGTTTGGAGCTGGTCATGAGACTCATTTAGAGTAGAATGATCACTCTTCAATGCCTTGTGAGCACTTTCAAGATCATCAAACTTCTCCAAAAGTCAAGCATGAACAGCCCCAAAATCAATCTTGTCTTTCTTTAGTTTCTCTACCTTGGCAAGAGCATGGTCACGTTCTTTAATGAGCTGAGCTACAGCTTCTTCTTGTGACTCCTCTAGGGACTCGAGTCTTTCTTCCAAAGAAACTCGAGTTTCATCTTCCTCTTCCAAGGCATTCTTCAAAGAGGCTATCTCCAAGGCATCTTCTCTTTCAATTCTGCCCTTTTCTTCAAGGAGATCTTCGGCTTGAGCAAGTTGACTCATAAGAGCATCAAAATGGAGTTTGTGCTTACCTTGTAGGTTAGTGAAAAAAGTATCCAAGGCAATAACTTCTTCTTTCATTTCAAGACTGTCATGATCATCCATATCCAAAATTATGTTTGTCTTAGGAAATGAGGAGTTAGAAGTTGATACCTCGGATCCTCTAACCATTAGACAAGTGGCGTTGTTGTTGATGGCGTTCTCGTTCGGCGAGTCGAAGAGAGAGGAGGGAGTCGATGTGGTGGCTATAGCAGCCACTTCGCGGGAACTATCATCATCCTCTTCATCTTCACTTGCGGAGGAGTATTCCTCTTGAGCTACAAGGACCATCTTGGGTTGCTTCTTGAAAGGGCCATTCTTCTTAGCAAACGGCTTCTTCTTCGGAGCTTTGGATTTCTCTTTAAGGATGAGCCTGCCACCATTGTCTTCTCTATTTTGATAAGGACACTCGGCTACAAAGTGCAGTCTATCTCCACAGTTGAAGCAAGTTCTCAATCTTGGGCCACTTTCTCTTCTTCCATTTGACCCATTCTTGCACTCAAGTTCAGACTTGGCTTTGGCAGGGTCCTTCCAAAAGTTCCTTGCATAGAATGCCATGTACTCACCATGAGCACGTTTGACCTCATCGGGGCAGTCCATGGATACCCTCTCAAAAACTCCTTCATCGTCCTCTTGCTCAACAACATTGGCTTTGAGAGCCACATTGACACCCTTTTGCATTCCAATGGCCCGAGCACGGGCATCTTCAGCATTCTTTGCCGCCACTTTGAATGACGCCATTTCTTGCATGACTTCATTGGATGTCATTTGATGATAGTTGTGTCTACCTTGCAAGCTCTTCAAATCCGTCGGTTCGAAAGGCATTAAGGCACTCACATACTTTCTTTTTATCCATGAATCATCAATGTGAGTGGCCCCATGCTTCCGAAATGTTGTTGCGATGCCCTTGAGTCTTCTATACATGTCCTCATGGTTTATACCATCCAACATGTAGAATCCCTCAGCTTCGTTACTAAGGGCATCATACCGGTTTCTTCTCATGCTTTCATTTCCAACAAAAAGGTTCGTAAGAGCATCCCATGCCTCTTTAGCTGTGTTGAGATGTTCAATGTGTGGCATGTCCTTGGGACCCACACCCAGCTGTATCATGTGGAGAGCAGTGGCATTCAACTGGCTATCCACAACTTCCCTTCTTGTTAGATTGGTTTGATCTCCAATATGAAGACCTTCTTCAATAATCCTCCACAATTCAATAGAGGAGCTGCAAACATGAGATTTCATTAGAAATTGCCATTGGTTAAAAGAAGATGCAGTGAGCTTGGGTGGATCACCCCTATTGTTTATATGAGGATGAGGGATAGGTGGGTCGGGGGAATATACGTGGCGAACCTCACTATATTCATCCTTACCATTTCCCTTTTTGGAGGTGGAGCCATTTAGTTTTTCACCTTCCACATCCTCATCCTTGGATCCGGTGTTACCCTTTTCCTTAGATGATGGTGTGGGAGCCTCAAAGGAGGATGGAGATGGGGCTATGGATGATGTAAGCCGAGCAATCATTTGATTCATCTCCTCCATCTTGGCCTCAAAGGATTTCAACAAGATTGTTTCCAACATCTTGAGATCATCCATTGTGACCTTATCCACAGCCTCATTTCCATCATCCCTGGTACCCATACTACTCTTAGGCGGTTAAGCCCGAATTAAGAGACGGGGCTCTAATACCAATTGAAATGGATCGTATGGGCACCTAGAGGGGGGTGAATAGGTGCTACACCAATTTTTAATTCTTTTTCAATTTTAGGCTTAGCACAAAGGTAAACCTCACCCTGTTCTCCGATGGATCTCGCCACAACAGGCCTGATCCACCTTCCACTATAGGTACCCTTCGAGACGGGCACCGGCGCCTTTACACAACTAGCGGGGCAACAACTCCACAACAACTTGGAGGCTCCTGAAATGACAACAAGCTTCCACAAGAACAAAGTTGTCAAATACAATAACAAGATCTAGGTATTAACAAGAATACTAGATCAGGGGTTTCTCCAAGTGAATGGAGAGGAGTTGAAGCGCTTGATTCTTGATGTTGATGATGAACTTCTCCTCCTTCAATTCCACCAAAGATCAAGACCTTCGGGTGGTTGAAGTGGGAGATCGAGATTTAGAGCTCTTGCACAAGGTCTGGTCAAATTCGAGTGAATCAAGAGTTCTGGAAGTTGGGGAAGAAGGGGTACTTATACCCCCTTCCAAAAACCAGCCGTTGCACACTTTGGGGGCCGGATTATCCGGCCCAAGTGGGGGCCAGATTATCCGGTCTGGGGAAACTCCACCCCAGACTTGGAATCTCCGGCAGAAAATCCGCCCCCTCACAGTGAAACGCGCCGAGCTTGCCCTTGATCATCTTCTGGGGGCCGGATTATCCGGTCCTATGCGAAGGCCGGATTATCCGGCCTGGGGAAGAAAAACCACCCCAGTTCGGATTTTTCGGGAGAAAATCCGACCGGATACCGAGCGACGCGCCTTGGCTCCTTTTGCTCGAAAACTGGGGGCCGGATTATCCGGCCCTTGCGAAACCCAGATTATCCGGCCTGGGAGGAAAAACCGCCCTAGTTCAGATTTTCCGGGAGAAAATCCGACAGGACACAGAGCAACGCGCCTTGGCTTCCTTGAGAGATGAGGTAGGCCGGATTATCCGGCCCATGGAGGGGCGAATTATCCGCCCCCCCCCCCCTCAAAACTTCCTGCACACTTAGCACACATGAAAAGTCTCCATAGTATTGTTATCTAACACGCAAAACAAAGGAAAACATGAAATGTTCTTTCACCAGGGAACCATGCACCGCCCCCTACCCACAGCTGCACCGATAGCCGCCTGTAGCATCGTCACCGACGAGCCCGAGCCCATGCCGCTCTGTCCCCTCGCCGCAGTATAAGTAGAGGCCTCTCCTGCCTCATTTCTCCACACCAACACCCTCACCACTCCTCTCTGAGCCTCCCTCACCCTTCCCCGGAGCAAGGCGAGCTCTCCCTTGCCAGAATTTGGCCGGAGCCCGCCGCTGCTGGAGGAGAAGGGTGTCGTCGATTGAAGCCGCCCCAGGAGCTGTCGTGACCGCAAATCCATCCGCCATCATCGACAACCCCATTCTCCCCCATCGCCGACCCTAGCTGGAGCCCAGGTGAGCCTAGACAGACCCCCACCGCCGTGTTAGGGTTAATTTCTCGCTGGAGCAGTTCGTCGTCGATGATGACTCCCAACCGTTAGATTAGATTTAGATCGCACGGCCTAGATTCACACATACCGTTTCGTTTAATTAGACTCGCAGACGAGTGGACCCCGTCTGTCAGTAGCCCGCTGCGCTGTGCAGTGTAGTTCGGCCGGCACGTTTACTTTCCCGCGCGTAGCCCAGAAATTCAAATAAGGATTTTCCAATTTAGTTTAAACTAGTTTTTGTCCACAGATTCAAAAATCAATTTAGTGGGTTTCACTGAACCAAATTGCATGATTCTAATTTTTTTAGAAAGATATTTAATTTATCTATCCAGGCCCGTTGGATTTAAATCATTTGGGGTTAGAGATAATCTATAGTAAAAATAACAAGACAGATACTTTTCTACATTCAAACATTTTTCAAAAATCAACCATGATAGCTTTTGAGTTGATTCCAACTCTCAAAAATCACATTTCACAATATCTATCTGAATATATAAAAACATTTAGGTTTGCATGCAGTTACTTTGGACTAGTACCAAAAGAATGCTATTAGGGCATTTCTAGTCACTTTAAATCTATTAAATGATAATCTTAAACTTTATAAAATGTGACCAACCCTTTAAATCACATTCCCATGTATTAGAATATGTGGTGATGACATGTGTCAACATGATCCCATATTTTAATTAGAGAATATTAAATCTTAATTAATTTCAATGAGCAGAAATTACTTTTCTCAAATAAGATAAATAAAAACTAAGTCTTTATTTCATGTGATGATTGTGATGATGCTAGATCATCAAGTGTGAGCCTTAGTGTGTTAAATAGAACTAGTTAAGTATTATTTATAGACGATAGTACCGATCCCAGATACGAGGAGGAGGAGTACTACCAAGAAGAAGACGAAGAAAACTTCAACCACTGCTCTACTCAGGGCAAGCTATTATTGGCAAGATAGAATTATACAAGTTAACTATGCAAGCTAACACTTGCAAGTTTCTTAACCCAAGCAAGATGCATTAGGCATGCTTTGGTTATATACCTTTGAATACCAATCCCAAGTTTTACTTGCAAGCTTTATTCTTTTACTTTTACCAAAGTTCTTTACTTTTATTTAGTGCCTTGTGATTATTAGAAAAATAGGATAGATAGCATAAAGAGTATAAAACTAGGCCTATCTAGTTATACTTAGATGTCATTCTATGGCATGAGATTGAAGATTAACACCCTCATTAGTGAACACTCTTAACTTTAGTGGCTAGTTCTAAGCATAAAAGTGGATCACTTTAGATGGGAATACTTGGTGAAAATGATTATGAAAATCTTGGAATGATGAGTCATTCTATTGAAATGTTTTGACATGTCTTGAGAAACACAAAAGGATTTGATGATGATAATGTTGAGGCATGAGCCTTAGCCCTTCTATAAAAACTGATGGTTGGGTTCGGATGCGATACCATTCCAATTTTACCGTACAACCACAATACCTGAATTAGGTAGGGCTTAGCCAGAAGTTTATATGCCTTACTATGAGTTCCCTTGCGGAAGAGGTTTGGGCTGAGGCTACCTCGTGAGTGTGAATTGTCCACCTATGCAGTGCCCAGGATGGCAGATGGCCATGGCTAGGAGGCTAAGATCATAGGGGAGGTGCCTATACTAGAGTGTGTAATTGAAAGGTTATGATTGATTATCCGCATACTAAGTATGATGATTCAGGGTTATCCCTGACGGATGTATCAAATTTTGTGGTGAAAGTGTACCACCTCTGCAGAGTGTCAAACTATTCGAATAGCCGCGTCCGCGGTCATGGACAGTTGGAGTGGCCATACTGTTCCGTCGTCAGATATTTTCAAAATGACTTGTGAAGTGAACTATGATTTTGACTTGACCACAACAGGATTGTGAATATGAAAACTAGGTTCCCACTTAAGTGATTTAGAACATTAATTTACTTTTCTTTACTTCTAAACTCAGTTTAGATAAACCTAGCTTTTTGCAAATAAACCTAGAGCTTAAGAATCCTACTAGAACTACCTTACTTGTTAGTGATAGTTTGTGAGTACTTAAAGAGTACTCATGGCTTTGTCCCTGGCTATTCCCGTGGCCAAACTATGAGGAGGACTATCAGGATGATGGACAGCATGACGTTACGACACCTAGGATCATCTCCCATCATCAACATTGCCTATGACTCTGAAGATGGAGCCCCTACTACGTTTATTTCCGCTGCTAGATTTGTATTAAGACTGGATCATGATATCCCTTATTTGTGTAAGACCTTATTATGGTTTGTAATGGATGATGTACTGTGATATCCAATCTGTTATGTCTCGCAAAAATGGTAATCCTGGGATTGCGAGGTATGGCATAACAGGCATCTGGGATTAAAAACCCGGGTGTTGACACTTTTGCGAAGAGATTACAATCCGACAAGCTCAGCCCCAAGTCGGATAAGGTAATTTTTGTAGGCTACCCTAAGGAAACTTTGGGTTACTATTTCTACAACCGAGAAGAGGGGAAAGTGTTTATCGCTCGAAACGGGGTCTTTTTGGAGAAAGAGTTTCTTAGCCGGAAAGATTATGGAAATAGGGTGCACCTCGAAGACATTTGGGATTCACCGACTCAGGATAAGTCGACAACCTTGGAGGTTGAGCCGGATGTTGTGCCTAAGCCGGTAAATGTACTAGAGCCACAAAGATCAGCAATACTACGTGGATGCATACTTATGCTAGATGACATTGAGCCGACTACCTATCATGATGCAATGGGAAGTGCCGATTCCGAGTCATGGCTTGGAGCCATGAGATCCGAGTGAGCTAAAGGACATGGATGACAATCAAGTTTGGACCTTGGTTGATCTACCATATGGTGCAAGATCTATCGATAGCAAATGGGTCTTTAAGAGGAAAACTGACCAAGACAGAAATATTTCTGTCTATAAATCATAGCTTGTCGTGAAAGGGTTCCGACAAGTTCAAGGAATTGACTATGATGAGCTTTTCCATCTAGTAGTGACGCTTAAGTCAGTGAGGATCATGTTATCACTAGCTGCATATTTTGATTGAGAGATACGGCAGATGGATGTCAAAACAGCTTTCCTTAATGGAAATTTAACCGAGGATGTGTATATGATACAACCCGAGGGTTTTTTCAATCCGGCTAGTACTAACATAGTTTGCAAGATTCAGAAATCTATCTATGAATTTAAGCAAGCAAGTCGGAGTTGGAACATTCATTTTGATGAAGTGGTCAAATCATTTGGCTTCATCAAAAGTGAACAAGATTCTTGTGTATATAGGAAGTTTAGTGAAAGCTTAGTTGTTTTTCTGTTAGTGTATATATATATGACATATTCATAGTCGAAAACAACGTTCCAATCTTGCAAGAAACTAAGGATTCTTTGGAAAGATGTTTCCAAATGAAGGACTTGGGTGAGGCGGCATTTATACTAGGAATTAAGATCTATAGAGATAGATCCCAGAGACTCATAGGTTTGAGTTAGGGTACATATCTGGATAAGATATTGAAGAAGTTCAATATGGATTCGGCTAAGAAGGGGTTCTTACCGATGTCGCATGTAATATGACCTAATAAGACTCAATGCCCAGCGTCGGCTGATGAGCAAAGTCGGATGGAGAGGATCCCTTATGCTTCGCAGTAAGATCGATCATGTATGCGATCATATGTACTAGGCCGGATATTTCCTATGCTCTAAGTGTAATGAGCAGACATCAGTCCGATCCTGGCGAAGGCCACTGGACAACAGTAAAGAATATCTTTAAGTACTTGAGACGTACTCAAGATGAGTTCCTAGTCTATGGTGATGAGGAAGATCTACGTGTAAAGGGTTACACATATGCTAGCTTTCAGACCAACCTGGATGACTCACACTCGCAATCTGGTTATGTGTTCATAGTGAATGGAGGTGCAGTTAGCTGGAAAAGTTCCAAGCAAGAATCGGTGTCTTATTCTACGAGAAAAGCTGAGTATGTTGCTGCCTCAGAGGCGGCAAACGAAGGGGTTTGGATCAGAAATTTTCCGATTGTACTCGGGGTTGTTCCAGGCTCGTCCAGTTCATCAGACATGTACTATGACAATACTGGTGCTATTGCACAAGCTAAGGAGCCACGGGCACACTAGAAGAATAAGAATTTTCTCAGGAAATTTCACCTGATCCGGCGGTTCGTCGATCGCGGAGAAATTAAGCTATGAAAGGTACACATGGATGCAAATGTTGCAGACTCGTTGACCAAGCCGCTTCCACAACCTAAGTTTGAGGTGCACGTAAGAGTGATGGGCATGAGATGCCTAAGGCCTGGAGATGCCTGAGTGTTCGACTCTAGTGTAAGTGGGAGATTGTTAGGAATGATTCCCTAGAGGCTTACATTCCTCCTTGTATTTGTAACACAATATCCGGTTTAGGGCTAGTTGTATGTGTCACATCAATTGTTGTAGGGTGGAACCAGATACTTGTATCTAGCTCTAGCTAGTTTGTCCTTAGTCGTTTGAGGTTGGGAGGGAAATCCACTATCGAGACTAATTTTTAAGTCGGAAAATGACAATGTTTCACGTGTCATGAGCATGTAGATGCTATCCGCCTTGCATTGGCTAGTCAGAAGAGGTAAGATAGACGGACTGATCCAAAAGTTAGTAGGACGTGAGCACACCATCATACGCTCTGACTAACACAATGGAATCCTTAGACCTGAGGGGACTGCATGATCTGAGTTATGGAAAAGCTGGCTTTGACTCCACCTAACGCTCATCATAACTGGGAGTCATAAGGGTGATCTTGGATGACTTCGAGGCAAGCTGTGTGACGTTGATCAGCCAAGAACAAATTTGTCCCTCCATCTTGGAGAGATATTCTCTGGGCTCTCTCATGTGATATGATTCAGAAGCATGGCTATGCGCTACTCGATCAAGTGTTGATCGAGGTAGTCCGACTTAGGGAAGCCGGAGGGAATCAGTTATCACTGCAACGAGAAGAAAATAAACCGGCACTGGGATGACGGAATATCCCATGCGGTTTATCACCAATGTCGTGAGGCAAAGGGACTCGGACAAATCATCACATTGAGGGCACTTGCGTAAACCGGGAATCAGCAAGTCGTGCTAGAGGCCGCTACCGATTATCAGCTCTAGTCGAAAAGTCACTGAGCTACTGCTCTGACTGAATGATTACCGAGTTCCGGCTTACCGCCAGCCTGCGCGATCGCACAGTTAAGAGAGTGGAACTAGGCGGATGATGATCCCACTATCACAAGCCGGCAAGTTGGACTTCTTCGGATATGGACACGTGTCAATGGGTTAGACCCACTTTGACTAGGGTTAGGGTTTAGGAACGAGGGACACAAGTGTGGTGTGCCTCACCTACTCGCCTATATAAAGGAAGGTGGGTGGAGGCGGACAAGACAATCCAATCCAGTGTTGCTTCCCAGGTTTCGCTAGACTTGGTAACCACCTTCCTGTCCTGCGGCAGCAAGACCGAGACTAGCATCTCACTTGCTGTTGTTCCACCTTGTACGCATGTGTGACAACAGATGCACCACATCTGCGGTGCTCGTCGACGGTGTTGGGCGGCGGAGTCGGAGGCGGAAGGAGGAGGAGAAAGCCGGTGACAAGGTGGTCCTAGGACCGAGAAGTTCGCTGGAGCCAGACGAGACAAGGGGAACATACGGCACCACCGCGACATGCTTCCTCAGCTTCCGCACCTGCACATCGAGAGGTACAAGCTATTGGCTTTGACCTTAGACGGATCTTGGGGTGGCTCGCCGGAGCAGAAAAGTTTTTGTTTTCGGCCTGACTCTACGCGTTGCCCAACATTGGTATGCATAGTTTCCACGAATTTTATTTTTTCTTGCTCTACAAACTGCCTTACTGTGGAAATACTTGGTATGTTTGTCTCCATGTTTTAACCAAATAAGACGGGATCGTTGCGTCCACATCATATCCTCACGATATAGAAGCTCTTTTATTTTGTCCGTCACCCTCCTTATTTCTGCTCTATCCGCATTCATGTTCATCAACTCCTCAAGCCGTGACCTGGATTTTTGTAGCTCAGTAGTGACCCTTCCGAACTTTAGTTTGCTCCGTTCCTGTAGCATTGACATGGTTTTGCTCAGCTCCCTTTCCACGTCTCCAAGGTTACTGACATCACCTGCAGCATCCCACGTGTTCCGAATAATTTCAGGTAAAGCACTATCTCGTTCCCACGTAATCTCAAATTTCTTGCAATATTTTCTATTACTTGAAGGCTCCTCTATCTTCCCTTTAATGAGAAACGTTACATGATTAGAACATGGAGTCACTATGTGTCTGACCGAGTAGAACATAAACAAATTCCGCCACATATTTGTAGCCACAACCCAGTCAAGCCGGACTTTGACATTTGCTACCCAGACCTTCTGTTATCATATGTATGCGGCACTCCAGAAAAACCCAAATCAATTAGCTCACAGATCTCCAAGATATCCCAAAATGTAGCCATCCGTGGTTCTGATCTTGGTGTTGCCGAAATGTGTTCAAATGCCCATAAACTTTCGTTGAAATCCCGGCCAGCATCCAGGGGACCAAGAGCTCAACATCCCAATTTTGTCCCAAATAAAATGATGATCCTCAGATCTCGGTTCACCATATACACACGTGAGTCTCCATTGGGGTTCAGTAGCCGAAGCTCTCACTAACACATTAATATAACATTTCCATCGAGACTTGCATTAGTTCATGCCAAAGAAGGGCAAGCCCAACTCATGCCCTCACGATCGATTCCAGCAAAGCCACGAAGCCCTAGTATTGCTTGATAACTCCTCATCTTATCAACCTTCTGTCTAGTTTCGCACAAAAATACCATATTGGGGAAATTTGACTTAACAATAGGGAACTGTCCGAGCCCCCCCCCCCCCCCCCCCCACAGCAGCCCGACGAGGCGACACAGCGGCAGCCCGTAGCTCGATCGGTGGTAGGCGCGTGCTCGGGGACGTGCTTGGCGTAGACAGACACGGGATCGGTTGATCAGACCGACGGTGTACCGTATGCGCCATGGCGTGGACGACGTATAGATCGGATTCGATGGTGATGTTGTCGGTGAAGTCCCGGACGATGACGACGAAGAGGATCCGAGGGGGGGCGGCCGTAGTAGCCTTCCGAGGAAGGCGTAGCAGCTGTCCGCGGTGTGCGACAGCCTGCCGTGAGGCCGCGACAGCCTTCCAAGGCAGGCGCAGCAGCATAGGGGCAAGCGCACAGACGCGATGTAGATCCTCGGTGCCGATGGTCGGAGTATAGGCGCGGCGATGATGACGGCGGTGGACGACTCAATCCGATCTAAGATCGGTAAACCAAAAAGAAACCCGATCAAAAGATCAGAGAAAAAGATTTACAGGGTAGCCGATCACGGATTGGCGGACGAACCCTGTATACAGGTCGCGCAGCCCCCGACGGAGATCATGGAGATCGATCTCCCTGGGGAGCGCGGCGGAAGTTAGGGTTTGAGATCGATTTAGGCTGATACCATGAAAGAGTATGAGTTTGGCGGAATATGATGGATATATTATTGAGCCTCATGAGCGAGTATATATAGGCGTACATGGATCAACTTGGAGTACAAGACGAGTTAGGCTAGAATCCTAACTATCCTAAACTACCACAATAACCGTGTACGCATCATACTCTAACACCTTCCTCATATCATACTTAATTCAAACACAAAAGAAATTTTCAGAGTATTCTAATATACAAAAAAGGGATCGGAAAGTCGCTTTCTTACTCTAAAGCTGTCCTATGTATAGACGGTTCAAAGTGGATCACTTTGTTAATGAACTCGATTCTAAAGTAGTGAAGGTTTCTGCTTTCGCTAAACTGCCAACCCCCTTCTCACAATAGACACCTAGAAGTTGAAGTAACCGAAGTCTCAACCGAGATAACCTTGCCTACTTTCCCTCCGAAGACTTCCAGCATGGGCTTGTAGCCATCAGGTAAGTAATGAATCTGGGTCCAGATTTTGAACGTATTGAGCTCAATTTAGAAGGCTTTGTGAATCCATTGTATTCAACGAGAAGAATTGGGTGACCTCTGAACGTCCAAGACCCTCCCTCCATGACCTTTTCCCAGTCTCCCAAGGAAGAGAATTACATAGTGTATCGATTTCCTTTCAGGGATTGGAACTTGATCTCCTGTGCTAGATTCCATGCCGATCGCATGTTTTTGTAAAACAAAAAATCACTGAACTCCCGATCCGTGTGAACCTAGCTATTGCTAGCCAACGTGTCGCTTCCATGGGTGGTGGAGCCTGATCTTCATACACCACATCGTCTAGATCCTCCTCACGGAGGCCCAACTTCTTCATCATCGCCTCCAATTTTGTCCTGCAACCATCCATATTAGCAGGTTTCGAATTCATCACCGCAACAGAGGAACCGTGGGAAAAAATAGATCGGCAAAATAACCAAACCCTAGAACCACCAACGTGCCAAGGCTGGGCAACGACACAGGGACACCCATTGATCAACCCGAACGAGAGCAGAGGGAAGTAGGGCAGACGGCGGCCGGAGAGAGTCTCGGTCACCAACAACGCCAGCGCGAGGACCTTAACCCTAACGTGAGAGGAACCTCTTGGTTGTTTTTTTAATATTACTCTATTGGATTGACCTTCTTATTCTAGTGGACAAACCAAACAAACACCCCCTAAGTGTCGCTGTTGTATAAAGTTGGTATTAAATCAGCAACACTTGTTATGGATCAACGCGAATATAACATTTCTAGGGTTTTGCGTATGTTCAAAACTGCACCACATGGGTATTTGTAAAAATGCATATCAAGTTAGATAATACGGTAGCTTTATATACAATTTAGGTATTAGTCCGCTGCAATGCATGGGCATTAGAGCATCTCCACACGCTCCCCCTATATGGGCTCCAACGCGAGCAATTTTTAGCCCATATGGGAAGGCGTCGGCTATTTTTTTAATTTAAGGGAGGTAGTGTTCCTAGTCACGCCCCTTCCAATAGTTTACATATTCAATTTACATCTCACATGGATGATTCTGCATTACCAACTCCGCGCCAACCTAATCTACGATGCGGCTTTCACCGCCATCCTCGCCATTGGCGCTATCCGCTGCATCGCCGTCCTCTTCCTCCATGTCGGAATCGAGGTCGACGATCCCGGTGACCTCCGCCCTCCTCATGAATTCTTCACGGCGCGCCGCCTCGGCTTGACGGCGCGCCTCGTCGGTAGCGGTGTAGACCGTACGCCCGTGCACTGCCCAGAAGCGATGCCTCCCTTCGGGGTTGCGCAGATCCGGGTGGAGCAACCACCGGTGAGCTCGGGACGGCGCGAGCTCCTTCACCCGCTCCTTCTTGAACCCCTTCGGCCAGTACACGCTCGTGGGCGCCGGGCCATCGCCCTCTTCCGCTCCGACAGCTCGCGGCGGTGCTCCTCTATCTGCATCGCCAATTCGGTGCCACGCAAGGGCGGCGCCATAGGCACATCGACGTAGCTGAGCTCAAAGCCGGTCAGAAGCCTCGCGCGCGGCGGCGCGAGGATGTCGTAGTGGGCGAACATCACGGCCTCGTAGAAATTGAGTTTGGGCCTCTCCATGGCGGTGGCTGTGGCAGGAGGTGGAGAAAGGGAGGGAGGGGCGCCCACATATAGCCGAGAAAAGGGCGGGAAGATGGAGCGCGAAGCGGTGAAAAGGACGGGAACGAAGCTTTCTCCCACTGACAGGGCTGGCCTGCGTCATTTTCAGCTCTATCCGGTGCCCCCGATTGTCCCCCTGTGTGTAGGGTTCGGCATGCCTGTGTGTAGGGTTCAGCATGGGGGCGTTAGATAACTATACGGGCTGCACCGACGCGAAGAAAAGACTTAGAGGGACGAGCTAGGCGCGATTTTGAGCGCCAGTACCCCATAGCCCTTTAGGGGGGCTTTAGGTTCCGAGTGGAGATGCTCGTAAGAGCAAGGACAATGATAGAGCCGGCCATTGGCTATAAGAAATGTCCACGTTACCTACAGTCAAGCTAATAGCCAGCTTATACAATAGATAACATAAACTATAGTAAATTATTAGTAGCATGATCCATTTTTCAGTCTCACATGGTGTCTAGGAGCACGCGCTGCAGCTGGCTCTTAGCCAAAAGCCCACTCATATTATCTCTTCTCCCTCCTTCAACTAGACTAAGATATACTCCTCTCCGTTTAGAAATATACTAAGACATTTTAGCTTTGTAAAATAAATGT
Source organism: Avena eriantha (assembly GCA_910589775.1). Lineage (NCBI taxonomy): Eukaryota > Viridiplantae > Streptophyta > Magnoliopsida > Poales > Poaceae > Avena > Avena eriantha. The sequence continues at coordinate 156,788,139 of OU342743.1, read as the reverse complement.
ATCTAGATGTTTTTTATTGTATAGGTTCACTCCAAACCTCTACGAACCTATACGCTAAAAAAATCTAGATACACAAATTATATTTTCGAAGGGAGTATTATTTAATTGTTTATAGACTTCTTACGTCAGCTTACTGTACTTGCTCTACGCTAGTTATGTTACTCCTCGTGAGTAAAAGAAAAGAGGCAAACTATCCTCCTGAGTCGTTGACACCAGTCAAGCCAACCATCCTCACCACCACAAAATGCTTCCGACCACGGCGACCACATCAGCTCCTCCGCCGCTACCGGCCCCGGCGCCTGGTGAGCCCCACGCTGCGCTGTTCCTTGCCCTGGGCTACATGCGGCTGCCCGAGCTGCTGGCCTGCTGGCGCGTATGCCGCCTCCTAGGCGAGGCCGTCGTGGGGGACCCCCTCCTATGGCGTCGCGTCGCGGTGGAGCCGCCTCTCAGTGCCCGGGTGACTGACGAAGTCCTCCTCAAGTTGACTGCAAGGGCGGAGGGTAAACTGAGGTCTCTCCACCTCCTCGGGTGCTTCCGCGTCTCCGACGCCGGCCTGCTCCGCATCGTCGAACACAATCCCTGCGTCACCGAGGTATTCGGAGGTTTCTGGCGCGCTGTTGTTTCCTCTTCGAGTGTGTAATACTGTGAATTGGTGAATGAGCTGCATGTTTGGGTGTGGAATGGGTGGTGTGCGCTTAGTGTTTGTTGTTATGCCTGGTGTTGTGGTTGCTTAGGTTCCTCATACTATCTGAACTAGTTTGACGCCACAAAACACGTACTACTTAGATAAGCTCATATGAGCCTAGTGAAACTGAAATAGAGAGATGGACCCTCGTGATGTAAGTGCAACAACATTTTAACAGATAGAAAAACTTGAACATGATGTTAAGAAAGGAAATTAAGCTTAGTCTTTGCTGTATATGATTAAATATAGGCAAATAGCGATACCCGTACAAGCTTCTTCATGTGCATCATAGAAGAGATGGCAATTCAATTGATAGGTGTTGCTACTTGTGGTAGGCAAGGCGTTGCGCCTATCGGGAATAAACAATGCATAGCTAGGCACCCTTGTTCAATTTCAGAACTATCATAGCCTACTGACGTGAAGAAGTTCTAAATACCAATGAAGTAGAACCAATATTGTTTTCTCTACTTCTTTCTTCACATGTTTCCTGTACATCAAGTTTTTTTCATTCACAATTTCTGAGGTACCACTCTTGTAAAATGGCAATCATGTTCCTTGTTCTCTCTTGATAATTACTGAAGTGATAAACATTTCTTCTAACCTTAGTTATTTCTTTTTTGTTAATGCTTCCCAAAGTAATGAGCATCATACATTTCTTTAATTATGTCTTCAAACTTTCTCAAATTATTCACCATTCATATTTTTTTCCTTATTTCACGAGGAGTTTCAGAAGTTCCACGACCAGCAAAAGATTCTACTAAACAGAAAGCTACTAGGTTACAATATTTTTCCCCCAAAATGAATATTGGTGCCTATTTTTACCAATTTGCTATATGAAATTTAACTATGCATTCTTAAACCACTGCTTCTGCTTCATTTCATTCACGGAACTGCGACATTTAACTACATCACATCATGTATGGACAGATCATTCCACAACTAAATTATTATTTTATACAAAATATTCTACTTGGCACAACAATGTACTCATACTATAGCAACACTAGTAAGTACTAATTTAGGAAAGGTCGTAGGACAGGGTACAGTGTTACTGAAGATCATATTGAGGCATATTATTTTTTTGACGAGAAGGCAGATGGAGTTGCTTTTCATTTCATTGAGAGAAGTTCACAAAATGTACAGAGGTTACCCAAAAAATAAACACAGGAAAAAAACAACTAATGCAACAGAGAGCCTTTAGAGTTCAGTTAGTCTGGCTCGCGCGGTCGGTGTAGCAGATCATGTGCTTTGGTTTTCCAGCAGCTGCCCATAGTCTTGCTTCATCGGTGATGCGGGAGAGAGAACATGGATTGAGGCGGTAGTGTTGTTGAAGATACGGTTGTTACACTCTTTCCAGGTGGACCACTGTACAGACTGAGTTAGTGCTGTCCATCCTTTGTCGTTCGGGTGCGACATGCCCATCCTGGTGTTCAGCAGCCATTCTTGCAGAGAGGTGGTGTCCTAATTAGAGGCAAGGAGGCGAGGGAGTTGTGCAATGTTCAGAGTTTTCTCCAGATACGTGTGACAACTGGACAGTGTGCCAGCAAGTGACATGATGCATGATGCATTGCGGGGCCAGCCGTGTTTCTCAAGGTTGTCCGAAGATTGCCAGCCATGAGTAGAAATGGCACTTAAGCGGGGTGTCACTTTCCCAGATGATGGCTTTGGAACCGAAACGAGTTGATCCCTTGAACTGCATTGCGTATACAGAGGCGGCAGTGTGCTTCCCATCGGCAGTCCACTTCCATGATATTGCGGCATAGTAGAAGATCTGAGTTGCGACAGACATTGGCTGCTCCAATTGATGTCGTACTATTTGGCACAAACTATCCATGTAGAAAAGTGAGTCCAGCGAGGGAGGAGCCGCATGGAATTATCAATGTAATCTTGATGCTCTCAACAAAAGATAATATTGCTGATTGGGGAGATAGGATCATGAAATCTGATTCAATTTGTGGAGCACATTACTCAATCAACTGTGAGTGCTAGGTAGCCTAGTATGCTGGTTAATTGCTTTGCTTCCCATTTATGTCCTGTGAGCTATGCGGTGATTCAACTAGATGCTGACATGTCTGCTGACTGCAGAGCTTTGGTGATCTCTTCTTCCTCACTTAGAAAAAAAGGTTTTGCTTCCTTGGGTTTCTAAAAATTTGCCACTCAAGAGTTTCCGATGCCTTCAAATTCCATTGCAAAACAGGCGGCTTCTGTACAATACTGCTTCTTGAAACTACATGTCAGTCAGCACCTCCCATGAAGTCTCCTTCTTCACTCTCTTCATCTTTGTCTGATTTCATCGCTGACTCCCCAGTTACCAATCTGTGCCGGTGGCTCTGGCCAAATCTGCCTCAATGGACGAGAAGTTAGGTAATAGTTCCCACTTGCCAGGTGCACAGGATATACATGGAAAAAAGTAATCACAAATGGAAGGTTATAATTGTTTTTGTCTAGAAGGAGGCTTAGTCCCCCGGTCTCTGCGTCAATTGATGCACACGTCATTGTATTGCATAGTTTTATGATGTTCACAAAAAAAATGATAAAAGGGATACACACGGGCTTCATCTCCCAGAAACAGGGTTACAGTCAGCACTTATGCATTACATATTTACATACTCCCTCTTCAGTGTACTATCGAAGAAGAAAACTACCTATTGGATCCGTACGTGGTCCTCACTTCAGCATACGGAAGAGCTTCTGAGCCTCGAATGCCACCACTTGGTGATGGTCCAAATCTAGACAAACCCAAGTCACTTATTTTGGGACAGAGGGAGTATCATATTTCTGAACCGCCAGCCAAACCGGTTGAACAAACCCCATGCGACCATCACCAAGTGGTGGCATTAGACGCTCAGAAGCTCTTCCGTATGCTGAAGTGAGGACCACGTACGGATCCAATAGGTAGTTTTCTTCTTCAATAGTACACTGAAGTGAGCGTTTTCCTTTTCCCTTTTCTTAATCACACAACTTCATTGCGAAACCACCGCAGATGCAGAATTCCTGCAGGGCTCAATATAGGGTGTTTATTATATGAGGTTACAGATTCTGCTGGATTTCTCTCTCCCACTTTCCCAGGGAGTATGATTTCTTAATGCTTTATGTTTTTTGCTTGCCTTGCTCGTGGTGACAGTGGCTGGGGTTAGGGTGTGTACAGTCGATATTGGCATTAATAAGTAGGAATATACAGTGCACTGATGGGGTCCTTGATAGATTTGCCTTGGAAATGCTTGTTTATTCTTGGCTACAAAATGCTGGAGCACATAGACGACTGCAATGTTTGAAAATATTCTATCTGGCTGCTTGGCTGGGGACATCAAACCCTATGCATTGCATATTGTACTGTATCTAGTCGTATTAATTTGCATTTATGTTTTTCTTTCTTCTGTAAGGAAAGATCTCAGTTCAGAAACTTGTAGATTACTGATGTGCAGTATTATCGATCTAGGGCCAAAGTTAGCATGGTCAGTATTAGTTTACGTGAAGTTTATTCAGATAGTTTTTTATTTTTCAACTAGATAATCCTGAAACTGAATATTACTGGTATGAAACCTTTTCCCGTGCAAACCAAATTGTACTCACCAAATACGATTTTTTTTTGGTAAAAAAAGCCTTCTCCCCATTAACATGTTGGGAACCAGTTTTGAGTTAATACTGTGGACCAGTTTATTCCAATATCATGGTTGTTGATCCCAACTTCGTATGTAACACTATCGGTCTGTTAAGTTGCCCCTGTTGTATTGTTGCAATGATCTAGGAGTTTCTAGTCGATGTGAGAATAAGAAATACTTTCCTGAATTGATCACATGGAATCTTGAAGTCACCTTAACCTCTGTGTATTGATCTTTTTTTTGGAAATGGGCGCTTTATTACTTATTAGAGTAACGATTACACCCGGCCTCTGCATAACTAGGATGCACACAGCCGATCAACAAAGAAAGTAAACATCAGAGAAACTAGGCCAGCATTACAACAAGCATTGTTTAGTAAAAGGCCTAGAGCTATGGAAGATCAATCCGCAGATCACGGCGGCCATCCAAGTCTGGAGAAAATATCCCTCGCCGTATCCTCCAAGCGCATACACCCCTCCACAAACAAGTCTCGAAACTAACATGTTGTAGAGAAGTCCATAAACGGAGAGTAGTCGTGGTACGATATATAACCTGCAAGTTAGAAGACAATTTGTTATTAAAAATCTTGTCATTTCTACATAGCCATAGAGACCAAATAATGGCAAGCGCTCCCACCCTAAACAAAGTCCTATATTTATCATCTATCTCATGCAACCAGTTACCAAATACATTGGCTACCGAACGTGGAGATAAACCAGAGGCTATTTGGATGATTGACCATATAACGAGCGAATTTACAATGGAAGAATAAATGCCGAATCGTCTCCTCATGGTGAAAAAAAAACGCATAGTGTACTTTCATGCCAATTCCTCTTTACAAGATTATCTTTTTTAAGAATAACCCCTTTACGAAGATACCATGTGAATATCTTTGTTTTTAGTGCTATCTTCATCTTCCAAATTTTACTATTATCATCGACCGTAATATCAGGTTGTATCAAAGCTCTATACATTGAGTCAACAGAAAATTTACCACTCTAGTAATTTCCATTTAAACTCGTCTACACCATCCGACAACTGTATCGTGGACAACCTTAATAATAGATTATTCCAAGATACCAGTCTAGGGCCGATGAGATCTCTTATGAAAGACACATTCGGAGGATTAGATTCCATTACTATGGATAGTGTATCCCCTTTATGTCTCACAATCCGTTTATTGCTCATGTTCTTTAGTTCATATAATGCCGCGTTCGAGCGCCCAGCTCCGCAGGTTGTGTGCCCCTAGTTTCCACTTAATAAAATGCCGCAGGGTCCCTCCCCTGTTGGTCTCGTTTTTTTAGTTCATATAATAGATGGTCACCAGCATTATACAGTTCTTCAATATTTGCTTGATTGCTCATTTGTTATTTGTGGAGGAAACAATCATGGTTATATGCACGTGACAAATACTACATTGTACTATTTACTGAGGGCTTTTGCTCACATTCTCCTACGCGCCATGGACCTCTAGATGCATTCAGTCTAACTTACTCTTAATTTCAGTTATGTGTGCCCACATGTACAGGCTTGACCGGTGATGGGGTGGTGAAAATTGTTCAGCTTCTGCATGAACACAAGGGAAATATAAATCGTCTCCGGCTCAATGGTATTAGCAGGATGAGTAAGCATCATCTTGATATTATCATGTCTCTCATGTCCAATGGTAACCCACAAGTACAACAAGATAGAAGCCAACTTTTCTACAACCATAGAGCCCGTGAAGTGCTGAACACCAATGATGAACGCCCCATTGATGTTGATGCCTGCCCATTGTGCACAGACGTCAGGCTTGTGTTTGATTGTACGAGGGATGACTGTAGGTATGTACCTTCTGATCCTCTATCAGACCTCTTTGTGAATTTCGCTAGCACTTTACTCGACTCATTGTCATTGTTTTGACTCTTTATTTGTCTTGCTATTACAAGATTCATCTTTGATTTGTGATGGTCACAAGAGTCAGTGCTCATAGATATTGCTCACCCTTTTGCTCTCTCATGTGGTTGTGGAAGGAGTAGCTGACTTGGTCATGTCTTCTTTTATGAATAGCTTTTTAAGTGATGGTCCCGAAGTTCATTTATTTGCCCTATGGGCTACTTGAAAGCAACTTGGTTCTGTCATTTGTTTCGTTGCTCTTGTCTTGAGAATAACTGATTCAACATTTGTGCGTTCTTGTATTTCTGCATGTCTAATGACTTTGACCTGAAGTAATTATTATAACGTTTGGCACACCTCCATATTGATAATTTGTTTTTTCAGGAAAGTGAAAGATAGCTTGCCGCGGTGTCGAGGCTGCTACTTCTGCGTTACTAGATGCGAAAAATGTGGTGGCTGTATCAGTTCGGAGGATCGAGCTGAGGCTGATCTTGTTTGCTCAGACTTTATGTGCTTGGATTGTTGGCTTACGCTCCCGAAATGTAGCACCTGCAATCGGCCTTACTGTGAGAGGCATGAAAACTTGATGGTCCCTTTGTCAATGCCTGGCCAGTTCTCATGCCACCGTTGCACGGAGCTCAGTGCGTCGCTCGAGAGTCAGGAAGATGGCTATTAGAAACGAGGCTTCCGCCCCTCTTCTGTGTACTTGGGATACTTACTGCTTATCAGATATGCAGCTACGTCGAGCTTACAGGCCTGAACGTACTATGGTTCTGGATTCTGTACTGATATTCGTCAAATGAAGCGGCTGCAGATTTCATGGGACTGGAGCAGCTTATTGTCTGTCCAATGGTCACAAATGTCATATGCCAAGGGATGCCTTAATTTTGCGGGCAACCGACACCGTTGTTCACCTTCACTGAAACATCTAGCCGATCGGAAATCTCAAAAGTACGTGCATCAAGTTTCACAAGGACAATAATATTTTTACAAAAAACAAAACTTAGGACTTGAGTAAAATCTGAATAAAAGTCAGTGTTAGGTGAGCACGTAATGTAGCTGTTCTTCTCTTTGTGGTTCGTGTTCGTTTCACTTTGGACCTGGTGTACATTCTTTAGTTATTAAACCATAAAGTCAGATCATTTACTGTAGCTGATTTTTGTTATTCTTTTGGAAACCCCAAATCTAGTCGAATCTGCACTTTGTTCACGTGGCCAGAATTACGCCACTGGTCAACATTATAGTCGCATTCCTGGTGGTTGAAAATAAGCTCCTGCTGTACACACCATGATCAGTCTGATCCCAAAATTTTAAAGTGTCTGAGAGTTCAGACACAGCATCTGAAGGCGAGAAGATCAGGATTCCACTTGGATGTGAAATGTGCAAAGGTAGTTGTCGACAAACGTCACAGTTGAGGAGTGTTGAATTTCAGAACCACGCGCGCGGGTTTCCAATAACATTCCAAAATTTGAAACGGAGCTCTCGGAACAGGTGGCGACGCTCGACTCGCCCCTGAAAAGATTGACACAAAACGAAGCCAACAACTAGTACGTACTGTTACAGCCTTCACCTGTGAGTTCCAAGGCAAGGCATCAGCAGCTGCTGGGCGGTTCCATCCGTCCAATCCCGCTGCTTGCCATGAACTCAAGTGAAGGCCACCCTGGCAGCAGAAAATACAGCAGAAACCTTTTCACCCAGTCGGTGGTCGGGTATGCACCCGAATACACGACATTTACATGAGCACTACCAACGTCCCCGAGCACACGCGTCCGGAGGCGGAGACAGACCGGATTCGCATGCCGTGAGCGACAGCGGAAAGGGAGCTCGATCTATGACCGCGAGCGATACATGTGGGTCATGAGCAGCAAGACACGCTCTCGATCCTTTGCATGAGGCACACTAGTCTCGGTCTCTCAGAGAGAGGAGGAACACGATCTTTGGACCACCCCTCCAAACCCAATCCACCCAACATGGGATGGGTGACTGGTGGTGATCGAGCTCGCTCTTCCTTTGTGTGGAAGTTGTCAAGTGGCTTGCAATGGCAGTGCCACCTGGCCATCCTCCATCTTCAGGGTGCTGCTGTGACGCTTCCACTGTTTCACGTCCCCATGTCAAAGAGCTTAACAACTGATTTTCAGTTTTGCAATGATTAATGTTGTACAGCAGCAAAACTGCATATATCCATGATATGATGATCTCTTAACCTTTGCCATTGTGTCTGACTTTCTATTTCTCGTGAGTGCGGTGAGAACTGGACCTTGTGGCGACACCTAAACACGGTTTACCGACGGGTCTGTTCTCAGCCCTGGATTGCCCAGAGAGCAATCCGTCATGCTGATGTAAGAGCATCTCCAGCGCGTTGCACCCCGGTGCTAAAACCGGTCTTTTGGGGGGCGCGTAGCCATTTTATTGGGACGTGCCGATCGTCCAGCCGCATTTTCGATATCGTCGGCCTAGTGCCAAATTTTAGTTGAGAAAATAAGGCAAAAATAGAAAATATATTTGATCACAAAAATATGCAAATCAATAAAAATTGAGTGTTCAGAAACAACTCTAAGATGACGTCATGAAACACGTCAAGGTAATAGAGGAAACAAGAATAGAAGGTTTCAAGGTATTAGGAGCTTACAGAAGAGTTTAAACTTCTGAGGAGGAAAGCTTGCAACAGAAAGAACGTGACCATAGACTTAGAGATATGAAACTCTACTAACTGACTTAAGTAGAGCTGTATAGCTATAGAGATACTGATAACTAAGCTGTTGAACTACTTTTGAAACAGAAGGGTCACTCTTTCGTTCAATAGAAGGTCAAGACAGAAAGTTGTTTTGTGGAGAGGACTCATAAGAGTCACAAGGAACATGTAATAAGAGAAACTTTTGATTACTCAAATCATAGTCACTCTTCAAACATGGTTTGATAGAACGGAAGGAAATCTTTGTTGAACCAAGTCTATCAAAATCTTTGCCAAAGATTGTGATATCAGTTTACACCATCAATATGAACAGATAACAAGATTCCTGATGACACGAGAAAACGGGAACTTCATTCTCAGACTTCAATTACTTGGCTCAACAATGCTTGCCAACGTAGAGGGTCTGGAGGATCGACCGAGGGACATTTAGCAACTCTACTTTAAATGTTCTCCTTGATGTTTAGAATACTAAACTTCAAGTAAAGGTCGGACTTCGGATAACGGGAAACCATGAGTACGACTCCTATATCAAGTCGTAGAAGAAGCGTCATGAAGAGTGGTTATTATTGCTGATTCAATAGAATATGACAGTAGGCCTTTCGGTGATTTGTGTCAACCATTACATCAATCTTGCCAGATTTACAAAGAGACCTATGTTAAAACCTCGATGAACACCACCCATCATATCTGCTTCAGATTCAGATTTGGTTCGGTGGAATGATACTTCAGACTCAGCATGTCCGAATAGAAAGTGTGCAACATTTATCGCAAGGGTAAAGTTACTAGAGCCTCAAGATGTGGACTAGAGTGTTAAGCTCCAAAAGACTGAGCTAAATTTCTAGACCCATCACCCATGCATTAGCAACTTGTCAAAAGACAACTGCACCTACATAAAGTACTTGCAACAGAATACAATTATGTCCTTGGAGGGATCATAGATAAATCTTCTTAGATCCAAGACAACATCTTTCAACATTTGCATGTGAATCAGAGAAGGTTACTTCTAACATCCAGAATACATACTTCGAAGTGACTCAAAGACGGTTCTCAAGAATTTCCAACATTCATGCCAAATGTGCCATAAGAATCTATTCTAGCATGGATAAGATAAGGATGTCGTCGATGGGATCAACAACAAACTTTTCAAGATACTCCAAGAAGATGGACTCATAGGTTACGTGGACATGGCAAAAGTATTGGTCAAGCCAAAGGACGTGAGGGTGTACTCAAGTGAAACATCACGAGTAGCAACATCATCAGGATAGTCCCTGGAAACTGAGTTTGATTTGACGATAGCCCAAATCAAATCAAAGGAGGGGGAAGATAACATATCCACAAAGGAAATACTATATTTGTTCAGCACGAACAAAACTAGACATCCCTTTAAGGAGGAACTGAGTCGGTTAGATTTTTGTCTTACAACTCTCCAAGTTGTTATTTAAGCTCAACCAATTAGTTCAAGGGTGTCTAGTATGGGTCCTTGGAGAAAGCAATTCAGAGAACTTGCTTTCTCAAGAACTTGACAACAGAGTCACGTGGCAACATGGAGATACTTCCAGAAAGACATCTATGGTATCACAAACCACCGTTATGTCACATAGTTCGAGAGAGAACTTTCTTTACGAGGCAAGAAGATATAGTCTCAAAGCTTCGGCACAAGCCTAACTCTTTTTCTGACGAGATGTACCAGGATAACGGACTTGGTAGCACAACCATCCTTAGCTTACTGATAGGATTAACCAATCACGCTAAGAATGACATAAACATCCTTGGAGGTCAAAGAAATGAGAATTGCTAAGAATATCAGATGGCCACATTATTATGCACACACATCATTCTCAATAACGAAAGCTCGGAGTAAGGGTGGGTAAAGATGTGTAGAAGAATCACTTCATTAGGAGGGCCATGAAAATCATCACAACCTCTTAGTATATAAGGGTGTGATACTTTAATGTAGAATAGGTATAAGCTAATCATGCCTCTTAATCTATAGATTACAATACTTTGACCTAGTCCTAGAAATGACGAGGTGTTGGAGTTTGTTTCTCCTAACATCCCGAAATGGTTTGTCTCGTACCACAAGAGTATCTTGCATCGGAAGACACCAATGTGCATTTACTACTTGGCTACCAATTGGTAGATAAAGCTCGGAAACAACAAGGGGAAAATAACATGCTCAGGATAGAATCCCGAGATGTGGATGCATAGATTAACAACCTTTCAAAAACCAATGCATAGAAGGGAGGTGTGGCAGAGTCATGAGTATATATGCGAGCCTCACGAGGAGTACTCTTATCGTGATCTATTTGGTTCCATTATAGAACATCTGCCATAGCTAGTGGTAGGGGAAGTCCTTAATTATCGAAATTTAATCACGACAATGACCACAAGCTTGAAGGCTAGAATTGTAGTACCAGCCATCCTGAGATAATGTGTGAACATTAACAATAGGGGTCAACAAAATGGATCTTGGGTTAAAGATCAACTTCATGTACTAGATTCGTAACACTAGAATTCAGAATAATCCGGGACCTTCAGTTCTAGTCCTAGGGCTAAAACCCAAGAAAGAAGTAACTACTACTTGAGTGACACATCTTACACTGCAAGGTAGTAATCATGAGGTAGCTTCCAAAAGAATAAACGACTTCTGAAGTACCCAAACAAATAAGGAGGCACACGAGGCAAAAGGAAACCTGAAGCCTAGAGCAGAACACAATGGAACCGACAATATAATTTTGTTGACCCAGAAGATGGAGAGATCATGATGGAAAGAAATCTCTCAGCTGAAGGAGAGCAAAGAAAAACAAGGAACACACAACACACACAAATATAAATAACTCAACACTAGGTCAACTGATTATGAAACGACATGCACAGCTGGCACCTAAGCTTCGAAAGACTAGAAGAGATATCAAAACTTTTTGAAATCAACACAAGATAAGATGACCTAGAGTTAGAGCGATACCAGACGAGGAGCAAAATAATCGTACTAGAGTTTTCACAAATACTTTTGATCTTTGAAATAGTTTTCAAATGCACTAGACTCAACAATGACCAGTAGCAAGGTTTTCCTATGGTCGGTACTGCTCTAATACCAAAATATGTGACACCCCCAGGATCAGGGTTAAACAAATCCCAGACATTAGTCTGACAGCTCGAGGATATCCAGTGAAGAATCAGTAACACAACAGTGACCCTACGACACAAAAGTTATTACAGCAAGCTCATGACTGAGCATAGAACCAAAATATTACAAATAGAGGCAACTGACCACAAACATCAAAAATGGAAGGAAAATTATGCTATTATGTATAGCAAACTTAACCAATGGCCTAAGAGGCCTGAATCATAATGATGGCATCCCAGCCCATAGATTTCATGCTGCTAGCCGGAAACCTCAAGCTAATCGTCAGTGTCGATGTCATATAGAACTCGTCCTCAGGGGAACACTTACTCTGCTACAAATGTATCAACAAAGTAAGAGTGAGTATAGGGTGTACTCCGCAAGACTTATGGCTAATGGAGCTATTTTGCATAAAGCCAACTTTGTTTGTAAAACAAGAGGGAGAAGAAGCTCGTCTAATCAGACCATTTTAAAGGGGGATAAGAGAGCGACATCTCCAAAGCATTGATCATCATATCTTAGATATCCACCAAATTATCATCATCACCTATCAACTAGGTTCATCCCTCGTACCCATGAGGAAGCATCCTTAAGCACACATTGATCTGCCAAGTTTTATGATTAGGTTAATATTCTCTATTATCTTAGAATCTGGTCACCAAGCATTCATGACCATGAACACGGCTTTTCGAAAAGATTTAACCCTGCAGGGGTGTATGATTTTACCCACACGTACCAACCTTCTCTTAGCGCTACTTGACACACTTACTTGGTGTGCTGGCAGAGGTGGTTGACCACAACCTTGACCTTTATTTCGCCGAGACCATGAGTCATACCCTAAGGATGGTTCCACCATAACGGGTCAAATCCCGAAGCCGGTCCCTACAGATGTGAGGCGAGGTTGGTTTGCCAGGGGCGCTATCAACCCCAAGCAACCCGGTCCATGCTTCCCTACCTGTTATGATGAACCTCCTTCGCCTCCTCTTTTGAAAATGTTTTAAATGCGTATGCCAAATGGAAAGTCCAAACTATGTGACTCATGGAATCAAATAGGCAAGTTAGTTACTCGTGGGGTTTTCTGAGCCCCGTGTGGCCATACGCTTGTCTCGGTTCCAAAGGAAAGAACTCGGGTCCAAGTGGTGGCGAGCATGGGACTATAAAACCACATCCCACCGTGGCCTCCTATATAAGACTTAGTATGTTTAACCTTTACCACTGATCTCGCCTCATCATGTTCTCCTGCCATATTGGATTTTATGCATCTGATACATCGTTAGATGAACCAGCACTGGCAGCTAAGCATGGCTAAACAGGACACACATATAAGCTCTAGCAGTGCACACAAGTCAATACTAGTTATGCTAGGAGTAGTGGATTAGGTAATATAATCTCAAAGGGAGTAATATAATAGATATGATACTCTATCTATCGATAAAAGACCACAATAGAATCGTATGCATCATGACAAGAATTGAAATGCTTTCGAAATCATAGGGTTATATAATGGTGGCGCTATGCTTGCCTTTGCCCGTTGATAACCAATAAGAAGATCCTTGGAACCTTTTATTTGCTTGATTATAGTTGGTCAAGTATTGACCTTCGATCTTTAGGGTGTTGATCTCTGTCTTCGATCCCGGACTTGGTCTCATATTCTACCGGAAAGAAACAAAACACCGGAAATAAAGAGAAACAATAAATACATGGCATCGATACAATGCTCAAACAAGAATGGTGATATGTCAAGTTAAACAACATTGAAATGTAACCCTAAAGCATGCTTGACCATTAAACAAGATCCGAGGGGTGCACACACTAATTCTAGAGAACCTCAGAATCACATGGAGGGGTTCATTTGTTCTCTTAATTAAATTTGTCATTAAAGTTGCTTAACAATGAATGATTTTGATGCTAAGAGATGGATATCATTTTTCTAAATATTTTGATAGATTATACATATTTTTCTAATTTAAAATGAATTAGTTATGAATTTCCAAAGTTTATACAACTTCCTGCCATTTTAAATAATTATGGAAATTAATAAAACCTGACAGGATGTTGTTGACGGAATTCTAATACTCCCACTTTATATCTCATTTATTTAAACAGAAAATTAAACGAGTTATGACATCATGGTGACGTTAGCATAGCCGATGCCAGGATGACGTCACGTTAAGGTGGGCACGGGGTGACATCACCACGACGTCACCACCATGTCACCTGGCCGCTGACCGGCAGACGATGGTCACCGCCAACGATCTAGGCCAAGCTAGCACACACAACTTAGCTCGTTAGAACTAGCGCGACAAGGAGAGCACAAAAGTAGCGGCGTCGCCCTCAATTGGTCACAGGAGCTTCGGCTCCGACGAGCTCCGATGGAGGCACGTGCAGTTCACCATGGATGAGGTGATAGAGGAGTCTAGAAGTGAATAGGAGAGGCCATCAAGGAGTGCAAGATAACCAGGAGCATGTATGGTGTGACGGCGAGGCAGGGGGAGGTTGGAGACGGCGGCATCGACGACGAATGGCAGCGGTGAGGACGAGCTCAATTCCGAGCTTCCCAGCAAGAGCGGCTTGAGGAGGAAGATGCTGGTGTCATGGAGGATCTCCTGGTCGTCTCAGGGAGTTTTGGCAAGGTCAGGAACGAAGGGACGCCACATCACCTAGGAGCTAGGGTTTGGGCCATGGCGTGGGAGAGTGAGGCAAAGAGATAAAGGCGTGCTAGGGCTTATCCATAGCGGCGCCGGGGTACTTGTAGGCCTCCGGGGCAGCGACGAGCATCTTGGCGTGGGGTCAGCGGCGGACGGCGGATGACGCGACACAGAGCTGATATCCATAGTCGTCGATGAAGACGAAGGGGAGAAAGGAGGCCGAAATGGTATCGGGCCGTGGTGGGCTGTACTTGGGCTTTCTTGGGCAGCTGTTGGGCTCTCACAAAGCAAGTGAAGCGGGTTGCTGCTGTTGCTCGACGCATCTGATAAAGTGGAAGGAGAAATGGGCTACGGCCTAGCCGGCATAGAGATAGTTTTATTTCAGAATTCTTTTCCCCTTTTTCTGTTTTATTTCTTCTCTTTTTATAAATTCAAACCAAGTGTGTTTTGAGATATTTCAAAAACACCAGAGGTTTCGTAAAATATATGAAATACTCAGGGCCCTTGTATTTAGTTTGGGCTCCAATAATTTTGGTAGTTTTCAAAATTTAAAACCTTTTGAATTGTTTTCAAAGAGAGGGGAAGATTAGAGTTTTAGGGTTTTTGCATTTCTTCTTGTTTTGCATTTGGTCTTAGAAAAATTACATGATGCTCATGAAATGCACAATCAAACCCTAATTAGTAGTTAACTAAAACTGGGGTGTTACATTGACCTTTTCCTATGGATCTCCATCGTCGCCGACATATTTCTCACTGCTCCCCAGCGCCACCTTGATCCCCACCACCCTGATTCCTCCCACACCCATATTCCTCTCGCACCCCGCCCGCCCCAGACAATTGGCTGTCAAGGTTCATATTTTATGTGCCAGCGATGTGCTGCTAGACGAGAAGGTGCTGGATCTGCATCCGCCAATGACATGCTGCTAGGCGAGGATGCGATGGATCTGCATGCTGCGGTGACATGTTCTTGGGAGAGGAGGCATTGGATCTGCGTGTGCCGGTGGATCTGGAGTGATGTCGGAGCAGCGAGAAGACATCGCTGGAGCACGGAGACTATAACACCCCAATATTTAGGAACCAACGAAGGGTAGAAATAGGAAATTGTGCATATGCATGCATTAATCTATAAAATTAGGGTAAATTTTCCGCCAAACAAAAGCCTAAAGAGATCAGAGTTTCTTTCACTATCTAGAGGTAGGAATAGCTCTCTGAAGTGATTGCTACAAATTTTGACATGACCTTTAGGCATTATTGTGTTTTGGGGGAAATATTTTGAATTCACATTTGAAATTTTAATCATTTGAAATAGATATTTGAAAATTAGAAGTTAGAAGCATAAAGTGGATTTCCAAAATAAAGTATTAACATTGTTGGATTATATTATAGATATATATTAAACAACAATATGCAATTAAGACAAGGAAATTCAAATAAGAAATGAATTCGTATTCCTTATCTTTATTCCATAACAATATTACAAATAGGGAGTACAACATTAAACAGATTATTACAAGGAATAGAGTCCAAATAAATGAATCTTTATTAAATCATAGAGATATTGTTACAAGATTCTTTACAAAAAGAATAAAAGGACATTACAATAAGAATTTATACGACTTATCTAGTCCTATACTAAATCTTGAGCATCCAGATATGTTCCTACAAAATAAGATAAACCACTCAAATAGAAACAAAAGATTAATGGATTAGTTTTACTCTTAGTGGTGAACAGTGAAGTGCACTGTTCATATTACATCATAGAGTAATTGAAAGGGGCAAGTTTCACCAAAGTGCAGTATCTGTTCTTTTAAGCAAATAGCTTCAGTACCACATTATAAGCCAAGTGGAATAGTGGCAAGTTTCACTAGGACAAGTAACAGTAATAGGATGTGGGAGTTAAACCATAGTTACGTGATCTCATCCACAGCCAAAGCAAACAGTGAAGCAGCTCACACACCTAAATGCATGCATTGAGGTGTCGGCAACAGAGAGCAAAGGAGCAGTTCAAATCACAGCAGGGTAGAGCAAAGACAGCTTTGCTATCCACTTCGCAGAGAGAGAGAGAGAGAGCCCATCCAGAGTTTGTCACTAGCACAAGAACATCACCAAATCTTGCAACCATATCATTAGATCAAACCACTTTCCACCACAGAAAACCCAGGAAATCACCAACAACGATGGTGACTTGAGGAGGGGGATGTATTAGGTGGATAGCAAGGCCACACAGGAGCAACAACACCAGGAGGAGCAAGTCAAGGCCAAGAGGAAGCCAACACAAATCCAGGGCTACCACAAGCCAAAAGTAGAAGGCAAAATCAAGACAAGGCAAACAAAGTATGTTCCAATATGTAGATCTAATCATTTTCCATCCTGAACATTTATTTTCTTACAAGCATATGATAAGTGGACATACTAGACAACAGATAATAAACAACCATATTATGTAAGTGTTCTTGCACATACAGGGTCTCAGACCAGCATCATTGACCTATGATCTAGTTTTAACTAGATAGATACTCATCACAGCTACTAGTACAGGGCACATTCCCAGAATGGTAGCACCTCTGTACCTAGCAGGTTCATCTTTGCTTGAGTACAAGCTCAAGCATATTCTCTTCAACAAAGACAATCATCTTCCTAAATGATTTAGGAATCATAAATAGACACTTTATTTTAGAAAGGACAGTAAAGATCAACACTGTCTAGCACTAGACCATACTGTACAGGAACCACTAAGTATAATCACTTTCCTATAAGAATATAGGAATCATATGTTTATTAATTATCTTCTTATTAATCACAGAGTAGGGACTAGCAATAGTAACTTTAGATTTACATAGTAACATGATTAAATCCTAAGACTGAACACATCAATGTCTCACAAGTAAGCAATGAACCAAGCATCAGTACAGAGAGCATCTCAGCTCAATTCCATAGGAGTAAATCCACAACCACAACCACAACAACTTGGGCATCCACATTAAACTAAACATGCTTACAAAGAGTTTTATGATAGAGAACAGGGTAACAAAATCATGATTAGCAGAGTGTTCTCTGATAGAGAACAGAGTAATAAACATGCTCAACAGAGATTGACACTACACTAATAGTAGATCAACATCAAAGGATTAGCATAGGCAAGATTAACCCTAGAGCTATGCTAAATCACCATTGTAGGGGCTATGAACCCTAGGAATTTAGGGATGAACCCTAAATGGGGAAATCCAGTGCAAGTGACCACATGGCATGGGATATGGGCAAGGTAGAGCACAGAAAGGATATTAGAGCACTTACTCGAGGTCCTCATAAAGTTATCGCTGAGAAAGCAGAGAGGAGGCCGGCGACAGAGAGGTGGCGGCACGGGAAGCACCCGAGGGGGGTGCTGCAACCCGCGCTTGCACATGGCAGTGGCGGCCATGGAAGAGCGGCACCACGAGCACCACAAAGTCAGCGAGGGAGCGCTAGAGCATGGTGGACCCCAAACCCTAGCCACGAGGTGGGGGTCAGCGCGGCCAGTGGAGAGTGCCAGTGCCAGATCGAGCGGGACAACATCAAGCTGCGACATTGTCCATGTCGTCTTGCACCACGACAATGCACACGACGGCCTGGGGGCAGCCGGAATCACCGCGGCGGTGGTGGCATCGAGCGGCCAGAGAGGGTGTCGCGCGAGAAAGAAGGGAGAAGAGAGAGCGAGTGGTTGGTACTGGGCCGGGTGTGGACATCCCAGTACTACCAGGGGCATTTGTCCAGCCCTAGCGTGTCCGGCCGGGCCAGCCCAGTGGGCTTGGCCCATGTTATAAAAGAAGGACCTATATAAAATACATAATTACAAATATATCCCTAAAAAATTAGGTTAAAAAAATCTTAAAAATACAAATAATATATTTATGAAATCAAAAAAATATCCTCTATCCAATAAAAATACTGGATAGTAATTTTAAGCAATTAAATATAGATCTATTATTAAAATTATATATTCCTTCTGGAATTTTATAAAAATATAAAAACACTTAAAAATTGAATACAATTCATTTTTAAGATTCTAAAAGGAAGTACTATTATAGAAAAATACTAGTTTATATTTTTGAAATGTAAATCAGGTGTGTTAAAAATAAAGTTTTATTTCCTTAAAGGAATTTTAATTAAATATTTAAAAGAGTTAAAAATTAAATAAACTCATTTTTAAACTCTTAGAATAATACTAATTATTATAAAAATGCTAAATATCAAAATAATAGGAATTTAGTAATTTCTAAATAATGCTTTTCTTTTATTAATTAAAATAAACATAAAACCATTATAAGGTGGGTAAAACACGCAAAGAAGAAAAGTAATAAATTATTGCATGACATTACTATGCACTGCATATTGCTTCTTTAAATATTGTCCTTACCGGGCAATAATGGTTTTCTGTAGAAACCGGAGCTCAAGGTTAAGTGGAAATATCCGACTTCACTACCTTGTAGTCACAAGGCAAGCTCATCACTTACTCATGTCATTTGAAGAGTCTTTATGAAAGTATATGAAAATTGTGTATTATCACCTATGTTCTAAAAAAGACAGAAAATAAGTATTTTCTCAAACAAATGAAATACTATTATCATCCTAAGTGATGATAAATACTAAGAATTGCAGGGGAATCTAAGATTCCAATTGCAAAACAATTATGACTTAATAACCCATGACATCAGTGATTCTAGCACCGTATATTACGCGTTAACCATGAGATTTGGAATGGGATGGAGAAGTGAGCTGTATCTTCTTCCTCTCGCATGCATCCAGATGGCCAGGTCATGGCTGTTATCCTCGTAGTATGCGTTAATTGGTAATTCATAGAGGATATGCAACATACGGGTGGGAACCCTCAACGTCCCACGATGGTTCTGACATCTGACGGTCTGTACCAACGATTGCCGTAATTCAAGATGTGGGCATGGCGTACACCAAGGGGACATGCGGGGTCACGAAGGGGACAGTGTTTGGCTTGGATCATCTACTAGGCCCCACATCACGGAATTGTGGATGGGTAAGTATGCCCGGTTGTGCAACAAGGATTTGGTATCTTGTGGGTAAAGTAACACACCTCTGCAGAGTGTAAGAATTGTGACATGTTACTCCCTATTCCGGGAAAGAGCTACGAACGCGGCCGGAAAGGAACTCCATGAAGTTCTGGTCAACCTGTGAAGGCTGATGGGCATAGTTTTTGATATTAAAATCAATCTTTAAAGAAACGTTTACCAAAACTGCATAGTACCAAGGACTTATAGTATGAGGTGGTAGTTAGAGCATCAAACTTCCCACCTTGCATATAGTGAACTTGCTGGGTAACGCTGTTACTCACTCTTTCCTTTGAACCCTTGCTAGACTTTGAGGGACAGGAGAATGACCAGGTGTATACTACGGAGGTCCAGAACGACGTCTACTATGAAGAGCCGGATCTTCTCGGTGGAATCGCAGGGGTGGACTACGGGATACACTATGGAGCTGAAGACAATGAGTCAGAGTAGTTGTTAGGCAGGAGCATAGTTACCTAGGTTGAGCCGAGCAGCATGAACCCTATAGAATAAGCTGTTGAGCTCACGTCTTTATTATCGTTGTGTTTTTCGTTCTTCTGTTGAACTTATGAAATAAGTTATTTGGTTTCTAAGTTTGAATCTATTGAAGTCTCGAACTTCTGGTATTGTAATAATAATGAAGTGTGTATGTTTGTAATTTGGACCTATAATGTTTCTGTTGTACCACTCTGAGGGATGTGATATTTATAGAATGGTGTTCTGTGGATGTCATGTCAACGACTATAGTATACTACATATGCAGTGGTATGCTGGGTCACCGCAGCTGGTATCAGAGCAATAGCTTTGACCTTAGGTTGGAAACCTAGTAAAGGTTACTACCTGTAGGAGTCTTAGGGCAACGGTAAAGAGTTCTCTAGATTATATGATGAATATTCATTTGGGAATATTTCGTTATATTTTTTAGTGCGATAATTCTTTATTATGATGCATCATTATAGTTAATGGTTACTAATTATGAATATTTTCTATACCGTGGAAATGGCACCAAAGTTTCCAAAATAGACTTTGGCAAGGAAAGAAGAGACTCTCGATGATTATCAGGGGACTTTAACTGAACAACTTCGAGAACTTCTGAGGGTTTTTGGTTGCACAACTAATATTCTAGTTAATACCTTGACATACCATGATGGGCGAATGTTAGCCAAATATTGGGTTAGTATCCAACTAGGAGATACACTTGGTTTATATCACGATTTACTAATGGGTGAAGGTAGAAGTCATTTAGCAACATACCATGTTGTTATTCTGGAGGCGATATCCAATGTTCAGGAGCACAAAGCAGAAGAGTTAGCGGGAATCACATATTCTGTGATTCCTCATGGCTCTATAGACATAGAACCAGTTCCGGATCATCTTACTTTAGTAAATAAGCATCCAAAATTAGCTTCCAAGTTTATGGATCTGTATCGACTAATGGTTGGGTCTTTGTATAAGACACATCAAGTTATTGTAGAGGATCAGATTGATATGCTAGAGGATTTAACTAATCCTGAATGAAGGGAGAAGTTAGCATCTAAACTAGAGAATGAAGCAATGGATAGGTTAGCCCAATTCTTAAGGATATACCTATAGATCCAGCATCTTTTACACCTATCCTTATTCACCTATGCTAGAACCCACTAGATATCCTGATGAGGGCACTAGTCCTCCTGTACCACAGAATTCTTGGGAACCAAGGACTCAAAACTACCTATTGGAAACTCCGAAGGATGGAGGTATGGATCGATGGATGGATCTGCCGGGAATCCTATTCCTGCGGAAGACTCGGTTGGGGATACCGGGCAAACTAGTCGCATGGGAGTGAGATCTTATTCCGTTGATGGAAGGGATGTCCATGTGGAGGATGTAGAGTTCGATGAGGAAGATCCTGAAGAGAGGGTGTTTGAGTCACCAGAACATTATCCTAATCCAGATAATGTGCACTATCCAATTATAGTTGAGGACTATCATACCTAGCAGAGTACTTGGGGAGCATCGGAACCGGAATATTCATTTTGATTATTCTGAAGTTGGGATGCAGGAGGAGATTGAAGAAGACAATGATGAGGATGATTCTGAAGATACTTCAGATGAGTTGGAAGGTATGGACGCACTTCAGCTGGATGATGTGTCAAGTCCAGATACTTCTGATACTGAGTATCTTCCATCAAAGAGGCAAGTCATTCCACAGACGGTGCATCGTACTTCACGTCAGCACAGTTGTACTCCGAGAATGTACGATGAACATCGCAACTTCTGGGGAGCATGACCTTGAGAAGGAGTATCCTAATGATGATACGGGAGTTAGAGTCTGAGCACTTGATGTAACTAAATAAGTGGGATAGCATCCACATGAGTTTGTAATACCTAAATGGTATGGGCTTGTAGTGACGTTGTACTAACTATGTTGTTTCTAATGTATAATTTGTGAAATGCATATTTGGTTCTTATTTGGATTTTGTTTTCCATTGTGTGACTAGTTCTGTGCATGAAGTTGAGCTCAGAAAACATATGCATGATGTAATTATGAGTGTTCACTTTATGTTATAGGACTAGGGGGTATGGAAACGGGTGTAGAGGACGAGACCGAACAACAGCGCATGGATCGTGAAACTAAAGAAAAGGCGGATGAAGACGCCAGAATGCAGACAAATTTACCACCACCACCAATGAGGTCGTGAATGGAGCAAAACTTTATGCAGTACATGCAAATGATGCAAGAGTCCCAGAACAAGTTCATGGAGGGGTTAGTGGATCAAGTGGGACATCAGAGGGAACCTGAAGGGCGTGGTGTGAGTCTTTATGACTTTCAAAATGCAAGGCCATTACCTTTTGCATCAGCTCCTGAGAAAATGGATGCAGTGGATTGGCTAGCAGACACCAAGAGGAAACTTAAGACTGTAGGTTGCAACGAGGAGGAAAAGTTGAGGTATGCAACCCATCTCTTAACCAGATCTACAACATCATGGTGGGAGAATCATCTAGCAATGCAACCTCCAGGTAGGGAGTATACCTGGGAGGAGTTCAAGCAGAGATTCCGTGAGTATCATGTTCCAGAAAGTGTGATGGAGTTGAAGCGTAGGGAGTTTGAAGAGCTTCAGCAGGGATATACCAGTGTCATGAAATACACCCAGGAGTTCAGTCAACTATCTCGTTATGCTGAGGATGAAGTGAGCACTGAGGAAAAGAGGAAGAAACGTTTCTTGTGTGGTTTAAAACCATTTGTGAAGATGCAGCTAAGGGTGGCCAATAAAGCAACTTTTCAATAGTTACTAGATGCAGCTATCACATTTGAGGATTATTACAAGAATGTCCAAGAGGATCGAAGGAAGAGAGCAAAGAAGGAAACTAAGAGGATCCAAGCAAGTAAGCCTAAACCCAATTTGGAGTTCAAACCTAGGAATAGACCCTTCAATAACAACAACAATACTAACAAGAATAGAAGTGGAGGTTAGTCCAACCCTAGGAGGAATATTATATGCAACAATTGTGGTATTCCAGGGCATTTCCAAAGGGAATGTAAGAAGCCAGTAATCATATGCTATGGTTGTGGTCAGAGGGGCATATCAAGCCTAATTTCCCAAGCAAACCACCAGGTGGTTGGCCTACAACAGGCGGTGGTCAAGCAAGAGGCGGAGGTGGATAACCTAACAGAGGTGGAAGCTATGGCAAAAACGACAATGGCAAGAGAGGTAGACCTACTGGAAAGCTGAATTGTGCAACCTTGGAGGAGGTGGATAACTGCGATCAAGCGGTGATAGGTACACTCAATATTCTCACAAATCCTGGAAAAGTTCTATTTGATACGGGTGCAACTACTTCATTCATATCAGAACAATTATGTGATAAGTTCGGGATTAGAAGGGCATCGTTAGAGAAACCTATGACCGCAGTTACCGCTAGAGGGATAGTGGTAGTTAGAAACATTAAATTAAACCAGGTTATCTCAATCTGTGGTCAAACCTATTATGTGGATATTTATGTGATTCCATTAAGGGGAATAGCAGTAGTATTGGGAATGGATTGGATGACAAAGTATGGATCCCAGATCAATTGTGAGGATAAAACCATTTCAATCAAGTCTCCAAGTGGAGGAAGGATAGTCTATCAGGTGGATAAACATAGTCATATCATGGTAGATCTCAATTGAATTGAATGAAGGAGGTCAAATTGGAAGATACTCCGGTAGTGAAGGAATTTCAAGATGTTTTTCTAGAAGAGTTACCAGGAATGCCACTTGATTGAGAAATAGAATTCACTATTGACCTGATACCTGGTACAACACCAATAGCCTAGGCATCGTACAAGATGAGACCAAAAGAATTAAAAGAGTTTAAGGAGCAAATTGATGAGTTAGCTAGAAAATGATTTATCCAGGAAAGTGTATCCCCATGGGGAACTCTAGTAATTTTTTGTGGATAAAAGAGATGGAGACGAAGAATGTGTGGTGATTACAGAAATCTCAACAATATTACCATCAAGAAAAAATATTCATTGCCAAGAATTCAAGATCTATTTGATCAAGTCAAAGGAGCTGGAGTGTTTTCTAAGATTGATCTAAGATCAGGCTACCATCAGACAAAAATCAAACCTGAAGATGTTCCCAAAACAACATTTGTGTCAAGATATGGTCATCATGAGTATCTCGTAGTACCTTTTGGATTGACCAATGCACCAGCAATATTCATGAACCTGATGAACAAAATCTTCATGTCGTATCTGGATAAGTTTGTCATAGTATTTATTGATGATATTTTGATATACTCTAAGGATAAAGAAGAGCATGCTAATCATTTGAGGATATCTTTGCAAATCTTGAGAGAACATAAGCTGTATGCTAAATTCAGCAAGTGTGAATTTTGGTTGGACGAGGTAGAATTTCTTGGTCATGTAATCAGTAAGGATGGAATTGCCGTAAATCCGTCCAAAGTTCAACTAGTGCTGGAATGTAATGCACCAACCAATATGAAACAAATCCAAGGTTTCTTAGGCATGGCAGGCTATTATCGGAGATTCATTAAAGGTTTTTCCAAGATAGTTGGACCAATGACCAAATTGCTAAGAAGGAATGCACCATTCATATGGGATGAGAGGTGCAAAGCAAGTTTTCAGGAATCATGTAATCAGTAAGGATGGAATTGCCGTAAATCTGTCCAAAGTTCAACCAGTGCTGGAATGTAATGCACCAACCAATGTGAAACAGATCCAAGGTTTCTTAGGCATGGCAGGCTATTATCGGAGATTCATTAAAGGTTTTTCCAAGATAGTTGGACCAATGACCAAATTGCTAAGAAAGAATGCACCATTCATATGGGATGAGAGGTGCAAAGCAAGTTTTCAGGAATTGAAAACCAGATTAACAACCACACCAATCATAGCTATACCAGAAACTGGAAAAGATTGCACAGTATATTGTGACGCATCCAAAGAAGGACTAGGATGTGTGCTAATGCAAGGTCGAAAGGTAATTTCTTATGGGTCTAGACAACTCAAACCTCATGAAATCAACTACCCAACTCATGATTTGGAGTTAGCAGCAGTGGTCTTTTCTTTAAAGGGATGGAGACATTTTCTCTATGGAGCAAGGTGTGAACTATACGCAGATCATAAAAGTCTCAAATATTTTTTTCATTCAAAAGGAGCTGAATATGAGGCAGAAAAGATGGCTGGAGTTGATCAAGGATTATGATCTTACATTAACTATACTCCAAGAAAGGCCAATGTAGTAGCAGATGCTTTAAGTCGGAAGATTACGGATACTCAACCTATCAATAGAACTACCAAAAGAGTTGCAAATGGATTTGGAAAGGTTAGAGATACAATTCTTAAGGACAGAAGTTCGTGTAGGCTTAGCTACCATGAGGGTTGTAGAAGAGCAAAGCAGTGATCTTCGTCATGAGATCTATCGACATCAACTTGAGGATCCATTTATTGCTAAAGAAATCAGAAGAATTTCCGAAGGACAAAAATCAGTTTTTCACCTAGGAGATTATGGATCTTTATGGTTCCAAAACCGTCTTTGTGTACCAGATGTACCAGAAATCAGAGATGTGATACTCCGAGAAACACATGAAACACCATATTCAATTCATCCAGGAAGTACGAAGATGTACATGGATCTTAAGGAATTATTCTGGTGGAATAACATGAAAAGGGATATTGCAAAGCATGTATCTAAATGCCATACTTGTCAAAGGGTAAAAGCTGAACATCAAAGTCCAGCAAGACCATTACAACCTTTAGAAATTCCGAAATGGAAATGGGAAGAAATTGGTATGGATTTTATCACAGGATTACCCATGACACCAAAGCGAAAGGATATGATATGGGTGATTGTGGATAGATTTACGAAAAGTGCACATTTCATCCTGGTAAATCAAAAATATAATGCCAAGAAGTTAGTGGAAATCTATGTCAAGGAGATAGTAAGTAAGCATGGAGTACCCAAGAAGATTGTATCAGATAGAGGATCTATGTTTACCTCAGCATTTTGGAAACAATTACATGAAGCACTTGGCTCAAAGTTGGATTTCAGCACAACCTATTCATCCCGAAACTAGAGGCTAAACAGAAAGAACCAATCAAATCTTAGAGGACATGCTTAGAGCTTGTGCATTAGATTTTGGAGGTTCGTGGGAAGATTATCTACCATTGGCAGAATTTTCCTACAACAATAGCTATCAAAGTAGTCTAAAAGCAGCACCATATCAAGTACTTTATGTGAGAAGATGTAGATCACCAATATGTTGGTATGAGCCTGGTAGTAGCAAGGAATTTGCACTAGACTATACTAAGGAGAAACAAGATATCATCGATATTATTAGAGATCGATTGAAGATAGCTCAAAGTCGACAGAAAAGTTATGCTGATCAAAGTCGAAGATCATTGCATCTAGAAGTGGGGGATATGGTATATCTCAAAGTAAGTCCAATGAAAGGAGTTAAAAGATTTGGAGTCAAAGGAAAACTAAGTCCAAGATATATTGGACCATTCAAGATACTAAGTCAGAACAGAACAATAGCTTATGCTCTTGAGTTACCAAAAAGATTGGCTCAAGTTCATAATGTTTTCCATGTGTCACAACTACGAAAGTGTCTTAAAATTCCCGATGATGCAATTACACATCAAGAAATTGAGTTACAAGCAGATTTGACTTATGTGGAGAAATCCTGTAAAATTCTGGAAGAGAATTGGAAAAGGTTGAGAAACAGGGCAATCAAATACTGCAAAGTACAATGGGAACATCACCCGGAGCGAGGGGCCACTTGGGAGAAAGAGGATGACTTAAAAGATGCCTATCCAGAACTATTCAGGTACACAACAACAAACTTCAGGATGGAGTTTAATTTAAGGGGGGAAGTCTGTAACACCCTAGCATTTAGGAACCAACAAAGGATAGAAATAGGAATTTGTGCATATGCATGCATTCATCTATAAAATTGGGTAATTTTTTTGCCAAACAAAAAGCTAAAGAGATCATATTTTCTTTCACTATCTAGAGGTAGGAATAGCTCTCTGAAGTGATTGCTACAAATTTTGACATGACCTTTAGGCATTATTGTGTTTTGGGGGGAAATATTTTGAATTCACATTTGAAATTTTAATCATTTTAAATAGATATTTGAAAATTAGAAGTTAGAAGCATAAAGTGGATTTCCAAAATAAAGTATTAACATTGTTGGATTATATTATAGATATATATTAAACCACAATATGAAATTAAGACAAGGAAATTCAAATAAGAAATGAATTCTTATTTCTTATCTTTATTCTATAATAATATTACAAATGGGGAGAACAACATTAAACAGATTATTACAAGGAATAGAGTCCAAATAAGTGAATCTTTATTAAATCAAAGAGATATTGTTACAAGATTCTTTACAAAAACAATAAAAGGTGATGACAATAAGAATATACACTACTTATCTACTCCTATACTAAATCTTGAGCATCTAGATCCGTTGATGCAAAATAAGATAAACTACTCAAATAGAAACAAAAGATTAGTGGATTAGTTTTACTCTCAGTGGTGAACAGTGAAGTGCACTGTTCATATTACATCATAGAGTAATTGAAAGGGGAAAGTTTCACCAAAGTGCAATATCTGTTCTTTTAAGCAAATAGCTTCAGTACCACATTATAAGCCAAGTGGAATAGTGGTAAGTTTCACCAGGACAAGTAATAGTAAAAGGATGGGGGAGTTAAACCATAGTTACTTGATCTCATCCATAGCCAAAGCAAACAGTGAAGCAGCTCACACACCTAAATGCATACATTGAGGTGTCGGCAGCAGAGAGCAAAGGAGCAGTTCAAATAACAACAGCGTAGAGCAAAGCTAGCTTTGCTATCCACTTCACACAGAGAGAGAGAGAGAGCCCATCCATAGTTTGTCACCAGCACAAGAACAACACCAGATCTTGCAACCATATCATTAAAACAAACCACTTTCCACCATAGAAAACCCAGGAAATCACCAACAAAGATGGTGACTTGAGGAGGGGGATGTATTAGGTGGATAGCAAGGCCACACAGGAGCAACAACACCAGGAGGAGCAAGTCAAGGCCAAGAGGAAGCCAACACAAATCCAGGGCTACCACAAGCCAGAAGTAGAAGGCAACATCAAGACAAGGCAACCAGAGTACGTTCCAACATGTAGATCTAATCATTTTCCATCCTGCACATTCATTTTCTTGCAAACATATGATAAGTGGACATACTAGACAACAGATAATAAACAACCAGATTATGTAAGTGTTCTTACACAGGCAGGGTCTTAGACTAGCATCATTGACCTATGATCTAGTTTTAACTAGATAGATACTCATCACAACTGCTAGTACATGGCACATTCCTAGAAGGGTAGCACCTCTGTACCTAGCAGGTTCATGTTTGCTTGAGTACAAGCTCAAGCATATTCTCTTTAACAAAGACAATCATCTTCCTAAATGATTTAGGAATCATAAATAGACACTTTATTTTAGAATGGATAGTAAAGATCAACACTGTCTAGCACTAGGCCATACTGTACAAAAACCACTAAGTATAATCACTTTCGTACAAGCATATAGGAATCATATCTTTATAAATTATCTTCTTATTAATCACAGAGCAGGGACTAGCAATAGTAACTTTAGATTTACA
This sequence comes from Avena eriantha, assembly GCA_910589775.1. NCBI lineage: Eukaryota > Viridiplantae > Streptophyta > Magnoliopsida > Poales > Poaceae > Avena > Avena eriantha. The sequence continues at coordinate 156,759,314 of OU342743.1, read as the reverse complement.
AAGTAACATGATTAAATCCTGAGACTGAACACATCAGTGTTTCACAAGTAAGCAATTAACCAAGCATCAGTACAGAGAGCATCTTAGCTCAATTCCATAGGAGTAAATCCACAACCACAACAACTTGGGCATCCACATTAAAATAAACATGCTTACAGAGAGTTTTATGATAGAGAACAAGGTAACAAAAGCATGATCAGCAGAGTGTTCTCTGATAGAGAACAAAGTAACAAACATGCTCAATAGAGATTAACACTACACTAATAGTAGATTAACATCAAAGGATTAGCATAGGCAAGATTAACCCTAGAGCTATGCTAAATCACCATTGTAGAGGGTATGAACCCTAGGAATTTAGGGATGAACCCTAAATGGGGAAATCCAGCGCAAGTGACCACATGGCATGGGATAGGGGCAAGGTAAAGCACTAAAAGGAGATTAGAGCACTTACTCAAGGTCCTCGTAAAGTTATCGTAGAGGAAGCAGAGAGGAGGCTGGCGGTAGAGAGGTGGCGGCACGGGGAGCACCCGAGGGGGGCGCCGCAACCCGCGCCCGCACACGATAGTGGCGGCCATGGAAGAGCAGCACCACAAGCACCACAACATCAGCAAGGGAGTGTTAGAGCACGACGGACCCCAAACCCTAGCTACGAGGTGGGGGTCAGCGCGACCAGCGAAGAGCGCCAGCGCTAGATCGAGAGGGACAACGTCGAGCAGCGACATCGTCCATGTCGTCTTGCACCACGGCAATGGACACGGCGGCCTAGGTGCGGCCGGAATCACCGTGGCGGCGGCAGCATCGAGCGGGTAGAGAGGGTGTCGCGCGAGAAAGAAGAGAGAAGAGAGAGCGAGTGGTTGGTACTGGGCCAGGTGTGGATAACCCAGTACTACCAGGGGCATTTGTCTAGCCCTAGCGAGTGGGGCCGGGCCGGGCTAGTCTAGTGGGCCAGGCCCGTGTTTTAAAAGAAGGACCTATATAAAATACATGATTACAAATATATCCCTGAAATAAATTAGGTTCAAAAAAATCCTAAAAATACAAATAATATATTTATGAAATCACAAAAATATCCTATATCCAATAAAAATAATAGATAGTAATTTTAAGCAATTAAATATAGATCTATTATTAAAATTATATATATTCCTTCTGGAATTTTATAAGAATATACAAAACACTTAAAATTGAATAAAATTCATTTTTAAGATTCTAAAAGGAAGTATTATTATAGAAAAACACTAGTTTATATTTTTGATAAGTAAATCTAGTGTGTTAAAAATAAAGTTTTATTTCCTTAAAGGAATTTTATTTAAATATTTAAAAGAGTTAAAAATTAAATAAACTCATTTTTAAACTCTTAGAATAATACTAATTATTATAAAAATGCTAAATATCAAAATAATAGGAATTTAATAATTTCTAAGTAATGCTTTTCTTTTATTAATTAAAATAAACATAAAACCATTATAAGGTGGGTAAAACACGCAAAGAAGAAAAGTAATAAATCATTGCATGCCATTACTATGCATTGCATATTGCTTCTTTTAATATTGTCCTTACCGGGCAATAATGGTTTTTTTTAGAAACCAGAGCTCAAGGTCAAGTGGAAATATCCGACTTCACTACCTTGCAGTCACAAGGCAAGTTCATCACTTGCTCATGTCCTTTGAAGAGTCTTTATGAAAGTATTTGAAAATTATGTGTTATCACCTATGTTCTAAAGAGACAGAAAATAAGTATTTTCCTAAACAAATGAAATGCTATTATCATCCTAAGTGATGATAAATACTAAGAATTACAGGGTAATCTAAGATTCCGATTGCAAAACAATCAGGACTTAATAACCCATAACATCAGTGATTCTAGCACCGTATATTACGCGTTACCCATGAGATTTGGAATGGGACAGAGAAGTCAGCTGTATCTTCTTCCTCTTGCATGCATCCGGATGGCCAAGTCGTGGCTATTATCCTCGTAGCATGAATTCATTGGTAATTCGTAGAGGATATTCATCATATGGGTGGGAACCCTCAACGTCCCACGATAGTTCTAGCATCTGACGGTCTATACCAACCATTGCCGTAATTCAAGATGTGGGCATGGCGTACACCAGGGGGTATGCGGGGTCACGAAGGGGGCAGTGATTGGCTTGGATCATCTATTGGGCCCCACATCACGGAATTGTGGACATGAAAGTACGTCCGGTTGTGCAACAAGGATTTGGACTCTTGTGGGTAAAGTATCGCACCTCTGCAGAGTGTATGAATTGTGACATGTTACTCCCTGTTCCGGGAAGGAGCTACGAACACGGTAGGAAAGGAACTCCATGAAGTTCTGGTCAACCTTTGAAGGAAGATGGGCATAGTTTTTTATATTAAAATCAATCTTTGAAGAAACGTTAACCAAAACTGCATAGTACCAAGGAATTATAATCTGAGGTGGTAGTTAGAGCATCGAACTTCCCACCTTTCATATAGTGAACTTGCCGGGTAACGCTGTTACTCACTCTTTCCTTTGAACCCTTGCTAGACTTTGAGGGACAGGAGAATGACCAGGTGTATACTACGGAGGTCCAGAACAACGTCTAGTATGAAGAGCCGGATCTATCCGGTGGAATCGAAGGGGTGGACTACGGGATACATTATGGATCTGAAGACAACGAGTGAGAGTAGTTGTCAGGCCGGTGCGTAGTTACCTAGGTTGAGCCAAGCAGCACGAACCCTATAGAATAAGCTGTTGAGCTCACGTCTTTATTACTGTTGTGTTTTTCGTTCTTCCACTGAACTTATGAAATAACATATTTGGTTTGTAAATTTGAATCTCTTGAAGTGTCGAACTTCTTGTATTGTAATAATAATGAAGTATGCATGTCTGTAATTTAAACCCGCAATGTTTCTGTTGTACCACTCTGAGGGATGTGATATTTACAGAATGGTGTTCTCTGGATGTCATGTCAACGACTATAGTATACTACACATGCAGTGGTATGCTGGGTCACCGCAGAGACTATCGTAGTCATCTCGGTGACCGTCCACTTCCACGAGGTGTCTGGTACTTCCTCTCTTCTCCTCTCTGTTTTTTGCGAAAATTCTCCTGTTTGTTGGATTTTAGTGTATGACTAGTTCCTCTCTGAATACTCCAGGTCACTCTAGTTTTCCATAGCCTCACTGATTAGTTCCTCTCTGAATTGTTTGTGCTCTTGACAATGGATTAGTGGTGGAAGTGTAGTATGAATATTTTGAATTGAACCCCATGTATCCATTTAATCCTCGTGGGGACAAGAGTACCGCTGGACCTTGGTCTCTGCTGGCCATTGAGTCATTTTCTATGCCTCACGGCTTGCTGACCACCCGCATCTTCTTCATCCATTTCTGCATATGTTAGTACGAAATTCAGTTAGTGCATTGTTATCTGAAGAAAAAATATTGATTTCTCTACTGCAAGAAATATTATCTAAGCAAAGTTCAGTAACAAAAAATTGTTAACATGGGAACATCTACAATACTTCAAGCAAAGGTAGCATTTTAGCTACTGCATGAGTATCTATTTCTCATGTGGTATGTCTCTTTTGGTCAAACATGAGCTGTCAACATTTTTAGTAATGTTAGGTAGACTGAAACTATCAACATTATTGCAGTACTTTCGTTATTTTACTTGCATTTTCAGTAGTGTTAGCCACGTGCGCGTGAATCATTACGACGACACTTCGATTGGCGAGCTAGGGGGCATGTGCGGGAGGTTCGACTCCGGCAAGCTAGGCGCACGTGGACGCGGTGCTAGGTGGAGACCTGGACGATGATCCAAAGCTGGCCAATTCAAATTTTAAATTATCAATCAGCCAGTTTCGGATAAGCCACGGGGTATTTTTATACAAGTTGTTGTATTGGATCGACAATGAAGATGGAGAAGAACAAGTGACTGAAACATGGGGGTTCTGTCGTCGGCCACGAGTTCATCTATCGGATTAGGCAAAAAGGGTACCATCTTCATATTTTTTTTCGAAAAGGGGAGAAAACCGCGGCCTCTGCATCGGTTGATGCACACAGCCTTTATTGAAACAAGATCCGACATCCAACAGTCAACACATATTACACATCATGGGTCGCTTAAAGTTGATACATATATCGACCAGCGAAAAATATGAAGCAAACGAAAACTAAGCATGATGTAGTCGATCAAGCGGCTACCAGCACGATTGACTGAATATGTGGTGGGCAACCATCAGCAAATGGCTGCACCCAGTAGCCATAATATCCTGCTGGTTTGGCGGTATGAGGAACACCCAAATCTGCACCCAATGTGCCACCATATGGATAACCTGCAACATATTAAAAGATTTTGATTTGTTAAAGATAATATTATTCCTGCATCTCCAGATAGACCAACATAAGGCAGCGACACCAATGCGAATTCTAGCCTTAGAAGATTTATCAACACTATTCAACCAATTTCCAAACATATTTGTGATATTAGTTGGAGGTGGTAAATCGTAAGCAAAATTGACAATACGCCATAACAATCGAGCAAAAGGGCACGATATAAACAAATGTTCGATGGTTTCCTGTGACCCACAGAAACAACACTTGGTACATCCTACCCAATTCCTTTTAACCAAATTATCTTTAGTAAGGAGCACTTTGTTTTGAAGGAACCACATGAAAATTTTAATCTTAAGCGGGATATTCAACTTCCACAAATATTTTCGAAGGAAGACCATGTGATCATTCATAAGATCTTCATACATGGATTTTACTAAGAACACCCCAGACGAAGTTAAGTTTCATACAAACTTATCATGTTCTGCCGATAGCTGGACCATCATAAGTTTTTGGCATAGGTGTAGCCAGGCGGTCCATTTGTTACCATTAAGTACCCTTCTGAAACCAATGTTTAAAGGTACTTGAGATAATACTTGTGCCACGGTAACATCAGTCCTATGCACAATATTGTATAGGGCTGGATATTGCTGCGCTAGAGGTGTGTCTCCTAACCATATATCCTCCCAAAACCTAGTATTGACGCCGTCCCCTATTTTGAAATAACCTCTAGCAAAGAATTCATTCTTTACCCGCATAAGTCCTTTCCAAAGAGGGGAGTCAGTCGGTTTTGCCTGGGCTTGAGACAAAGTTTTATGCCTAAGATACTTACTATGCAAAATTTCTTGCCAGACCCCATCTTCATTCAATAGCTTAAATAACCATTTGCTCAGTAGACATCTGTTTTAATTTCCGATACCTCAATACTTAGACCACCCTGATCTTTAGGCCCACAAATTATGTTCCATTTTGTGAGTCTATATTTTCTTTTATTCTAGTCACTTTGCTAAAAAAAGCGAGACCTATAAAAATCTAATCGTTTCCTTACCCCTTAGGTATTTCAAGAAATGATAGCATAAACATAGGCAAACTCGTTAATATAGAATTGATTAGAACTAAGCGATCCCCATAGGATAGTAACTTGCCCTTCCAGCAACCCAATTTGCCTTCGCATCGAGTTTCTACTGGATACCAATCTGAGTTTTTGAGTTTTCTGTAATGAATGGGCACCCCGAGGTACCTAAAAGGTAAAGATCTAGCCTCACAACCAAGTATTTATTTGTATTGTTGTTCCTCATCTTTAGCTTTACCAAAAGAGAAAATTTCGCTTTTATGGAAGTTAATATTAAGACCCGACAATTTTGCAAATATGCATAATATTAGTTTCATATTCACGGCCTTCTGAAGATCGTGTTCCATAAAAAGAATAGTATCGTCCGCACTGTAAAATTGAGACCCCTCCATCAACTAGATGTGGAATGAGACCTCCAACTTGACCATCCTCCTTTGCCCGTGCAATTAGGATGGCAAGCATATCTACAACGATATTGAAAAGCATCGGGGATAGAGGATCACCTTGTCTTAAAACCTTTCTAGTTTGAAAATAATGTCCAATATCATCATTAACCCTTATACCGACACTCCCTCCCTGAAAAAATTGCTCAATCAATTTACACCACTCCGGTGCGAATCCTTTCATGCGCAAAGTTTGTTGGAGGAAAGACCATTTGACCTTGTCATAGGCCTTTTCAAAGTCAATTTTGAACAAAACCCCATCCATTTTATTACGATGCAGTTCATGTATAGTCTCATGAAGGACCACTACCCCTTCAAGGATGTTCCGTCCCGGCATAAAAGCGGATTGGGTAGGTCTAATTACCTTTGGAGCAATCCCCGTGATACGATTAGATCATACCTTAGTGAAAATTTTGAAACTAACATTCAGTAAGCATATGGGTCTATATTGTTGTATTTGTACCGCATTTTCTTTTTTGGGCAATAAAGTGATGATACCAAAATTCAATTTAAACAGGGGAAAATTCCCTAAACAAAGTTGATTAAATAGTGCCATAAGATCACTTTTGATCACTTCCCAAAACTTCTGATAAAACTTAGCCGAAAACCCATCCGGACCAGGAGCTTTATTATGCTCCATCTGAGAGATAGCCTCATACACTTTGTTTTCGGTAAAAGGATCTGTAAGAATCTTATTCTCCTCAGCGTTGAGTTGCGGTATATCCTGAGTAACTTCCTCCATCAATGAAAAATTCGATAATGATGGTTCCCCAAATTTTTTTTAATAATATTCAGTAATATAAACTTTTAAATTATCTTCTCCCGTAATGGTTCCTTCATCCTATTCAAGCTGAAATATTTTTTCTTTCTATGTTTTCCATTTGCAATCAAATGGAAATATTTTGTGTTATTCCCTCCTTCTTGAACATGTTTAACCTTTGCTCGTTGAGTCCATTTGATCTCCTAGTCCCTCCTAAGGTTTGTAATGCGATCATTAGCACCCCTTAGAGTTTCACGCTCACCAGTACTCAACAGACCCTTTTTAGCCTTCAAATCAAGATCATCAATGATCGAATTTAGTCTTTCTTTCTCCTTTTTGTATTTCCCACTTATGTTTTTTGCCCAACTTTTTAAGAATCTCCTCAGGTGACGTATCTTATTTTGCCAGCGCTCCGTAGGATTACGTCCATCGTTAATGGAATTTCATTCTTTTTCTATCATGTTATAGAAACCTTCGTGTCATAACCAATACAACTCGAAAGAAAAGCGAGACGTGTTTCCTAAGTGTGCTTTAATTCCAGAGTCAATAAGAAGCGGGGTGTGATCTGACCCAGAACGAGTTAGCGGACGTACCGAAACAAGGGGGAATTTTTGCTCCCATTCAACGCTAGCCAAAATGCGATCGAGCTTTTCAAAAGTGGGCGTGTCTCTACGATTTGCCCATGTAAACTGCCTACCGGAGAGAGCAATCTCTCTAAGGTCAAGGCTTTCAATGATCACATTAAATATAAAAGCCAATGTGCGTTGAAAATATCATTGTTCTTTTCCTCTCTAGAACGTATGATGTTAAAATCGCCACCAACCAACATTGGTAGAGGTTCTGACTCACATATACGAACCATTTCAGTGAGGAAATCCGCCTTTTGAGATTCCTGAGCTGCGCCGTACACAGGTATAAAAACCCACTGAAAACCATCTCTCTTGAATTTAATATGTAATTTAACACAAAAATCCCCAGTAATCACCTTGAGAACTTGGAGATTTTCACTATTAATGCCAA